>OX465591.1:33124193-33573551 GCA_950022655.1 Alentia gelatinosa | reverse complement strand
TAGTAAACACAGCCCTTCTGTTACGGCAGAAAAACAATGGGAATGAAAGATTTAAAAAAAAATAAAATAATCCTAACTTGTATGTCAGCTTAAATAAATCCTTTCTGTTAATTGTAAATCTATAGGGGACAGAGCCATTGTTAGTTCATGAAACAGTCACTATGTGGTCGGGGGACAGAACCTATATTCTGGCTCTTTGTTCTTACCAAATTCAACTGCCTTTCAATGTTTTACCATGGTTCCGTTGACTCTGTACACCCATCCAAGAGCAGGAAGATATAAGGATAAAACCCAGGACATGAGGTTTTTTACATGGAACACTTTATATACAACTGTGAGCAAGCTAGAGTTGTGACATTTCCCAATTATCACTCACTTCTTTTGCACCTCCATTAGTGAAGAACACCTATGTTTTTACCTCCATTAGTGAAGAACACCTACTCGGGGGGCGTCATGGCAGCCCCCATGGATCATATGCTATATGCCGTATACCATTGTGACATTGTCATTAACTAGAATGTTAGTACCTAGGAAATGCTGATGAAGACAGGCAATCCGCATAACAGAGAAATTAAACCATCAGGAAAATGTCACAAAGCTCCTTTGTTAATTAATCTCCGGCATGTAACATTGTACTGTGCTATCAAAAAGTTATGCTAGCGAGCAACGAATACCCCCCCCCCTCCCCCACCAAGGGAGTATTGTCCAGACATCACAGACAAATCTGATTTCCTTCATATGTTATTTCAGAATACCCTAATTATAATCCAAATATCATCCGCAATGGATGATTAAAACACAAAAACGACAGGAAATCAAGAGATAACATTAATTAAATCGGCAAGAGCCCATCCTTAGGGTTAGTGTCCGATTCCTACATTTACCAAGAATATAAAGACATTATTATCCACCTAATTCGAACCTGTCATTATTAACGTATAGAGTCTGGAGATTGTTAGTGAGAAGAATATAAATAGTCATACAATCCTAGGAGAATTCATAAGAAAAAGTTCCTCGAATATCAAAATTGTGCGTGAAAAGTTTGGCTGTCATTTTTATCTTTCCTTTGATGAAATTTGCAATGCTGGATGATAAATACAAGTATAACCTCTGGCATTGTGCTGTTGTTATAAGGCCTCACGATAGAATTGGAATGGTGTCAACCGTAAGGCCTATGAGGACCAGAATCGGCGTTGGTGGAGGGAGGGCTTTATGAGGTTTTCCCCTCATGATAAGGACTAAGACAGTGCTAAGACACACGAAGTAATCCTGGAGATGATACGTACCACCGAGGGCGAGGTTTGTGAAAGAAGATTTTAATCCAATCTCAGCTGTTCGCACTTCTGCCTCACAACAGCTGTCTTAATGGCGGTGCCTCTGGAAGGTGTTCATCCCCACACCTTTATCCATTATCTCCAGGCTCTGTTTATCTACGACTGCGGGCCATATTTTAGAGATTGTGCACGCCGATATTGAGGGACTTATTTTCTCTTTTGTATTTAGCACATAATTCACGTCACAGAATATGTGAAAGAATATGGCATAAGAATCGTACATCCAATTTCAATATTTCGATTGAATGTTTACCTATTATCTTTTATGTGATGATAATGAATGTATTCGTAATAAAGATAACAATGTTCATCACCAAAAAGGATTGAGAAGTGATAAAGCCATTTTTCTTTGGCTGATATAGCACCGATCTATGGTCCAGAACCATCGATCGACATTTCTGGTATACCGATGTCCGATCGGTGAAAGGAAAAGAGGTTGGGATTTGAAATGCTCACTGATTAATTTGGTGAGGATTACGCAAAAAAGGCCAACATCTACGACTTAGTCAACGACCGACAGAATTTAAATGCTTTGATTTCGTCGATGATCCTCAAGGTTTCATCACGAAAATCTAATTGGTATGAACCTGTAAAATGCAGGAGAAAAAAGGAACACACTACATCATCACCTTTATTAAAGGAGGAAACGCCACAGAATCATCCAAATTACCCTCATTTATTAATGAACAAATTGACCAAATTGCAACACTCGCCTACTTCCTGTAACAGTTTCCTCCTTCATGATGTTTACAGTTTGGTCGCCATGCTTTGAAAAGCATATTTACCCTCTATTATCACTCAGCTCTTATTCCTAGTCTGTCGCTACCAAGGACACTCTGAGTTGTTCAGTGTCATGGGTAGGCCCCTTGTATGTGCGACAGACCGGAATGGATACTCATCCCGAACGATTTGGTCATCCCCTGTCAGTTGTTAGTACAACAGCCAATAAAAGCACAAAACTCACAGATGCTATGAGCCTGTCATGTGAAACACCCGAGGTGTGTATAAAAGAAAAACCAGTTAAGTTCTTGACTCATGGTAGTACCTATTACATCTGTGTTTGAGCTCTCCACCATGGAGTTGTCCCATTACCTTAATTCCATATAAGGAATACAGTAGACCCGAGTAGCCAATGACTGCATTCGCAGCAAACCCCGACCTTCACCCTGACCTCCTTACATAATATTTTTCTCGCACCTTGGGACGGCTCTGCAGTCGAGAGTTGACCTCGAATCTTAGGGGCCACAACCACCCTCTCTTACTCCATCCCTCTTATTAAGGTCTACCCTTGCACAAGTAGTATACTGTAAACCGTGTCATATTTCAATTAGGTACCTTCCCACTGCTCCCTATATGTTATTTGTCACATTCATCGCCCTTACTCACGTTTGTCGCAAAGTTCGTTATCATGACTCTATATCAGCGACCGTCAAATTGATCACTGTATAGTTAATGACTATATGACGTTCCCTCTATGATTTCTAGTTATATCATAATACCAAATATGGGTGAGGATAAAGGATAAGTTTTCGAAACCATAACTCGGGCACTTACTGACATCACACGACAATATTAATACAGACCAAAACAGAAATCTACCGTTTTGAACAACTTCGCAGATGGTTTATGTAGATGACACCACATCATTTATCAGAATTAAATCTGGTGCCTCTATTTTTGTGTTGTTGCCATTGACATGGTACAGTACCTTGAACTTGATATATGAACATGTCATCTAAACAGCTGGACACAATCTGAAAGTATTAGCCACGATTGTAGGCGGTCCAACCGCTCTCATGGAAGTCTGGTTTTACAATACATGACTCTCTGATCGATGTGGGCTACTTAACAAACAGTTCGGCAGATGTTCGTACGATATTAACCTGCGACTTATCGCTCAAGTGTCGTTCGTTCCTCAGTTAGCAGCAGCAATCATCGGTCGTCCCCCCCCACGTGATCTGCCATATTCAGCGGCCAGAACCAATCTACATCGAATCGGTTTCCGTATTTGCCCCCAGGAGGAGCTAGGAAGCAGGTGTGCGCGCTTCTTATTGCCCCCCCTCTGCCCCCCCTCAACCCCCCCCCCCCTCCGTCTGCCATACTGAACACACACACAGAAATGAAGTCACATTGCCTCCCCCCCTGAGGGAATCCCTCGCCCGCATCCCCATCGCGCAGATTGTAGACCCACCACGGCACACATTGAACCCTGCACATCAGCGGGAAATAATTCCCTCAGGGCATCTCACAGCGGAGATAGCGGTTATCATCAGCCCAGCGCGCGCCATCAGGTGTTTGCCCTCAGGGAGCATCTCGGCGGCACTAATATTGCTGACGGGGCGGCGTTTGCACTGACAGACAAAAATAATGAGGTATCAGCGGCGGAAATTGCATCAGGATCGTCACTGAGATAGACACCAGGGGGAGTTTGAGGGGATGGGGAGGATCTGCTAAACTCCGCAAGGGGAAGTTAGACTCGGTTGGACTTTCAATGAGAAGTGGATCCATAATCCTTAGAGAGTTAAGATTACACCGAATGGACACTCCGTAGGGATGGTAACAAGGACTTCTGAGGAGGGATGAGCTACAAGCCTCGTATCTAAGATGTAAGCATTGTGTTAAACCACAGACACCCATTCAATTACGTCCTTCTGGAATACTGACAGGAAGTATGTAGGATTCCTATAGGGCACAGAGTGATTGCTAGTTGTGCCATCATCCGCCGGGAAATTGTGAGATAGTGCCACTGTAGTCGGGGGTAGGGCGACTACTGTTATCAGTTGCCATGATTTATAGATAATATTGAGATGAGACTAAAATTCAACTAATAGGTCCCGCCACCTGCTACTTTGGATGGCATCGGGGGGCACGCCTATGGAATTCGCTCCCCATGGAATATCAAAATTCTAAAGATGTAGAAACTTTCAAAAATACTGTCCAAATCTGATAAAGATACTAGCAGACGATATCAGGAAACGAATCTATATCTCATTTCATCTTACATTAAGTCACTTCTTATTGTATAGAATTATTATTATCTATGTATTTGTATAATCACCAATGTATGAAGATGACCGAGCTATTGTAACCAGCAACCAGCAACTTTGATCGGAAGAACTCACTAGAGAGATGCAATAAACATATATATAAAAGAAGAAAAAAAGATGACCGCTTCCATAGCAGAATAGCTATGTGCCCTATATACCTATGGCCGAACAAGCTATACTTACATCCCGCTGCTGGGGCGTAGAAACCTGCGTTTACTGCCCAATGCTGACGTTTGCTACCCGAGGTTGAGGTTTACTACCTGAGGCTGACACGTACCCAAAGGCTATGAACGATGAATTTACAAATGGCAGTCAGTACCGTTTCCTGCATTCTAGGATGATTTAAAAACTCCGCATAATAACAAAAAGTATGTAACAATTAAATATGGAGGTACGTTGGACAATGATATGAAAGGAATAATCGTTGAGGGCACAATCGCTTGAATTTCTAAGCCTACAAGACTGCCTTTGGCCAAGGCCTCAGGCAGTAATTCATCCGAGCTTTACCTCGTACCTTTGACTTTCACCAGAACACAGTTTCCTTCTATTCCGGGCGATTCTTGGGACAATCTGCCGATATTTTCTGTTACTAATGTTTTTTGGTCACCGGATCATAATCATCAACCGCAAATGACAAGGACATCAAATACGAATAAATACTTCAAAACTAACCATCCCTTGGGATGTGTGGTAAAATACAAACACTATACACCAGCAGTTTCCAACCTATTTTTCAAAATGGGGTGGTTTCCACTTCTACAAAATACTCTGTACACTCCATATCAAGCCACGGTAAATGTTGTAATTGATTTTGGTTAAAGAAAAGCTTTTTAGAATTCCAGTAGGCCCTTGTTAAAGTCATCGTATCGTAGATTGACACAAAGTGGCATGATATCATTCAAGGTATTGGTAACTGCTAGGTGCAAGAAATTCGATATTCACAAATTCCTTTCATTTCTGTATACCACCATATAAAGCCACCATGTCACTTCCCTTGATAAAGGTAATTTCGTTCCTGAAATCCAAATTTACTCCTGCAGTAAATGATTCGCGTAAAATGTCATAATTACACCACTTTCGTGGGATTTTACCTTATATGTAAACATATATATATATATATATATATATATATATATATATATATATATATATATATACACGAGGCTATATTTATATATATGTATATATATATATATATATATATATATATATATATGTGTATATGAACATACATGAACATATATATATATATATATATATATATATATATATATATATATATATATATATATATACACACGTGCGGTGCCTCGTGGTGATGAAGTTGGATGACAGATGATAAAGACTAATTGTTCATTTACGGCCTCCTTAATTACACAGCACATCTGGGACGATGCATCACGCGGCCCGTGGTCTCCGGCCCTCCAGGACACAGGTGTAAGTTTTACACGAGGCTAATTAAAACAGAACACGGCCTTCGGGGCCTGAGTCATTAAAATAGTAACATTAAGTCCCCCTGTCCCCGGCATGGCCCTGAGATATCTCAGTGGTACGCCCGCCCAGTCCGCGGGGAAATCATCGCCTCCCTCCTGATCCACCATGGAGTGAGTCTGACGGGGAGTTCAGCCCCGAGCAGGTAGACACGACTAGAGCAGCTCTGTGTCAACGCCAGCGCGCCTCTCTACGTGACAGAGAGAAGCCGTGGTTATATATAGAGACATAGTTATTGTGGAATCTGTTCAGAGATATTTTGGTCAGAAATATTGGCTCATTTCGAAGAACGAGGTGAGTATTTTCTGACCAAAATATCGAGGAACAGATGGAATTCAGTCACACTCACTGTGTCTCTTCATTATCATATACCTAGAAATCATTAAGAATGCGATTCTGCAACTCACTAAATAGCAGAATGAGTGGTCAAATGGTACAGAGGGGATATGTATATCATTTCGTCACTCGGAGACGAACTGAGTTTGTCCTCCTGGTCAGTAAAAACATTCGTCTATAGGTATGTAATGATATGAGGAAACGTTCTCACTGTAGGCGAGACTTTTGGTGTCCGAGGTCAATAACGGAAAATATACGGCCTGACGCCGTTATTGACCCCGAACAAGTTTTGTTTTCTCATTATTATCATTATAAGGCCCGGCGTCCACCTACTACGATTGAATCGTAGACCTCCCGATATGGCACCGATACAAAATTTCAAAATCGGTGCCATATCGGGAAGGTGCAAAATCGTAGACATATGTCTAGACATGCCAATCCACCACGCATTGTATGGGGGTTTTATCGGTGTCTAATCGCAGAAACGTGGTCAACTGCCCCGATCTTAGGTGACCTTCCGACGCGATTTTGATTTTTTATCGGGAGGTGTATTTTAGGGCATATCGGTGCCATATCGTAGTAGGTGGACGCCGGGCCTAAACCTCAAACTAATTGAAAATCACTTAAAAAGTCGTTGACTCACAGCCTATCCTATCCCTCGATCCTCACTGCTCGCTGTCTCTTACACTGGTTCCCCAGTCAATCGCTAGGAGGCAGGCGATTGATGACGTTAATTATTACATACCTATGGCCGAACGTCTATGAAATACTACCTGCTGCTCGGGGTGCAGTATAGATAATGTTCGGGCGCACTTAGCCCGTAGTGAATATTCGGGCGCACTGTCGGGTCAATTGGTACACCATCGGGTCAATTGGTACATTTAATGAGTATATAAAATGGCGTTTTTTTAAAAATTATTTAGTTATGTAATGATAAGAAACCGTAGTGACTGAGCCCAAAGAGATGGCTATTCTTGGCCTTTTGATGCCAGAAATACGTTCCTCTGCCTGCGGCGCCGGGATGTATTCATGGCATAAAAAGACCTAGAACAGCCATCTCTTCGGGCGCAGTAACCACGTTTTCTCTTAATACGTCCCTCCGTTTCTGGCGTCAGGACGTATTTCATGGGACAGAAGACCTTGAACAGCAATTGCTACGGGCCCACTCACTACGTTTGCTCTTGATACCTGATCAGCGTTAGGTGCGATCATGTCACAAAAGTTAACTAATTAGGAGACAGGATTTAGGAAACAAGACTGCCATGAAAATGGCGGCTGCATGTGTCTGTGAGAAGCTATGACCATCGTGTCTGAATGCTTCAGACTTTCACTCGACTATCGTCTTATGGAATCACAACAGGACCAACCTGATGGTGTATTTACTATCATTAACCCCCCTCATTAGTTTAGTGGTGCTGGTATCTAGTTGGTGGTTTATCATTTCTTTACGAAACGGCGCAGCAGTTCTTCCCCCTGATGCTCAGAAGTATGCGCTCGGATATTATTATATACCTATGTGCGAATGTCTATTAAATACTGCCCGCTGCTAGGGGTGCAGTAATAATAATGTTCGTGCCCGCTGTGAGTGTGACTTAATAAGTCATCAAAATGTCGTTTTTTCATCGATTTGAGGTATATAATAATAAGCAAACGTCCTCACTGTAGACGATCGTTCTTGGTTCTTGGTCTCGTTCTTGGTCAGTCTCCGTTTTCATACTGACGACTGACGACTGACCTCGAACAGGAACCGTTTCGTCCACAGTAAGGACGTTTCCTAATATTACTACGCGTCAACATCTCGTAGCATACGACCGCTTCTATCTGAAACCAGTCACTATTGTGTATCTATAAGGAGGTGGGGAGTGTATCAATTTCGCAGAGAGTGATGAAAGGATATTGCTGCCGCCTTCAAATTGATATCCTCGGACTGGAGTTTCTTTCTCCAGATCGACTGTCAGTTCTATATTCATCAGGCAATAAGCCCGTTGTTTCCTTAAAGGTCCTATTCTACTCTCTTCCTTTGGTCTAAGACTATGGCAACTCATAAAATCCCTATTTCTTTATCTAATGTAGCAATTGCGTTCATTAAAGCGAGCGAGCGCAGAGAATGGATGAATGTCGTGACTAGACTTCACAGTGTGGCTACAAATGGCTCCCACAAACTCACTAAATGTTCTTACAAAACACTCACAGACATGTAAAAAAACAGCCATGAATCTCACAGAACTAGAAGAAAAATCAATCCTCAGGTGTTTTCCAAAAGGGATATCCTATTTTGATGTAAATTGTAGTTTTATAGGGACGGAAATAGCAGTAGTTTTACGTTACTAAGCGACGGGGATTTTAGTCATTTTATGAAAATTATCAAAATATCAAAAATAAATAAATCAACCAATTTCAACCTGATACCTTATGAGATTCCTGCTTCCTAGAATCAATCAGTTTTGGCAATGAATTTCCATGAGAAAGTGGATATGATATTAGCACAATAAAACGTAGGAATTGGTAAAAATAGATGAGATTATTAACATTGGCGTTTATAGATTAGAAACTAGCGACTATATGTAGAAATATTTACTGAAAGAGTCATACGATCCTTCTTTTGTAATTTCCTCTTTCGCTCTCTCTGTTATGATAACAGCGTTAGAAAAAATATCTCTAGTGTGGTCGTGTTAGCGATAGGGTCAGTCTACTGCCGCTTTCACCCTCAATCTCAAGTCATATGATCCTTCGTCCTATTTCGACGATCCCATCGAAGTAAATCTTGGAAAATTAAATTTGGTAATATAAGAGATTATAAAAAGCGTTTCCTGGTACTCTCACCTCACTATATAAGAATACATCTCAACGGTCTCCCCAGGCCACTAGTACAGGGGCTCGTACATCCACAATATTAATTGGCTTTAGATACTAGTGGCCGTATTCTCGGATGAGCTGTCGTGAAGCAATATCCCGGCGATTGAGAGGATATTGCGTAGAGTCAACTTCGAGTATAGTACGACCACAAGTAATCCGAAACCAGTTGATATATATATTTATTTATTCTTTAGCATTGCAAGTTATCAATTAAAAGACAAAATGACTGGCAGCCTTCCGTAAGGTCTGCAGATGACGTCCCCAGTCGAGGGAGAGAGCATGTATTCTGTCTCTTTGCTCTTAGGAAATTAAACTCGTTTCCAACCCTGCTGTGGATGATCTAACCTAGTGTTAGAACTGTTTGTTATGAAGCAAAGTTGTACCATACAAAGTTGTACTACACCCATTCCAGAGTAGAATGACTTAAATATTAAACCCAGGACATAATTTTTCTCACATGAAAGGCACACATATATGTGTGCCTTTCATGTGAGAAAAATTATGTCCTGTATATATACACATATATAAGAAAGGTTAGAGTTGTGACAGTTGCCTATTACCACCCACTTATTTTTGCACCCCCAGTAGTAATGAGCAGCTAAATTAAAGGACAGCTACGTGGAGGCAAATGGCAATGCCAAGGAAACATTACCTATCTGCCCTATAGGTTTAGTATGGAGGCTACGTATGAGGTGCATTATATAAGTTGCTGTACAGTTAACACCACCCACTGTTAATATTACCGGACACACGAGCACGTCACGTGGTCTCCTGCGGTGTCACGTGACTGCGCCATAAGCAGCACTGCCCATGAAGTGATTGATGCAGAGAGGTGTGTGTTTTCACGTGAATACACCCACACATTGTCATTTAGCAACCTACAAATAAATGTATTGCACGAAAATGAATACTTTCTACTGATATCATTAGGTTTCTCTCTGTATGATGACGGTCGAAAATCACGAAATAGCAGCAACTACCCAAAAAATCAAATCTGAGAGGATCATTAATTCCTTTTGCAAATATTATCTCTATATATTAAAAGACTTGTGTGCGAAATTGGGAACGCTAACTACCATAAATAGCTTTAGCACAGGGCTAATATGAAAATAAGAACGTCACGTTATGACCCCCCCCCCCCGACCCCCCCCCCCCCCCGCCTTAGATCTGGTCATATTCAGATATTATGCCCACACCCTCACCAGGGACTGGCCTGACAGTGGGGAAATGCATTTGATCCACAACATGATACTTGATTTCTATTCACAATCTCCACAAGTATTGGTTGTTCTTCCCTGAGAAATCCAGAAACAACACTGCAGCACTATAGACAAGATACAGACCATGTTATATATACACAATATTGACTGGTTTCAGATACTAGGGGCCTTATGCTATGAGTAGTTGACGTCTGGTAATATCCAAGTGCATGCGAGGATATGGCGTGGCGTCAACTCCGAGGAGCAAACATCCACTTTTATCTGAATTGTAGGTAGACGTGGTAGAACAATAATCTATCATCCACAAACCACTGACACTACCACTCAATCTTTTCCAACGACTGGACTGGTGACCGGCCAGTTACCGGGCGAACGAAAGAATGCTATCATCCATTTTTATCTGAAGCCAGTCTTTAGTGTATCTTATAATTATAAGCCCTTTACTTGAGTGGTGGCTTGTCAATATTAGCTCGCTTTTATTACGCGATATTTTTCCGTATGCATGATTCTTCAGTATGCGTACATATATATGCGCCGTGTAATTTCATAAAGAGTTTGCTTACTGGATAGTTTGCATTAGGTGGCTAAAAAAAAGAGAAAAACTGAGATTTATTAAGACAACAATCAATTATTTGTTTGGATAGGCGTCCATAAACCACAATATGTCGAAGCGTAGTAATATACGAGCGAGTTGGAGACTTCGTTGCCCATGGGTAAGAAAAGACAAGGTCTGACACGACTATACGCTCAAACATTTTGGGGTATGTAGTATCTCTAACATATATTTTATTGATTTCAGAAGTGCTGTCTAACCATCTACTAATGTACTTTCTCTAAATCTGTTGACTGTAGATGGCCCAGAATAAGCCTGCAAGCATGGCCACATAGGACATGAAGATACCTAGACATTAATGACAGGTTGATACTCACGAGACATACAGTAATTGATTGCATAGATGCTCCCCCTGTATTAACTCAATCTCCAAACCTTTAATAACCACAAAAACAAAGAGGCTAATAGTTCAACAGATCACCTACTATAGCAGATTAAATAACTCCTTGCCTCATCATTTCGTAAACTCTATATTTCAAAGCTATAACTATGTGACAACTGACCCTTTATGTATTGCATTATTTTGCAATATGTTAACTATACTACATGCAATTGGATTAAAAAATGTACAATACTGATAGAAAATCAGGGAAATGTGAATACACGGATAAATTGCTGAGTATCTCACAGGATAAATAAAAGTTTAAAAACAACCTGTTACACCTTAAAGTCTCATTCGTCCAGTGACTGATTGAGTTAATGGGTTATTTGATTGATCAAAGTGATGCCTTAAGGCAGTGTTCTGATTCGATTCATGCATGATGTCCCTGTTAGTCTGGAGTATCAACAGAGCGATACATCAAACCATTAAAAGCCGTAACGAACCGTTTAAGTCCCACGAGGGTCTTTAAAATGATACACTTACATGGGGGTGTGTAGCTTTCTTACTATAACCAGGTTAAAATAGATACAAAAAACACATATCAGACAGTATAAGGCAGTGGTCTTTTTTTCTGTAGCAGTCCCCTGTTACTAGGCACAGGCATGCGATCCGCTAGTCAATATTGACAATCTGCACACCCCAGAGTACTTGACTCGAAGGAGCAAGAACAAAAAAGTCTTCATTGCTTAAAGTGTAATGAAAACGTGCTTACTTGGTAAAGCCTAAAAAAGGCCCTTCATAAAGTGCGTTCTCATTGTATCAATAGGCTGCTTTAACTGAGACTGCACAGCGGGGCGGCACAGGATGCCATGTGAGACTCACGGAGCGTGGGGGAAGAGGCGGACAGGGTAATGAAGGGAGAAGGAGATTACGTAGGTGGGTGAGTGAAAGAGGAAAAGAATGAGCAAATACTTACATAGAACTGAATCGAGAATCGTATAAATAGACAATACGCCACGAGTTTGGATGCGCTGCAATCGTCATCGATACGAAACCGAGATATGATATGGAAGGTTCAGAGAGCTTCATCATTGTTTGTAACACTTGTCTCATTTTAAGTGATAAATCTACATTTACTTTGCATAACATTGGCGAAGTTTCCATCACGGCTGGAAGCAATACATCGGGTAAGTTCAGTAGAAAACGCGGAAGAGGCCGACTTTTTTTACTGATAACAGTGCACGTATGGGTAGCCACTGACCGGTTTGATGGAACCATGGGCAGAATATCAGCCAACAGCAACCTGCGAAGTAGAGGCCTGCTGAACAAGTTCAGTACGGATAAATACAAAATTTGGCTAATAGCGCTGCTGGGGGTATAGTTACTTGTGTTTTCGTATCTAGATTGAAGTTTTCTTACCGAAAGTGAAGTTTTCTTACCTAAGTTGACACGTGACATAAAGCTACAATCTGACATGCCCGTACAAAACAAGCCCATAGGCCAGTTTAGTACGGATTTAGTAAACTACCTACTTTTATGAATAAAATTTATATATTCACCTTAATTTGCTTTAATTTGCATATCCAGTAGCTGTCGATCCTTTGCAAACATCTTATTACATAACAAGACAAGGCGCTGTGGAATAGGAGATCCTCTGGTCACTCTGTAGATATTTTACATAAAATCAGAATGAAAAATGCAGCCAATGGCCGGTTCTCTTACCAAGGCGATATATGACGTTCTCTAGCAGAATATTTGCCGGTCGCACTTCGTAAGGTCGCGGCCGTCGCTAGGCGACGCGTTTCTATGGTGCAGTACCATGAAGAAAACATGCAAGGTTTAAGGATGGACAGGGGCTCGCGTTTGGTCGGTGGTAAGCAAATCACCATTTTTATCGCTATTTGAAGGTTTATAAGAAAGGAGAATCAATTCCGGAGTGAAAGGAAGTCAAAATTACTTCATTCGGCCAAGGCCTCGTGAGGTACGTTCCCCGGTGCTTATACCTTGGAACTTTGACATTCTTTCACCCGAGACCAGATTCCCTCTAATACTACATCAGTGCACATCAATTTTATAATCGGTCATCAGGGACCTGTTTCACTAGTTTGTGACATGTCTAGATGGCGTCTAGATGGTGTGTCCGGTTTCATAAGAACTAGACATTAGACTTCATTTTGTCCATTCTTGCTTGCACTGTTGGTGCCGCTTTTCATGTCTGTCTAACACTTTTGTCACAAAACTAGTGAAACAGGTCCATGATGTGTAGATTTGTCTAATTCTTATGTTTGGGGTCTGTCTTTACCTAAGGGCTGCTACTTGTGTTGTCACGAAACTAGAAAACCCCAATGTCTGTATGGTGTCACAGGCATGTCACGAAACTAGTGAAACAGGTCCCAAGTGTAAATGCCTCAATGGCTTGCGATGTCACTGACCATTGGTGTCAAAATCCTCTCGGGGACAACCACCGACCGGCTTTTGTTTCTCCAATATGATATCGGTACATTTTTCGTCGATAGGTGTGAGCTCACCCCAAACTGACTTTACCATTTTTTTAATGGGTATTGGCTGTGAGAATAAGGGGCCCGTTTGATAATCTAGGATCGTACGTTTAGAACCTTTTCAGTATGCCATCGAGACTCGAGGATGATGTGGTTCAACTTTATTATTAAACTTTATTCAACACTTATGGACAACCTTATGGACGGATAATACTGTCTTAGCGAACAGACTTAAATATTATTAAACGACAACGCTTGTACAAAGTTCAGAAAAGGGTCTTTATGTACGATCCTAAACGGGCCCGTCTTTGATAACAATTTCTTCTTGAGACCTCAACACCAGTAGATTTCTTGGATGAAGGACATTTTTCTTAATTAATACAGTGGTCCAGGTTACAACTACCAATTCTGACCACCTATACCATAATCTGTCATGGCTGACCGGTTATTATGCATTCCTGATGAAATATTGTTAAGGGGAAACAGCAAAAATTCTGCTCAATGACTTCTCAACCATAAATTGCAATTCATGGTCTCAGACCACCGACCCAATTTTGATGTCACCAATGAAATTCAATTCTGTTGAATCAATCTGCGATGGAATGTAGATTAAAGGGGGGCGTTCACCAACCACGACAAGGCTGCGGCAATGGCATTCTGACAAGGTCCACAACAGCTCTACGATTGGAAGCTTTGTCTTAGCCTTGTCGTGGTTGGTGGACCCTAGTTCCTGACAAGAGGCTACGACAAGGCCATGACAGGCTGCGACATGAAGCTTGTCGGGGGCCTGTCGGGGGCCTTCCGACAAGGCTACAGCAATATCGAACATGTTCGATTTTTGCTATGACTGGACCTTTGTCGTGGAGTGTTGTAGTTTCCTCAATATCACTGTTGTAGTGTGTTCGAACCATGGGCGCCTTTTTTACGGCAACCAGCAACGTCTACGACACGCCCCGACACCGCTGTCCGGACACTGCTCTTCTCACGACAATGCTGCGACATGGCTGCAATTGGAACTTTCATGTCAGCACTCGTCGTAGCCATGTCGTGGTTGGTGGACGCCCGCCTTAAGAGAAATGCTTTGTCGGTTCAGATCAGAATGTGATAACAGTCCCCAGGTGTAGATGCCTCAACAATTTGCAGTGTCACTTAAGTAGCGATAAGTAGCGATATTTTCTTGGGGAGCACTACCGGCCCACGCTACTTTTCATTTTGAATATTATCAGTGCATTTCCTAAGGCCCGGCGTCCACCTACTACGATAGAATCGTAGACCTCCCGATATGGCACAGATACAAAATGTCAAAATCGGTGCCATATCGGGAAGGTGCAAAATCGTAGACATATATCTAGACAAGCCAATCCACCACGCATTGTATGGGTTTTTTATCGGTGTCTAATCGCAGAAACGTGGTCAACTGCCCCGATTTTAGGTCACCTTCTGACGCGATTTTGTTTTTTTATAGGGAAGTGCATCGTAGACCATATCGGAGCCATATCGTAGTAGGTGGACGCCAGGCCTTAACCAGATGTTAACTGCACATGTTGGAGGCGACACTGAGTTGGCCTACGTCAAGCTATCAGAGAGAGACAGACAAAGAGATAGAGAGAGAATGAGAGAGAGAGAGAGAGAGAGAGAGAGAGAGAGAGAGAGAGAGAGAGAGAGAGAGAGAGAGAGGGCAAAAAGCAGGCAGATCGATGTACACAGATGGTGTGAAGGTAGAATTACACACACTGCTGAACCAGCAATTATTGCTTCAGTGAAAAACAGCAAACCAAAAGAACAAAAACGGATATTGACGATGAGCACTTCTACAGAAACCTGATAAAGACGTTCACATTCGCCTTATTGAAAAAAGACTAGCTTGTCGAGGGGTTGACAGAGAGGTCTCATCAAGAAACCTCATAGCTTTAGGCCCGGCGTCCACCTACTATGATAGTAATTTAAAACCTCCCGATAATCTACAATGTATAATGTAAAAAGTCATAGGCATTCGGGAGCATCTTTATTTTACTCAAACATCTAGACTAGGAACATTGGCATGCATTTTAATAGGTTTTTAGGTACATCGTAGATCGTTTGGTGTTCAGCGGACTCCGGACCTTATTTACTGGACAATAAATAAGAACTCAGGATTATATTCCATCCACTCCACGAGACACATATGCTAAAAAGATTGCTAGTGGAAACTGGCCAATCGTGATGCATGTTGGTGCAGAACGCCCCTAGAAATTATAACATATGTCGGTCACTTCGGTCCCTGGGGCAGGTTCAACAATATAGGATCGTACATGAAGACCATTTCCTATACGCCAACGAGATCCAGAGACGTTGTGGGTAAACTTTACTTAACAGCTATGGATGACCTTTGGTCTGGTAGAACAGTCCTAGCTTAACGAGCTTGAACATTATTAAACGGTAACCTTCAAACGAGGTCTCCTTGTACACTGCTTTTTGCAGGCATAACTTATTAAACCGACCCCTGCTGCCCCCAGTATCTACAAGCCTATGGCCGTATTCCCTATGTAATTTCTCCGCTCTGTCCACTTTCGTGTATATCTGTGTGAGTTTGAATAAAGAATTAGCCAGTTCTAGTTCTGGTCTCGTGCCTCTAACACCTCTATGCTCTTTCTTTATTAATGTATATCTACCATCAAGCAGCCATGAGAATTCTGTTTGGATTATATATGAATATATAGACACATGGAGAGCCAGTGAACACATATTTCACAAATTGATGTATGGATTATTACTATTTCGGTGAAGATCTGTTAACTCAAGAGAATGAGATGAAAGCATTGAAACAAACATAGAGAGACAAGGGAAGGACATTAGCGAAAACGTTGCACACAACCAATGCCACAGAGTTGGCACGCAGGTAGTGAATGGTTAGGTCGAAGATCTGTTTAGTCAACAGAATGTGATACAAGTATTGATAGAAAGATAAAGAGATAAGGCGAAACATTACCGAAATCGTAGTGGGTAGTGAATGGCTAGGTTTTGCAGCAAGCTCAGGGTTTATGTAACCTGTCCAACATCTAACCTTTAGGCACCATATCCCACTCTCAATTACACGCAATAGAGATATTGCTAGATAAAAATTCAATATAGGATGCATTGTTCTTCCAGGCAAACATTTCGTGTTGCATTAATGAGCAAACAAGCGACAGGAGTACGCAGCTTCGTGAGGTCATATCTGATAATCAGTTTCTTTTTCCAATGTTCGAGCACTCTAACAAATCTACAGTTCTTTCTTGATATTCTTAATGGTAGAGATACAATCAATAACATGTAGTCTAATGACAACAATACATTGCGTTTTGCCACTTTCTCATGTAAACATCATGAGGTCTTTTAGATATACGCAAACACTCAAAGAATACCTTGCCTGTTATTAACCCTAGAACGAGAAACCACGAAAAATTTACCATAAAACTTAAAAGGCCAAAAACATAATTTTTTTAAGAAAAGCCCGTTGTATATTTCGATGAAACCCTGGAACAATCTATCAAGCGAGGTGCAAACTGGTTCCTCATGCCTTATGTATATATTGTAAATCGTATAGCAGTGGCATGTTATTTACTATATACCCATGCCGTACATACTGTAAATACGCACCGTTTCGGTATATGACGTAAAAACACTGTACGGACCAGTGGTCCGTACACCAAAATACGGACTACCTACCCATACACATTTATTAAAATTTTGGTTGCCAAGAAAAATGAAATTGATTTAAAAAAAAAATTCGGGTATATAGTAAATACAACGTCCAACCATGCTTGTACAAGTCACAGAAGTCGATGCTAATTTACCGTTTGTATGGCTACGATTTATACTTCCCGATAGCTACCATTTGAAATGGCCAAATCGTAGCCTATCGGGAGGTCCGAGAATCGTATACCTCTATCGTGATCCAGAAAATACAGTAGAACAGTGCATGCAATACACCCCCACCGATAAATTGATACCGATATTCAGTCGGTGGCACTCCTAGGTAGACTTCTAGATAGACCTCTAGGAGAACTCAAATAATCGGTGCCATTTTCGTGGGCCAATGGAAATGAACTTTTATTATGAGTGTAACCTAATCTCCCAGTGAAAGAACTGTTTTCCTTATGAACTTAACTTTTAATTATTCCAATGAGACCTGTGAGCTCTCTCATGGGACCGCCCAGGGGATTTTATCATCCATCGCACACAAGTCAACATTGAAAATATATGGGACCACTACCCAATGCTTTATCAGAATTGTCAGATACCATAACCATATGGGTCTTAAAAACATTATTTACAGCCTCAAATCCATTGTGTACGGTAAAATAGTCTCCTTATGTTATAGACAATCCCTAATGATATGCCCTTTAAATCCTCGGTTTAATCTAGTCGAGAGATATATGATTGATACAACAATCGAAGGTTTTGTGGACAGGCGGCTCTTTAAACCACTAAAGACAAATGCTCTTGCACTACTACGCGTCAACTCCTCGTGGGTTTCGGCTGCCTGTCCACAGAACCATAGATTACTTACTTAATAAACAGATGGCGGAAAGAAGTCCTAATGAGATCCCAATGAGGCGCTGAGAATAGACAAGAAGGCAGCAGACAAGCTAATAGTCTCATATGTGACATTAACAAAATAGGTTGCCTAATAGGCCAGGTAATAGGCCAGAAATTAGGCCTGGTAACGTGATCAGTCACTTAGCCTCCTATAGGCCATTCTCCATTAGACGAAGGAAACGGCACCGATTATTTGGCTTCTCTGAAAAGTCTGTCTGGGGGTACCACTGACTGTAGGTGAGAACCAAATGAAGCCCGTTTTCATTGTCCGACGAAAAAAGGTGGATATTTTTTTAGCTCCCCTAAAAGCCTATTACCATTGGCCATTCTCTCATCACCGACCTACAGCCGGGAACCGCCGACAGACTTGTAGTACTGCTGACGCAAAATCAGTCAGTGGAATAAAACCCTAAAACCTTAAAGAATCTCTGCCATTTTCATCGCCCAATGGAAACGGGCTTGTAGCTGGTATGGGTGAAGTGTATCTCTGTTTCTCAGAATTTCTCAGGTACAAGCTGATTATTTTGCCACGATAAAACCTTGAGGATCACCGATGAAATCCAGGCGTTTTGGTTTTGTTGGTCATTGATTTAGTCGGTGGGGGGTGGCTTTATTGCCTAATCCTCACCAAATTAATCGGTGGACATTCATATACAAGGCTGTTTCCGTTGACAGAACTGGCGTCGGTATACACTAGAAATCCATCGGTCGTTCCTGACTGTAGATCGGTCCCAGGTATTAGGCCAGGTATTAGGGCTAGTACCATGGTGAGCCACATACTGGTTACTTTGGATAGTGCAATACCCTATAACTATTTACTGACAATGAACACGTATCTAGGTTTCTATATAGCTCTGGCTAGTAATCAATGAACTTTAAACGCTGTTGTATATGGGATTCATTTCAAGTTACGTTTATTAGCAGCTTTGCACATAGATCTTGTGGAAATCATTGTGATTTTTTATATTGGTTAAAGTCCAATGCACATCTACCGATTTCAGAACATCGATGTAACTTTGTCGCCGACAAAGGAACGGTACATTATCTCAGGAGAGGCATCCTAACGGTATTCGGTAGCTGTGGGGCAGCTAGGCAAGGGTCAACGCACCGTTTAAGAGACAACGCTTTGCAAAATATGTTCCACCAGGTCAACTAGGTACTGGACTATTGCTCTACCAGCGCCCAACCAAGATCTGACTAGTGCCCAACATGTATCTTATTAGTACCTGGTCAGTGCCTAACCAGTGCCCAATCAGTGCCCAACCAGTAACCAACCAGGGCCCAACCAGTACCCAATCAGCACCCGACCACTACACAACCAGTGCCCAACTACTGCTACAACAAATTCCTGTTTTTCGAATCACCCCTTAAGATATGGATGACATTGAACATACATGTGTTCAAAGTAAAATTACATCTTATCTATATGATAAGATAGGCGCCAGTTCATATTCAAGTCCTGTCTAGACAGGCGTCATTGAGCGTCTGTTCCATCCAACCGACGGCATTCCCGTGATCTTCGGCTAGGTTCTTGGAGAGTCAGCAAGAATCGTTTGCTAATTATTGGTGAAAAGAGGCCTAAAAGCATCGCCCTGGCCGTATCTGGGATCATCTGTTCCGATTCTGACACCCCGCCGATGGTACCCGAAAATGCTAGAAATCCCTGACTTTACCAATCTGTAATCCTGCCCAGACTCTGGCCCAGTAGACTGTAATATTGCAGGATTACAGTAGGAATCATTTTATTTTTCAAAATAAACATGATACACAACCTTTAGTCATTCCTAAAACAAACCTACAATCGAATAATCACTTTGAATAAACACGCCAGTGGTCAAGGACACAACTCTCAATGTGTTGAAATCAGACACAAGAGGATACAACTAATAAGGAAAAAGAGCAAAAAACGGGTGTACTAGAAACGGCGCGCTTACTTATAAAAATTCCCAAAGGATAATGGAATTGTGCGGCCGACGGCACCAATCCCACCAGGCTATGGTGTTCCTCTACACCAGATGATACCCAAATAGTAAATCAGACAGGATCATATTTCGGCTGAGAATTCGGCCAGATGGAATAGCCCCTTCATGCACAGTGATACAGATTGCTTCAGCTCTATGTTAGAAATGGCATGCAGTGGACCCAAATAGGAGCGTGTGTGAGGAGGGGGGGGGGGGTACAATCTCCTCGCCGTGAGAAGACACCACGTGCAACACCACGTGACACACCACGTGACACGTTCCTCTGCGCATGCGCAGGCCACCTGACCCAGCCTCAATCAGTCGCCGCAGGGGGGCGCGGGTAATCGTCCCCGTATCGCTGGTTCCCGCCTTATTAGTGCACGCCAGCTCTCCTGACGCAGAAAACCAGCGTCCTCAGGGAGACTGTGCTTGGAGCGAGCTCCTGAAATCACATGAGCAAGACAATAGCTGGGAAACTCGATTTGCGGGGGCCGGGAATGAACGTATAGCGATCCGCCATCTTCTTGTTGCAATCTGGGTAATGCGATCGAAACCTGCCGAAATGGAGGTCGGGCGGGATCGGGGACAATCGGGAAAAATTGTATAAGCATAGCTGTTGGTGGAAGCGCACATTTTTTTCTGGTAGTTTAGGACGTTCATACGACTTTTCGTGCGAGAACATTCACCAAATAAGATATTCTCTGATATATTCCAAAGAAACCAGAAACTTTCCAATCAAACATTGAACTGGTGGAATCAGCACTTTAGCTGCATGTGGAGAGTAGTAGTAGGCGGCGATATTATTTGTGAACAGAAAGGTCGGTTGGTTGTGTTGCCAGAGGAAGTAGCAAATAGTCGGTCGGTGGTGTCAAAAGTCGTAATCGGGGGATATCTCGTCGGCGTATGTAACCTTGGCCTGAGGCCCTTTTTACACCTACCGACGGAAAATGTACAGATAAAATTTTGTGAAAGAAAAAAAAATATATATATTTGCAGCCACGATAAAATATCGGTATCGATTATCGAAGAGAATCAAAGTCTTTGAGGCGGTTACACCTGGCGACCGATTATAAAATATGTGCGAACCGACGATCCACATTTAGATGACCTTGCAAAATCCGGGGGTTCTTCACAGACGATTTTAAAAGTGCTTTGGTAAGATAATCCCCCTGTACCTTTGTCGCCGATGAATTGCAGTTGAATGTTGCGAAATCAGGACCGATAAATTAAGGAACCTGTTCCTTCCTTTTGTCGGTTACAATAGAGTTTAAGAAATATCCCCCATGGTGCGCACCGATATCGGCCTGTAATTAACATATTTAACCGCTGGGTGAGGAGTTATTAGAGGTGCCACACACAGATACGTGCTCAGATGCCGTCCCTCACTGATTAGTGCCCACAAGTTTACCAACGACCAGGACTTTGACACAGTCGATGGGGTAGAAAATTGTAATACTATGGACAGAATTCCAAAAGACCAAATGCTACCACCCCCTTTTTTTTTATTCAGGTAACAAACTTTTTACGACATTCATTATTCGCAAAAATGGTAGCGATCTTCCACAATGAAGTCACATATATAACATTTAACAGGTCACATAACAAGTACAATCACAACACAATATTTACAAGTGTTGTCTTAATCATATTTCCAGCAAAGTTATTCTCATACATATAGTCTTTTGACCTTCCTCACATCAAGAGATCAAGAGTTCTAAAATGGTGTGCAAAATCTCTTTTAATTTCATTTTAAACTGTCTCTAATTGGAAGTGCTTGAACATCCTTCGGTAATCTGTCCCAGTAGTGTTTACCTCTACAGATAGGAGATTGCTTGAACTTTTCAATTTTGTCTCTCGGTATCATGCTGTGATGGGCGACGCCCTTTGCAAATTCGCCTGAGATAAGTTAAGACTAGCTTATGGTAAGGGGACTTAATAATTCAAAACGAAATCGTACAGTGTCTCTTCCACTTTACAGATGAGACTTCGGGAAAGCATTGAGAGGAGAAGTCACTGATACGATGTTTACCTCAGAGTTCTTCTCAACACCATCTGCCTCACATTTCTGATCGAGCTACAGATTAAAATTCCAGCTAGATTTCCAGATATTGATATCTGAGCCAGATTAACTGTTTGTAAAGGTGAAACATTATCACTGACTTGAATCAGCAATGATATATGTGATACATGATATCCAGCACAATTTGAACTTTTAAAAATGTCAACTATTCGGTCGACAACAGATTGTACCGTATCTTGTTTCAAAGACTGAGTTATATGAGAGAAATAAACAGGGACATCTGCAGTCCAGGGGTCTGTTTAATAACTAAGGCTTGTATACATAAACGCCAGCGAAACCCAGTGACGATGTGGATCAACTTTATTCAACACATATGGACGACCTTCAGTCGGCTAAGACCGTCTTAAGGGCCTGTTCCACGTAGCCGACAGTAATTTCGTGATCGTCGGCTTGGTCCTGGTGGAATCGGCAACAATCTTTTGCTGATTATTGGTAAAAACAGGCTTAAAAACGTCACTCTGGCAGCATCTGGTTTCATCTGTTTTGGTTCTAATACCCAGCCGATAGTACCCGAAAATGTTAGAAATCTCTGACTTCACCCGATTGCAACCCCCGCGAGTTCTGGCCCTGTAGACTGTAATATAACTTGATAACAGTTAGAATCCTATTATTTTTCAAGATAATCATGATACACAACCTTTATTCACCCACAAAACTCACCTATCTTCGAATAATCAATTTGAGTAAACATTCCAGGGGTCAAGGTCACAGTTGTTGCAATTGGGCACCAGAGGACACCACCAGTAAAAAAACCTAGCGGAAGATGGGTGTATTAGGATCGGCGTGGTTCTGGTTGATGGAATCACATTCCTGACAATACCAGACTGCCCGAGGGCCCCCGATTAGTAAGTTGGGTGCTATTCCATTACATCGCTGATACCCGAATAGTAAATCAGACACTGTCAGATTCATATTTCGGCTGAGAATTCGGCCAAATGGAACAGCCCCTTTAGTGAACAACCTTTGAGGGATAGCCCTCGTTCAAGGTCTTCTTGTACCCTCTGAATGACATGATGGTCATGTTGTGGGGAGGGTGGCGGGGGAAGTTTTCAGGACACGTCCAGGATCGTACCTCCAGGCCATATGTGGAGCCCAATATTTAGTTGTTGTACATGAATAGGTTCTACATTTAATGGCCCATAAGAGGGTGGTTGTGGCCCCTAAGATTCGAGGTCAACTCTCGACTGATAATTACGTCCCAAGGCGCTAGAAAATATTATGTAAGGAGGTCAGGGTCAAGGTCGGGGTTTGCTGCGAATGCAGTCATTGGCTACTCGGTCTACTCTATTCCTTATATGGACTTAGTGTAATGGGACAACTCCATGCTGATAATAAACCATGGGTGACCCTCAGCTGTGAGGAATACCAAGGAACACAGCACCGCGGAGAACCGGGTCCGGAGGAGAACCTGGGCCCTGCTGAGTAACCTTTGACAAGGAGTGTATGTAGTCCAAGGACACCTCCTAGGATGGTTGATGTTAAATAATATAGAAGGTCCTTTCCCAAGGCCCTCCCAGCGGACAATCTTTGATGGTTTCACCCAGAAAATTGACCCACGTCTTCCCTGACTCGCCTAGGCCGACAGGGAAGTGTCTTAGAAGAGGACACCACAATAGGTGTCCTAGCTGAAACTTGTAACCTGAGGTACTTTGTTTATGAATATAAATCCAAAGAAAGGTTTTCTTTGATACCAAAACAGATGTCCTAACTGTAGCCTTTATCTCACCCCAGATATTTTTTCTCCATAGACTTAACATTGGAAACTCGTATCTAATTAGGAAATATATATCCAATGGGGGATATTGCCACAAATGTTAGCCCATTAGTCAATATTAAGGGTGAGATAAATTCAGAAACCCATTAAAGTTTAGGGTCAGAGCTCGATCCCATCTCATTTGAATCACATAGCAATTCACGCGGCTTCGCCTTGTGAATTACAATGTGATTCAAACTTGATGGGATACGAGCTCAGACCCTAAACTTTCATGGGTTTCCTCTATAGTAGCCTAGGGGCGCTTAACACAGGAGAAGGTGGTCAGCCTGGATGGACTTATAATACTCTGGTTGGGAAGTTTGTGACATCCCTGTAGTGTAATGGGGAGCATGGTAGCACGGCAGGCGGGTACAATGCCTGAGGCTGTGCTTATTGAATACCTGCCTGACGTTCCTGTCACACTGCAGTCCCCGCAAATATGACTATTGAACATCTCCCTGGGTGTTTTACGAGCCTGTAGTGTGACGGCGCACCATTTAGCAGCAGGTGTCAGGGATTGTATGAGAGCACATCTATCACACCACCACAATACCCGCTGACGTCATCTATGTACGACTACGCATGCGCCTTTATGACGATTCCCATTGTGTTAACCCTCTCTCTACGCCATGATGCCTGGAGACATTACTGCGCATAAAAGGCCATGAAACCTGGACCTATTGCCAGGCATAGGATGTCATGATGCTTGCAGGCATTACCAGGCAGAGTGTGTTATGATGCCTGCAGGCATTACCAGGCATATTATCTCACCCCGGTATTTTTCTCCATAGGCTTAACATTAGGAACTCGTACTCCATGGCCATGAAGTTCGTGTACCCAATACTCACTATCTAATCGGCTGATTCATTTCATCAATGAATAATGTTTTACGGGTGAGATAAAATCAGAAACCCACTCGATGAAAATAACTTTGCCCGTACTCCACCTCGTTTGACCGCAGAGTAATTACTCTGCATTCAAACTCGGTTGAGTATGGACCAAGCTATTTTATCTCGTGGGTTTCCTTCTAATCACTGGGCATAGAACGCAATGATGCTTAGAGGCAATACCGGGGGAATTATGCTATGATGCCTGGAGTTATCATGTTTTAGTATTTCATTAATTTCTATCTTTTAATGAAATTATTTGAATATTTTGATAATATTTTCCTAACCTTTTTAGAATTATATAGCGGTAAATACTATCAAATGTTTGTGAAATGTACAAGCTTACTACAAAATTGACAGTCTGCAGTGTATCAAAAGTGTTAACGGTGGTCGCTGAAATCACTGCAGCTGATTTTGGAAGGTGATGAGACAGAATTACGTGGTCTTTTTTAATCACAATCCCTTTCAGTTATGTAAATTCAGCAGAGGACTGGCGCTGTTTTGGTGTCACACAAATCTCATGAATAATATTTCATCAGCTGCTGGTATCTGGTGTTTTTTTTCTGTATTACCTGTCACTCCACGATTTTACGCTTGTACCTAGCAGTGTTAACAACAAACATATTCAGTGATCGACGTTTTGAATATGTTCAAATATTGGTAAATTAATCTAAATCGTCAGGCGAATATAATTCAAACTAGTTGGAGGTGGGAACAGATACAATAATTCTCACGAATACAAATAGAAACGCCTTTAAGCATCCGAAAAGAAAACCCAAGTGATTTGAATTTCTGAACATCCTCAAAAGACAGTTATGGGATATGAGGGTGTTACAATACGTCCTTTGACAAATGTTTTAAAAGCAAAATATGCTTCAAAGCAAATAAAAAACAATAATGAACGATAAAATATCTGGAATAAATGTTGCAAATGTCCTCTGCCTTTGAAAAAAGCACTGTGGTAAACTTCACTGAAAAAGACATTTGTTCTTGACATTGCAAAATGATGAATCCAAGAACACCTGTTTTATTGGTGCCGAGAAAGGAAAATAATCAGAGAATGCAGTTTTTAATGACTGTCAATGACACAAATGTTTCATTGTCAGACTATCAGCTTCTGTGTCACAGTCCTCAGGCATACGACAGATCCATTCTCATGACAACAGAAGCCTCATTGTACAACAGGGCTTCAGACTCCCAGCAGATACTGCGTTACCCGGAGTTTACACTAGACGATTATAGGCGGCGATTCTTGAATTTTGCACTACCTGACGAATATCAGCTGTAAAAGGCAGGAAATCGTCTACTGTGAATACCAAAAGGCTGGCGACTGCAGGTCGTCAGATTATGTCAGATTTGGAGAAAACGCCCTAACTATGGCCGAACTATGTCTTTGTTCGAGGTACACCACACATTGGCTATGCGATGCCCTCGAATATGCATGCCTATCGAATAGCAGACTCTAGGCTAGGAGCACGATATAAGATTGTAGTACGACGAAGCGCACCATAGTCGGTTGTAGTCGCGATATACTATACCCCCGTGAGTCGGTCGTATTTGAGTGACATTCGTACATAGGTATGTAATAATACTCAATTCAGCACCACCTGGACTATTGGACATGCTCTGATGCTTGCAACCAGAGTCGCCATGTTTTTAGTCATCTACTGTAAACGCTAGGTAAGTTGCTGTCACCATGAGACTTCATTGGTAGCTGTTTGGAATTGTGGAGATTTGGCTCGTGGTAGTCCTCGAAGTTGATTATTCGCAGTATTCTGGCAATCGCTCGTATATTACTACACACCAACCTCTCGAAGAATCCAGCCACTAGTATCAGAAAACCGTCAATATCGTGTATATCTGTAAATACAAGGTCCACACCTCTATCCTTTCTTCTGCTACAACCTTAAAGATTACGGTCACAATCAAGATAATTTGAGTCGCGTTTCCATCCACTGATCTTGGGTTGCCTCGGGAGTACCAAATCATCAGTCGGTTGTTCCTGACTACAGATCGGTGCCAAATAATCGGCCGACGGAGACGATACTGTACTCAGATTAACTGGACTGAGATCCCAGACTGAGATGATAATAGGATAAGGCCAAGGCAGATATATCTGAAATCTTAGCAGTATTTTGCATTTAAATATAAAATTTGGTATATGGTTAGGGGAGCCCCTTAGGAAAATATTTGGATGCATGGGCATTGCAGATAAGTTCTGGGGATCGAGTGGCGGCCATTTTGAAAATTGGCAATCAGAGAACACTGTGGCACTAATCGCAACCATTGTGGCCATTGCTACTCATTTTGAATTAATTTTCCATTCTCATTTTCTAATTAGAAGGAGCTAACACTGTTTGATAAAAAGGCTTAACCTTCCAAAATACAGGAAATAACATTTAATGAGTCCTGTGTTATTTGTGTGGTTGCAATTAGACTCCTACATGAAGAACCTCAAGATTTGGAAATCCAAGATGACCACTCCCCAAATGTTGGTACATGGCAAAATTCTTTATAAATGAATCATTCTCTGTCTTAATGTCATTCTGAAAGGTGCCATAGTGTTCTATGATGGCCAATTATCAAAATGGTCGCCACTACGCGCCCGGAAAATATCTGCAATGGCCATGCATCTAAAAATTGTCCATAAGTGGGATTCACATGGTGAGATTCATATACCTCACAGGGTGTTTTTCTGAGGCAAATCCTGTCAGATTCTCTACTGGAACACAATCTCTTCGTCTTAATCATAGGGTTCCATTTCCCTGAGACATGTTTTTCCACTGCAATTAATTGTTGGCGACATTTACCCCTAAAAAGGAACAGAATCTCATGTGATTTTGATCCATGTGAGGTACACGAATCCCACCTTGTGAATCCCACTTAAGGAGCTCCCCTAACCATGTATCAATTATGTGCTATATCTGCCTCACTAGATATGTTTTAGATGAAATGAATAATTTTCTGCATATTCTTTAACACAATTAGTCCTACCCCTCGCATTTGCATAGGATAATGTAGTACCTATTCACAGAAATGGATAAGAGTCAAATGCCAAAACAAAACAGATTGGTGAGTGAGCACATGTACAACCCCCAGAACGAATAAAGAGAACAAAGCTCATTTTGACGAAAAAATCTCCACCAATTAAAAAGACAAATACTCCCGTACTGAATTCCATATCTCTCACACCTTTTAGCATTGCATATATTGATGGTACACACATCACAAACACCATATTCCATGCACCTAGATCGCTCCTACTATCATTAGCAGACTGTGACACACTGGCAGGGCGGGGCGGCCGGCTGCTGGTTTGATGTCGGCTCTGATACTCAGCTCACAGGCAGCGGCGGGTAAGTCAATGAAGGCTAATTAAAACATGAAAGTGGCGGGCCGGGCGCCGCTACGTGCGCCGGGCAGGGCGGGTGGGCGGCCCGTGAAGTTCCCCGCGTACCCCGCCCCCCGCGCCGAGCTGCTCTCATTACAGCGCAGAATGGGAACGACTCCAAACACGTGGTCCTGGCAGCTCATCCGGCTGGTACCTGGTCCGAACTGAGAGGCGTGTGTGTGTAGGAGCAGTTTACCGTTCAAGGTAGGATGGGTACAAGCCAATACATTACATAAAGTATGTATTAGTTATTGTATTACAGAAACGTCCATTAGTTGGTGCATTCCAGAAATGTATATTAGTCAATGTATCACAGTAATTGTGCACTAATTGATGCATCGTAGAAGTGTGTATGTGTTAATGCATTATGGATATGGGTATTATGTTATACACTACAGAAATTACGGATTAGCTAATGCATTATTACAGAAGTTGAGTATCAGTTGAGGCATCACAGAACTATGTAATAGTGAATGTATTATAGGAAGTGTCGATATAACTAAATGCATTACTGATAGTAAAAGCTAAGCAGTTCGGGCTTTATCTTGTCCATGGATCATTTGCTGTATCAATAACCCACTTGGTGCTGGAGCAACCACGCGAGTCTTTAATGTATCAAGCACCAGCAGGTTAATGAGGTACTTGAGTGTGAGGTCTTTGTTTTTTGTCAGTTGGGCCCTCCTCAGTGCTTTAGGAAATAACGGCTCTCTGCACCTTACCAATGCCGTAGAGTCGTTGTGATGGTGGTGGAAATACAGTGTACAGTACACTGATAGTCTCTTTACTATCTCCCTAAACTATACAGCGTATTTGAATGTATCTCACCCCTGGAATAAATGCCCATACGCTTAACATTGGGAACTCGTTCTCCATGCCCCTACGAGTATTGCGGTCCGTTCTCCATGGTCTATATCCTGTGTGTTGTCCATTCTTTTATTGTGTGGCGAGATAAATACAGAAACCAACTCGTTTTGGTCAAAGAAGTCGTTCTTCAACTCGTTTGAATGCTATGTTATATTCACTCGGCTGTCGCCTTGTTCATATCACTCCGCATCAAACTCGTGGAGAACGACGACTTTGACCAACACATGTTGGCTTCTTCTTTAGTACTCCATGGTCAATCATCTATTGCAGTAAACACATTACAGCTAGAGTCTTCACCAGTTAGAATAGTTCACGGTTTATAGTCTATGGATAGATCTATTCCGCCATTCGTGAACATTTTATAGTTATATGTACCAAGGTTGATGTTTTCATCCAAGGCTGACGTTTTCTTACTACTCCGATACGACTCTGACATCGCCGTGACATTGTTGCATAGCAACACGCATAGCAACACTCATATTGCTTATGAAATCGGTGGGATGAAAACGTAGCAGTTGATGTTACTCGATAAGGGTGGCCATGGCTTCTTGGACTATCGCAGGTAAAGAAATCTCCGCTTTTATCGATAAGGATTGAAATCGTGGAGTTAGCCAAGTGACCATATGTAGAACCTAAAATGAATGGCATATTTTCAGTTGCTATGTATCGAGAGGGGTTCAGATTTTATCTCACCCCTGTCACTGACTAAATGGGTAACGTTTGTGGCATCATCCCACATTGGGTATTTTCTTGCAATACTCCATAGACGTTCAGTATGAGTTCCCAATATTAAGTCTACGGGAAAAAAATACCAAGCTTGAGGTAATAAGCCATGGCTTGCCTTATTACCCCCACCATATGAGTTTAGAACTGTTTGTATAAGTTCTACTGCCAGCTGCTTCTGTTGTAAGAGAAAAGAAAAGTCCTCAACAATCGAGTTTAAGTTCAAATTGAAAAATAGATCTATAGGGGGGCTGATGATCCCTTAAGCGGTGCAATGATATGTACTTATGATATGCTCAATAAGATCAGTAGCTATAGTATTGTAAATGAAAATGTATGATCAGAAGGTCACCAGTTGATCTATTCCATGTATGTTGCGAGCCTCGATGCTAGGCTATTTTTTCTTGAAAGATTTATTTGAAATTTGTGAAATGAATAGAATTAAGATGAAACTGAAAATAACACATTGTTTACTTTCTCAACTGATGGTGTGAGAACCGATATTGTATTAGGTATAAGCTAGAAATGAGTACGCAATGATATGCAGATTATTGAAGGATCGATGAAACTGGTTAGATAACCTATAAATGAAGCAGACTTGCTTTATGGACAGACTTTATTTACTATGAACACTATAACAGATCCATCTAGTATTTTTGTGAATCTACTTTTGTATTGCTGCAGGGTCAAAGCAAACCGGAATACGTTCTGATGACCTTGCAGGGTAAATAAAGCAACAAAAAAAGAAGAAGAAAAAATCAGTATACACAAAGGTCCTGGACGGTTTCCTGACTCACAACGTAGGTGTCTTGAGACTCCACCCAGTCAAAGAAGAAATATTCTTTTAGCCGATGTCAAGGGAACATCCGACGAGTGCTTACACATTCTGTCTACTCTCTGAAAGAAAAGCGCTATTTGATGCTATTTGGGGAAATTGGAATACACTGGCACCCTGCGGCACTCTTCCAGCGGGAGCATCCGACAACACTTTGTCTTGTTTATTGTATTATGTCTAGCGGGACACCCACAACTCGGACCAGTTTGACTCAGGCCCGGTTTAGACGTACCGATTTGATCACTGATCATAGAACCTGGCACCGCTCACCGATTATCACACGTTCCCTACGAAATATCAGAGTATTAGGCGTCCAGCTACTACGATAGAAATTTAGACCTACCGATATGGCACCGATACAAAAAGCAAATACCGGAGACATATCGTGAAGGTGCAAAATCGTAGACATATGTCTAGACATGCCAATTCACCACGCATTGTATGGGGTTTTGATCGGTGCCTAATCGCAGAAACGTGGTCAACTGCCCTGATATTAGGTGACTTTCTGACGCGATTTTGATTTTGTATCGGGAGGTGCATCATAGACCATATCGGTGCCATATCGTAGTAGGTGGACGCTGGGCCTAAACAGTAATAATTTCTAACCCGCTGAACAATATCTCTAACCCAAATTACGTTTCCTTCGATAGGTGTAATATAATAATAGGAGGTAGCTCGCTTTAAGAGGTTGGACTGTATTAGCCTATGAAATTTGCGCTTTTTTAGCTTTGGCGCCATTCTCTTCTTGAAGGTGAAGGTCTTCTAGTTAATGTGCAATTTTACATATAAATACATACCTGTTTTGCTATTTGGACTCTTTTGAGACGAATTTATACATTCTGTCTACTTCCTACATCACAAAACGGGATAAAAACAGTTATTTTACTTCTAGGAAACTTGGATGTGGTCCCAGAGTATTACTCTCGTGCAACACTTCCACCCTCACCAACAGACTTCAAATTGCTGCCTCGAGAGACCAAACTGAGAAAATGGACCACTTATTTGTGATTGATAGTGAAATGGCGGTGATATAGCAATGCGCATTATATCCCGGTCCTGGTGAAATGTTCAGGTAATGGTCTCTGTAAAGTAGCAGATTGAGAACAAGGAGGGGCGGGTCTTACATTACAGAGCTGTGGACGGGACTCTCACCATCAGCAGTGAGTCGGGCTGGCGGCCGGGACGCACGGGGAAACGCGCTGTCGTGGTTAATAGAAGCCGTGGCAGCTCACAGAGCTAAAGTAGACCGGTCATACAAGCGACATGCAACAACTGGCCAGCAACAGGCAGCCAAATGCCTGCTTCCCACGCGAAATGCACATGGACCATGTCTCTCCCCCCCTGATCTCTTACCCCAGTCCTCATTGTCTTTATGTATGTATGTATGTATGTATGTATGCATAAATATATATATGTATAGTCACATGAATGCATATGTATATATATACACAATATTGACTGGTTTCAGATATAAGCAGCCGTATGCTCTGAGGAGTTGACGCGTAGTAATATCCGAACGTATGCGAGGATATTGCGTAGAGTCAACTCCGAGAAGCATACAACCGCTTTTATCTGAAACCAGTCTATATTGTATTTATTAACCACCTTTGCTGGACAAGTCGCATGTCGATATCAGTTCGTTTTAGTTATGCACTATTTACCTTCCCGGACTAATTTTCCATAGGTGCCACCCGGAGCATACAACATATCGGTATGCGCCGGGTATTTCCATACACACTACCTATGTGTTTTCTATGGACACTTTGTATTAGGTGGATAATAAATGTATGTATGTATGTATACATATATATGTATAGTCACATAAATGCATATGTATATATACACAATATTGACTGGTTTCAGATACAAGCAGCCGTATGCTCCTAGAAGTTGACGCGTAGTAATATCCGAGCGTATGCTAGGATATTGCGTAGAGTCAACTCCGAGGAGCCTACAACCACTTTTATCTGAAACCAGTCTATATTGTATTTATTATCCACCTTTTCTGGACAAGTGGCATGTCAATATCAGTTCGTTTTAGTTATGCACTATTTTTCCATACGCACTATTTTTCCGTATGCGCCACCCGGAGCATGCAACATATCCGTATGCGCCGGGAATGTCCATACACACTCCCTATGTGTTTTTCAATGGACACTTTCTAACAGGTGGATAATAAGCACATGTAGGCAATGGCATTATCATATACTTATGTCCGTATCTCCTACTCATAACGCCCGCTCCTACGTATACCCATGTCGTATTTATGGCCGTAGGTCACACTGGGGTATGTGATCACGTGACTTTGTAAGATTTCGCCATATTTGGGTATATGATAACACGAAAGCAGGCTGACAGTCTTTGTATATAAGAAAAACTTGGTAAAATCATTTATCAGAATCACCCCTCTATCTTCGGCATCAGGACGTCTCTAATAAACAATTTTACTGCGCATTTTTGACGTAACAAAATAGTAAGCTTGTTTCCGTATATTATTGACTGGCTTCAGATACAAGCGGCCGTAATCTCTCGTGTAACCTCACCATAAGCCATGCACCGTCTCTGGGAGTGTCTCATACTCAAAAAGTATCCATGATTCAATCATGACGCTGCTGTATTCCCCTCCCGTGCAGTCTGGGTGAAGTCGCCGGCAGTGTGGTGAGTATCAAGCACACGTTCTGGTGTCTCACTGCCCATAGTACGTCCTGCTGAGATGCCCAGGAGAGTTGACCCGACGCCGATGCTTTACATTCTAAGGTACTTTTCTTTTACACAAAGTTTGAAGAAACTAGAGAAGGATTCCTCTGCTCAGGACGTATTGCTGAATGGGATCTCTTCTTGAAAGGGTAAAATGAACCTGATGATAGAAATACTGTTCCCAGCAAAGGTGGGCTACTGAACGAAATAATCCGCTTAACACCTTGGTCCTCTGTGTGTTTGTTTTTGAGTGTTCAGAACATGCTTAGATATGCTGCCTCAGGTTTAGATATTGGGAAAAAAACATATTTTTCAGTTCATTGCTTATGTAAATCAGTCAAATGTAAATTGGCCTATTTTACCTTTTGGATTTGGATAAACTGGACAACTCGTTAAATTCACTCATTTAGAATCAGAATAAATCCCCCCAAACCAGATTTGCCTGAAAATTGACATTATTTAAAAATCACCAGATGGTGCCACTGTGAATTGTAGGACATGCCTCTAACGAGACAAGGAGGTGGTGGAAAATGGACCCTGTACGATCGATAAAACCCCAGCGCTCTTTATGTATTTAATGACCGTTCACAGTCCGTAATAGTAAAGGCCGCCGTGTGGCAGAGGTCTACCACCCCCTTGTGACGTCACTGATCAACGAGTCGCCGGTTCTCCGCAGTACATCCCTATAAGCTTCACCTCACACCATGCACCAGTTCCTCTGTTCTCCAAGTGTCAGGTTAAGTCGCCATCTTTGATGAATCACTGAGATTTAAGATGGAGTCTCGTCGTGGTCAAGGTCACATCTGAGGATTCCAAGCGGAAGTGGGTCATGGGGATGCAGGCCTTGATCTAGCCTGGAAGCCTAGCCTATGTGCGAGCACATATTAGATCAGGGACTGTACACCATGTTTCTGGTGTACTGCCCTGCACAATGATGTAATAGGAATAATGGCATATATATTTTTTCTGCTTTGTAGTTTTTTCTTTCTGTGTGTACTGTATGTATTGTCCTTGTTTAATTTATGTTTATTATGACTTGCATACCGCACTGCCATCAGTAAAAGGCTATATTAACAATAGAAGTATAACAGCTGGGAGTGGAGTCATGTGACCCGCAATACGAAATAAGTGTATTTTTCATGCAGAGAGTTAAACTGTGATGCGAAATATGTAAGTGCATAGAACTGTTTATCTGTGGATGCTGCACTGTGTACTGTCTTGTTTTATGTCTCTGTACCCCACCTGGATCGGTTCAAGGAAGAGCGTCCTGTGAAAGGACGATTGTATCAATTCAAATTTTTCAATGAATGAAAAAAAAAAAAAAAAAAAAAATTAACACAATATGGTTTGATATCAAAGGTTACACCAGCTATCTTATTTTTATGTGCCAATGGGTACGAATGTGTTGGATAAAAAACACATAAAGGGTCTGTTACATTAGGACGATCGCATGTCCTTTCACTGCTATTCTACTTAAGGGCATGTTCATTTAACCGACAGTACGTTCTTAATCGTCGGCTTGGTTCTGCCTAAAAACATCACCTGGCAGTATCTGGTGTCATCTGTCTTGGTATTGATACCCAGCCGATAGTGGCCCAAAAATTGTAATTGTATGACTTCACCGGATTGTAATCCTGAGTTCAACAGTTCTAGCCCTCACATCTCATATATAGCTCGATACTAACTTGCCGCTGAGAACTGGGTAAATGTCTCAGCCCTCACACCCCTTTTATAGCGCTTTATCTCTCTCCTGGTATTTTTATCCCATGGGAACTCCTTCTCCATGCCCCTTCGAGAATTTGCAGTCCGTTCTCCATGGTCTATATCCTGTGCATCGTCCATTATTTGTAGTATGTGCAGGGCTGAGACAAATACAGAAAGTAAATCGTTTTGGTCAAATTTGTTGTTCTCCAATTCGTTTGAATTCTACATGATATTCACTCGGCTGTCACCTCGTTCATATCACTCCGCACCAGACTCATGGAGAACTACAACTATGACCAAAACCTGTTGGTTTCTTCTTTATTATCTCAATTCTGGTATTTTTATCCTATGGACTTAACATTGGGAACTCCTTCTCCAGGCCCCTACGAGAATTTGCAGTCCGTTCTCCATGGTCTATATCCTGTGCATCGTCCATTATTTTAGTGTGTGCATGGGTGAGACAAATACAGAAAGCAACTCGTTTTAGTCAAATTTGTTGTTCTCCAATTCGTTTGAATGCTACATGATATTCACTCGGCTGTCACCTCGTTCATATCACTCCGCATCAAACTCATGGAGAACGACAACTTTGACCAAAACTTGTTGGGTTCTTCTTTATTACTCACTTGCAGCTGAGAACCGGGTAAACATCACAGGCCTCAGAGTTTTTTTTTTCTTGTTTTTTTTTTTATTCATTGAAATAACAAGGACAGTCTGCCGGATAGCAGGTTTTGTATGTCTTCCAATAATACATTTGTCCATATATGTCATCAACACAACTGCGATCTCTTATTTAGCTCTGTAGTGACTTGCCACTAGAGGGCCTTCTGTGCGCATGCGTGGCGGTATATTATACACGGCAAACAGTGTGTTCAGAGAACAGGTGGCACAGACAGACATTAGTACTTTACCTGCATCCAACCTCGGCAATGAGATCATTGGATAATTAACTAATAATACTCCCCCATCATTCGATTATCCAGACGGCCTCTCCAACAAGGAACCACTTCTATGCCTGTAACCATGGTAACCCTAACAGCTTTGGTTTATACCGTTATAAATGTACCATTCGCTGGTTGTCGTTCTCACAACAACCTGCGGGAATCAGATCCATGTGGCGGCCATTTTTCACAGATAGCAAAGCGTTGAGTCGCGTCCATTAACTCTGGTATCAAATAGCTCAGTCGGCTATCGGCCCCACACTTCCTATGCTCACAACAGAACATGGATGCCGACTCCATTTTCCCCTTTGGGGATACTGTGACAGAGCTGGGTCCCGCGGGCGTAGGTACTCTATTTATACAGCACGCTAAAAAGCAGCGGAGTGATCGCTGCAGAACCAGATGTGGGATGAGAATCACATCGCCGTTTTAGTGAAGTTTGTAAGTGGCCATGGCGTTCTCAGATTATTACTTTTTACAGATGTCATAAATGTGGGCCCATTTATCCCCATCGTTTTTATTCACCATCATGTACATTTAATCTCAGTTTTGGTTATATAACAACCCTCTGAGGCCAGGATTTCAGAAAGTAGACAAGATATCAACATGGATATTTATCTGTTCCTAACTGGATTTGCGAAGTATTTTGAATCATTCTAATATTGTGATGCTATGTAATGTCATTGAAAGGTGTTGTGTTTCCGAAGCTTTACTTTGTGTATCGGCGATACGCTACTATTGTTTCATACATTATTTATACCTCTGTGTGTGGCCTGGGCCCCGTTGCTCCTGTTTTTGTGGTATCGCTAGCTATAATCGGATCGCAATTTTATTTTTACGATTACTTTAACGATCCGACTAAAAAAGCGTTGCTCCAGTAATATCGGATCGTATCCCTATATTCCCGCGGTATCGCTATTTTTTTGCAATGCGATAGCGATACAACAATTCAGGGGCACATATTGAATGAGACAGGAGAAGATTCATTAGTTTTTTAAAATGAATGCAGATGGCACCAGAGTTAAAACTGATCTGACACCTGTTGGTGTAGATCGCCAGAAGAACAAGGGGCGGGGATCATAATGCCACCATGTATCGTTATTCAGAATTTCAGACAAGGCCATCTCTAACCAAAGTAATGCGATCCGCAGACGATCCGCACTGGTGTGAGGGTCCGCGTAAAAAGTATCGCTAAAAGCCGTATTTTACGCGGCGATGCGTCTATGCGATTACGACACGATCCGCAAAATTTCAGGAGCAACGTTTAGCCCCTCGGATCGCTATTCTGCGATCCGCAACCCTGTCGTAAACCTGGAGCAACGGGGCCCTGGCAATGATAGCTAGATGCCAAGATAGCAACTGATACCGCTTTGTTGACATCATGAAACTCAACACGAACCAAAAACCTGCTCAATGTATCTCTTATTGTCAATAAAGAAATTCTATTAAAAAAAAGGTGTGAGATAAATCCAGAACCGCACTTGAATCATATAAGTATACAATACTCTATTCCTTTGGATGGGTCTGATAGTCACTCAGCTTCGCCTCGATGGTGATTACGGCCCATCCAAACTCATGGAGTATCATGTATTTATAAATGCGATTCTCGATGCAGCTCTATAAGTGTCACATGTCAAGTACTTATTCTCAGATATTGGACGTTAAGAGATGGAGTAAAACTGGCAATTAACTCATGGTCTAACTTCTGTGTCGATGATTAACAAGAAGATTTACCCAAGTTTCGTTGATGTATTATTCTTATTAGTATAGGACATTCTCTGATGGTAAGCCATGTGCGTCAGTCTGTGTACTTCTGATTGTGCGTCAGGTTCCATCAGAAAGGTTAATCTATCAGAATGAAAAGATGTGCAACAGGGTGCGCAAAAATACATGTATAAGACAGGGATCTGTGTTATATTAAATCTGAGTTGTGAAAATGATGAACCTGGATTAAATTCAACATCCTCTGTGTCCGAAGTACAATGAATGACATTTATAGTAAAGTTCATTTTGAAATCTACCGAGGATTGACAAACTAATTTTGGCGTTTATACTAGACGATTTCTAGTCGTCGACGACGCATAATCGTCATTTGGTGCTGTATTCAAGAATTGTTGCCTGGAAATGTCTAATTGAAACGCCGGGATAGTCTATATTGTCCTTGCTGTAATCTGATTTTTCTCCTGTACAGAAAACAGTTATAACTTCCGTCCAACTCCTAGCCAGATGGGGTTTTTACTCTGTATGGATAACATGAAACTTTAGGCAGGTAAATGTCAGCTGGTTGTGTTCAATCATCGGCCTTTCAGGAATTCTCGGAGTATTGGATTAAATCGTGAGTTATGAGCCACGAGAGACGAGTAGCAGGACGAGATAACGGATGTCAAATGATATCCTGTTTGTATGTTTGACTCAGAAACCACGCAGTTGACATACCAGGTTGATATCAAATTTCCTGGGGATATATAAGTATTCAATTTGCGACATACCGATTGAGCGTAGGGCACACACTCATATACGTTGCATAGGTTAGAGAGAGGTTATAGACATTCAGCGTGCTGCAAACACTATCTGTTAGCTATCTGCATGCCAACTCTTTGATATTGGGAAAGATGCAAAGGGCCTGTGTCTCAGCGTCTTAGAAGTGTGCTCAGCTGACCATGGCCAATCACTAGAGACCGAAATACATAATTGACACACTAGTGCTTGATGCATTTGTATCCTAAAAAGGCAGTTGTAGAAAGGGCAAGTTGACTGGGTTCAAGTGTGTTATAGGAAAAAAACCCTTCTAAATGTTGATTCTTTTCCATAATTCCACGTTCATTTATCAATGAGTTACTTTCATTCAAGTAAAGACACACAATCACCCAAGACGGGGCGTTCTTGCCTTTGATATCCTGTATGTGGTTAGCTGCCTCTGCTGGCATGTGGCAGGATAATCGTCCATTGGGAAGTGCCTGAGCAATGGCAAGATGGCAGGTGATTCAAGCTTGATGCACTGAAAATAGGCACATGAGTTCTGGATACATAGCAAATATATTGCAAATTTTCAGTGGCTTTGGATCGAGTGTAGTTCAAATTTTATGACTGATTGGCTATCGTTTGTGGCGTCATCACCCAATAAGTAATTCTTTGGACAATACTCCATGGGCGTTGAGTACGAGTTCCCAATGTTAGGTCTATGGGGAAAAATACTAGGGGTGAGGTGTTGATGAGTATCTGAGTCATAGGGGAAATGCCTATGTATGGAGCAAATCACAAAGCTGCCCTAACTGCCCAGGTGCCTGCTGTGAGGCCATGAGGAGAGTTCTCTTGGATCATATTGGCTGGGTAATGACATGCAATAGAGATTCGATCTGGGTCGTCTTGTTTGCTTTCAGGTAAATATTTGATGCATTCTGGATTACTGCTATTTACTGCAGCTGCAGGCCTTAAGAATTACATTTTTCTTTAGAAAATGCAGGTCGATTTCAGAGGAAACCATGAACTTTCAACATTGTGTAAATTTTAGTGATTATTTGAAAACTACTTTTTCATTCTTAATTTATCTGATTATCCTAAATTCCATGTCGGTCGTTTTAGTAAATTTCAGAAAAATCAGGATTTGAAAAACATCTAATTTGTATTGGTTTAACATTGCTGTACACTTTGTGGTGGCCTCTCTGTCTCTGGAGTAACGTAATTACTGTTTCAGACATCCTCGTCTCGCTGCCTTTCCTCTGGCAGACTGACGGTAAATAGCCGAGGCAGAGATTACGCAGAGACTCAAGTGAATCTTTTATTACTTGGGAATTGAAGTCGTTCAAGGCTGGTGGCATGTTGACATCGATGTAGGTAATGGAATTCTGACTCCACCAGGGACCTTGTGTCACTTTTCGATCAGCGCTTTAACTGCACATAGCTGTCTCAGGCAATCCAGCCAAAAGAAATACATCGTTACTGATAAATACTAAGGGGAAACGTAGTGACTGAGCTCATAAGGAAGGCCATTAAAGGTATTTTGTGTTACATAAAATGTGTCCTATTCTCATTATTATATACCTAAAAACACGAAAAAGGCCATTTTATCCACCCAGTAAGTCATCGATTCAAAGCTCATTCTTTACATCTCAGTGAGCCTGATTTGTTTATAGTGCACCCCTAGCAGTGGGAAGTATTTCATAGTGTGATGTATGTATTAAGAATATCACAGGGTGCTTCCTAACAGGTCCTCGCTCCAGAGAGAGGTTAAGGCCGAACTGTTTGGACTGCCACCCCCAGCGTTTGAACCATCCCCTGTCTTCGTTTGGACTGACCTCCAGATAGGGTATATAAGGAGACAGATTTGCACTCACAGCTCACTTGGAACCCAGACACCGCGGCATCAACATCTCCAGGCTGCTCAGCATTACCACCACTGCAGTGTCAGGCTTGAAATACCATAGGACACAAGGCTACAGAGGCCTTGACTGAGGATTGGGCTTCTCCATAAGCTACTATCACCCCAGCACTGGAGGAAAAGACACTGATGACTGCTACCACTACTTGGATCATCTATATCCACAAGTCAAGGAGACATTGAACAATAGCTGAAAGTGATAGACTGTGAGTACTGCTTTGACCAAGAGGACTTATATCATATATACACTACAGAAGTGAATGTGATTTCCTATTTTGATGAGAATTGTTACGTAACTGTATACTGTGTTATAATACATGTTATTAATACATATCTGTGTATGGTTATTTGTCTTCTTCATTTAGAATAGAACATATTCTGAATTCTCTTTTCTTGTCACTGGGTTAGCTAGTCTTTAAGATTAGGCCTTAGCTACTGTACGTGACAATAGCTGTTCGGCAACTAATGAACCATATTACATGTTTCTTATACTGTTGGCTATACCCACTGCATAGTTAACACTTAGTAATATCTATGTGTGAGCATACATAATATTACCATAATTTCCATCCGCAAGGTTGTATTCACCACGCTTCGTAATATCCGAGTGAATGTAAGGATATTATTACCCACCTGATACGGAGTCTCCATACTAAGACTGGAGATTACAGATCACTACTGAGGAGAATACGGAGCTCCGTACCCTCCTAGGAGGATACAGATTTTTTAGATGAAAGTAGTCCCAAACATAACTTCTTAATCACGTTGAAAAGTTTTCTAACGATCATATTTATTGCTTAAATCTAAAAATAAGTGAGTAATAAATACAACATTACCATAATTTCGATCTGAGTGGCCGTATTCTCCTTGTAGTTGATGCTACGCAATACTCCTCGCTGTCGCTCGGAGTATTACTACGCGACAACTACGCGGAGAATACGGCCACTCAGATCGAAATCATGGTAATATTGTGTATTTATGCGGAAACAGGGTTACTGTGACTATACATGATGAATACGCGGTAAAATTGACAATAAAACATACAGATGCAGAAGGCAGAGGTTCGTTTTATCGTCAGTTTTACCAAGTATTTATCACATACAGACACATTATAGGTAGGAGTGGGCCGTATGTGTAGGACATACTACCACAGGTATATAATAATACGTATCATGGTAATGTTCCATTTAGCATTCAGTATTGCAAATATAAGTTATCAAAGGAAAGACAGAATAGCCGTCAATCTTGTCACGCACAACTTTGCACGCTAGAGACTTTCAATCCGTATTCTCCTAGGAGAATACAGCTTTTCACCCCATATTGTTATAAAACTAGCTCCATGAATGCCAGTGAAGACGCAGCAAATCTGTGTTATCGATTGACATTTGATTTAAGCTATATAATAAACTCTTCCTTTTATCCTAACGCCCATTCTAATGATGTCACGAGCACACTGCAGGTGTAGAAGTTGGGAGTGGCGCAGTTTATTAACGAAATTCCATGAAAAAAACTAGAAAAAAGAACGACCACGACGAGACTCGAACTCGCAATCTTCTGATTCGAAGTCAGACGCCTTATCCATTAGGCCACGCGGCCACCTACCCTATATAGCAACATGCTTATTATTTAAATTGATTTTTTTTTAGAATAATGTGAGTACCGCTGGAGACGGTGAGTGGCATCTGACCCAGGGAAGTTGAGACGTAATTGAAGATCCCTGCTCATTCTACTTGGTCAGGGTCAGTGAAGTAGTGTATAGAAAGGGTAGTTTGCATTGGGAACTCTGTCACCAGTAGTATAGAAATGAACCTATTTCCCAGGGCAATATATGTCTCTGAAGTAAAACACCAGAATTTCTTTATCTAATCTAAAAACACCTCCAGCCTATTGTTGTTATCTGATATAAATAGTCACATTATTATAGATGTGTATCTAAGTATATAAAGATGTCCCACTAAGCTGTTGAGTGTTGTTCCTGATGTGTCGTATATAGTCACCCGTGTGCCCTGTAGCATGTCGTAATGATGAATCATTCAACACTACGATAGGCCGTTGCTGCGCGGTAATGTCTCCCGCTCCACTTCGGCAAATTATCGTAGACGTTACTCTCAGAGGGTGTTACTTCGTCCCACCTCTTTCTGATTCGTGATTTTCTCAGCAGCACATTTAGTCACTGTAATGTAATCCCCCTATAACGGCTTTTTTAATTCCCTGCCTCGCCGCAAGGTGTCGCCACTGCCGACGAGCCGGAAACGACGTGTCACGTGACGTGTGAGGCTAGGTGTCTCTGACGTCATAGTCACGTGACCTCACCTGTGCTGGGAGAGTGTGGGGCTGGGGCACGTGGATTAATTGCTCTCAGGGCGGATTTCTGCTAATAGCTGTAGAGTCAGGGAACTGGGATTTCAGCTCCTGTCCCCACACCGCTAATTCATAATAGATGAAAGGGATTAGGCAGCTTGTAGTGCATGAATCGGCAAATTTCCCCCGGGATCCCCAGGTCGGTAATATCTCATGATGAGCTGTAGTCGGGCGGACAATGAGGAAAAACCAACTGCAAGTCCCTAGAGGTGCTCTGTCAATATCGTGGAGCTGTAAAAGCATTATGAGAAGGTGGGAGTCGGGTGTGAGGGCAGAAAAACCGCTCATTTGCCAGGCGGCTGGGACTTGCCGAGAATTGAGGGATTAAATACGAGGTTAGCGACAAGCCGTAGCTACCACCTACAATACCGCCGCGCATTTCTCATTAACCAGGTGGCTTTTTGCGGGCTCTTTTTAATCTCTCAGATTAATAGTCGCAGATTTTCTATGCAGCAAGTTTCGATGTAGCTCCAGCTAATCTACCTAATCACTACAAAAAAAGTCTAGCCTAGTCTCTATAGTATGAGGATTATGGCAGGTTTTATCCGGTTACCCATATGTAGTTTTTTACAGTGTACTTTTTCCATTGACGGTTGTTTTATCAATTTTGTTACAGCATACCCTTTGTAGTTCTGACACACTCACGATGTCTCCTCATCATTATATACCTGGAAATCTTTAAACGAAAATCATACCACAAGTCATGTGGTACATAGTAACAATAGTTCGTGCACAGTCCGTACAGCTGAGATATTGGTGCAAAGGTATATATAATAACAGGATGTCGCAATATTGAGATTGTATTAGGGGTGCACTGGTTACAGTTTGAGGGTTTCATCGTGTTTTTGTAATACTGAGATTTATCAAATAGCTATGGCTGAACACTCTATAGTTAACATTGTGACCCCAACCTTTAAAGCTAGATATACGCTCTAAAACACTTTGAAACCAAGATATTCAGTCTTCAGAAAATTGACATGGGTTTTACTTTTAAAAGTGCATTGTCCGATATGCTTTTAATTCGTCATGATAAGTTTTCTACGTGTTTCTGAAGATGGTTGAACAATTTAAAACACATCTTACGTTTAAAAATCTTGTGAAGATCGTTTATGAAGAGGTCTGTACTAGACTTAACTTGTCTCTGGATGGGGGGCAGCCAACTACCATTCTCCAACTATTATCTAAAAATAGCGCTACCTCTGATGGTTTTCAGCGCCGCCGCCTGTGAACAAAACATCAACTGTAGTTGGGTTTATCAAAGATTTGCCTTTCAAAGTTTGAAAAATGACACTCATAATCTAGAACCACATATAATCAAAGGCCTCGGTGCCAGCATCCCGAAGTGCTGCTCTGAGCACGGGTATCCGTTTCAGTGGGTTCACTTTGGGTCTCTTTTTCTTATCTGAGGTGATTAATACCTGATACTCTTATCAGTCGCTGGAAACACGCTACCTAAAGGGAAGAGAGGTTAGAGGTTGGGGAGGGTACATAGATTCTAAGCTTGCTGCAAAACACCTTAACTATTTTATTTTTTTTAAATTTATATATGTCTTTATTGAGTTTCTATTGGTACAATAGTTCTTCGAAATCAATGTTGACAACAATGAACATGAACAATTTGGTATGGTATTTACACTGAATTCCCTAAATCGTGATATTTGTTGACATCATTATCAGGTTTCTTAAATAATTAGACATTGTAACTTTTATGATGATAACCAAAAATATATTATAGCAATTTCATGTTCCCTTATACTGTTATTATTTACAAAACTCTTGTGCAGATATATATATATATATATATATATATATATATATATATATATATATATATATATATATATATATATGTGTGTGTGTGAGGGACACTGCACGTCACTAAATCACTTCTTCCATCAGTCCATTTAATCACTTATTATCTTGAGATAGCACTTCTTCAATTTGTTTCTTAAACATTATTTTAGAACAATCAACTTGTATTTCTTGACTTAGGCTGTCTGTGGGCCATCTCCGGGACATTTAAAGGTGCAGAGGACCAGTGTCTGACTGTCTGTCATAGAGGAAGACCCAAATGTCCATGACCGAGCACTACGGACCAAAATATCTCATTGACCTCCTGGTGCTTGATTTATTTGGACTCTGCAGAGGCAGTTGTAGAAGTGACTGGTTGCAAAGTGGGTTGCAGAAAATAACCCACGGACTGGATAAAAACCCCTGCCGTTTGTGGGTTAATTCTTTATAATTCCACTCTTGTTCATCATTGGTGTACAGACCATTTGCGCCTGGTTTATACCTAAGCCAGTGGATGGCGATCTCGTATCTGTGGAGACCACAGCTAGTGATGCTCTATTTATATGTGGACCGGGAGAGTACAGGGATAGTCAGCCACAGAAGACAGGAAGTGTGCTACTCCAGATACAGGCGCAGTGTATAAGCAATTCTCCACTGGCCGACTATTCATCACCGGTCTGCAGCTATGAACCACCGACGCCAGATCGGTGAATGGAAACAGACATGACGAGAAGAGCATAGTTAATTCTGCCGGATTACGCAATAATGCCAACACCGACTGACTTGGACAACGACCAATGGAATTATTTGAAAGGGTTTGGAATCACCGGGGATGGTCATTGTATTTGGAGGACGGTTCTGTCGGTATGGAGCTGTTAAATATGGCAGAAACAAGGCATATACAATACCCTCCCCAATTGTTAGATACTGACGTACAGTCTTTAGCCACCACCAACCAACTTCTAGGAGAACTAGATCAATCGTTGCCGTTTTCGTCAGCCAGTGGAAATTGGCTTTAACGTTCTCACTATTCAGGCCATTTTCCATCGGTCGATTATTCGGCAACGATCTATTGTCGGGAACCACTGATCTATTTCTTTTGGAATACCAACGCCAGATACATGAATGAAAACAACCCGGCCACCGATGGTCACTGACTGTTTTGACGAAGATTTCACAATACGGTCAACAACCGAATGTTGTAATTTTTACGGCAAAGTTGAAGATTTCAGTCTGAGAATTCCATCGGTATAGACTCGTGAAATGCAATGAAAACAAGGAATAATGGTATTTTCCATTCGGACTAGTCAAAAACTAACAGAATAAAAATGCATTGATTTCACGAACATTAAAACAGTATTGACCTATTAAATGCAGAAGAAGCAATGCAATCACTGCATTTTACAGACTGTTTTATACCAATGTGCAGTCATTGGCACCAACAAAATAGTTTTAGGGGAATTCAATTTACAGGTGTCGTTCCCGTCGGCTAATGGAAAATGGATTATACACTGCATCCTCACCGACTATTTGATAAGATGTGCAGATTTTAAGCCTGATGCCCATCTACCGATTCAGGGTTGAGCGATTAGTTTGCAAATCGTATAGGAGTCGGTGAACTTGTCGCAGGCAAATTACGTAACTCTTCGCTCGATCTGCGGACATTGAGGAGATGGGGTGGTGGATATTAGTCCTAAGCAAATCTGTCTACTAATTGGTGGCTCACCCTTGCCTAGCTGTCCTACATCTGCCGACTACGGCCGAATCCATTAGGATGCCTTGGCTGAGACAAATTACTGTCCGTTTGTCGCCGACAAAGGTCCATGAATGTTCCGAAATCGGTAGATGGGCATTGGGCTTTATAGGCCATTATTCATTGGCCGATTATTTGCCACAGATCTGCAGTTGATTGGAAGTGAGACTCAAGGTTTCAGTATGAACATGAAATCGGCATAAACGTGAAATCGGTACCTGTAGGATACAGAAGCGAAACAAAATATCAACTCTGCTGTCCCAGACAATTTGATACCGATGTGTAGTCACCACCGATCTTTAAGCCGGATGCCCATCTACCGATTTAGGGTTGAACGATTAGTTCCCAAATCGTATAGGAATCGGTCACCTTGTCGCAGGCAAATTACGTAACCTTTGTTCGACCCGCGGCCCTCGAGGAGAGGGGCTGGTGGGTATTAGTCCTAAGGAAATCAGTCTACACCTACCGAAATATATATGCACACTGATAAAATCGGCGTATGGTCCACTAACCGCTGGGGAGGGCAAAAACCACAACATGTCGGTGACAAAAGGAGGTGGTTCACTAATCGCTGGTTAGCCTTGCCTAGCTGCCCTACATCTACCGACTCCGTTAGGATACCTCGCCTGAGACAAATTACCCTTCGTTTGTCGCCGACAAACGTACATAAATGTTCCGAAATCGGTAGATGGGCATTGGGCTTTAGGGGAACTGAAAGAATCGGTGTTGTTTGTCGGCCAATGGGAAATGACCTTATAAATTATAAGACAGACGTGGGATACACGGCTGCAGGCCGACTAGCCACGTGAGGGCTAGTTAATCAGACACTGGTTGTGCTTATAAAAGAGGTCGTAAAGTGTGCAGCTATCCGCCTCTCTCTTTGTGAATAAGGTCTTCACGGAACGCACCACAGACTAATGATGGGCTCTCATACAGCGATGTTAAATGTGCAATACTTTGCGCCAGGCAATACGCTACAGCCCTGCACCTACCAACAACAATAAACCACGGCAGACCTCCCGATACATTACGCTCAGAAAAGGCAAAATTGAGGTGCATCAGGAGTCCCCCGATAATTCTGATCGTAGACATCAATGTCTATTTTAGGTGATCGGAACGCATTTGGAGTTGACCACGATTATGATTGGCTCACGATTCTATCATTGTATCAATGTAGATCTCAGGCAGAACTTTATATTCGAATATGGTTGAAATAAGATTAGTTATCATCTAGAATATCTTCATTTTGAAGCAGTCCATATATCTCTGTATAAATAGGCTTTTCAGGTAACTTGCTCGGTAGACTTGGGAGTAGATATGACGCCAATTATCAATAATCTGCTGGTCTCTATCCGGTATGTGAACCACCTGTATAACTTTCTTTTTTCCCCCGTTATTTTTACGTTATCTCTTGATCTATATGCTGCAGATACTCCTTTAATCGATCTTCCTCTAGCTTAAGCCGGGGACACACCAAGCGAGTCAAGGCAGCGATCTTTGTTATCGCCAACACAAAATAGCATGTACGTTAAAAATTATTTTACAGTAATATCTCCCACCCATAAGTTAGTGTCTTGGAGGCAAAAATAATGTGAAATATAGAATAATAGCAAACATATTCGCCATTTTGTGTTGGCGATTCCGAAAATCGCTGCGTTTCTCGCTTGGTGTGTCTCCGACATTACAGAACAAGGACTCGCCCGCAGTGGTAAAGAAATGGTTTCAGGTATCCGGTACCAGCTGATGATCAATTAAGATTCCATCTCCTTGGAGTTCACGACTAGTTTCCTGTTGCTCTGGATTTAGAAGGACTTTTATTATGCTCCAGAACTTTCGGGGGCACCACCGCGATCCAACTAGCTTCCTCTTACAGTAATTACTCTTTTCCTTCTTTTTATTCTACTTCTTATGGCTCTGGAACATCTTCGCATCTCTTTTATCACCTCTTTATCATATTTTTTCCCGATACTTTCTTTCTAGATTTTTCCTATGGGTAATTAGATTCTGCAACTCTTAAGTCATTCATGATGGGTTTTTTACATTTCTTTTATACTGGGACGAGGCGTAAGGAGTCCGATGCACGACTGCACTGATATCGAGGTGAGTTTTTCCACTTTAAAAAATAAAATAGTGAGAACACCAAGCCCCCAGTTTTATAGATTTGAAAAGAAACTTCTGGTTCTAAAAATTTAGAAACTATATTTCCTTTATAAATCGGCAAATGGATGTTGACCTATTTCAACTATTGTCTGATGACAAACTAGACAAAATGTTGTATTTTATTCATTTGGCATATGGATTATCAATATTATCAATCATGAGGAACATGATATTTGACAATATTAAAAAATCACAAGGTGGCGCCACCGTGAATTGTAGGCCATGCCTTTAAGATAACAAACTTGACAAAATAGAAAGGTAGAGTATCAAGGCGGGTTTTAGGCGTGGGATGGCCAAATGTCAACACGCATCAATGAATATCATTATAGGCCCGTTTCCATTGGCTGACAAAAAGGCTGTCGATTTTAGGGTGTTCTCCTGATAGCCTATTTCCATTTTGCGTCAGCAGTACTGAAGGTCGGTCGATGGTCCCTGACTGTATATCGCTGATGGCTAATGGTATTGGACTATTAGGAAAACGCAAAAAATCTACACCCTTTTCGTCGGCCAATGGAAACGGGGCTGAAGAGAGCGATGCGCAAATATATCTGCTAAAAAGACAGAAACGCCACCCATCCACACCAATAACTAATATAAGGACTTTCAAGGTCGATTAAAGATCACTCATGAGCGTATCTTCAGAGTTTGAGCAGAACAAAGAACATGACACATGCTTATTATTTGCATGGAGACTTAGTAGAAACCGAACGAGAGTTAGACTTGACAATGTTTATGCCACAATGGGCAGGTCGTGCATTACTACACGAGGCGTAGCCGAGTGTAGTGAGGAGCAGACCTGACCAGAGCGGCATAGACACTGACAAGTCTAACTCTCGTTCGGATTCGTATTTATCCTACCCCGTCTATGCTTTTGTATTAGTAAAAGATAAATATTGACTCAACGACCAACGGAACTTTTTTCATAGTAGCTGACATCCTGCTCTCTGATTGGTCAATATTGTTATTACTCTAGTGGCATAAAAAACACTTTATGTCACGGCCTGCTACATAAAATTTGCCTATGTTAAGTATATGGCGGTTTTTTATTAGGGTAGGATAAAGCAGAATACTCATCTAAATCTAAAATCTGTCTGAATACACACACAATATTGACTGGTTTCAGATACAAGCGGTCCTATGCTTTACACGTAGTTACATACAAATGCATGCATGTGAGGATATTACCCAGAGACAACTCTGAGGAGCTTACAACTGCTTTTATCTGAAACCAGTCTATATTGTATTCAATATCCACCTTTTCCTTACAAGTGTGGTACCTATATTAGTTCATTTTAGCATACAACATATATCAATATGCTCTGGGTATATAGATACACGCTGCCCATGTGTTTTCTATGGACACTTTGTATGAGGTGGATACAAAAATGACTCCAATTTTCAATTAAAGTTTTACAACCTAGTTTAATAGGTACAATTTATTCTCCAGAGTACATTGCTTAATTGTAGTAGCCTAGGGACATTATGTAAAAACATTGGATATAAACCCAGGTGTTCACTGTAATGTACGTGGTACTTAGACACGCTGACTGTATAGCTCAAACTACTATCATGTCCTATCTGCAGGGATATAGAGAGGCGTGAACGTCCGCAGTGATGATTATTAGCGTTGGGTCCGGGTGATTATTCTTAGCCTCATTAATTATTCTCATTAAGAAGGTCAGTAATTGGGCCGATTACAAACCTCCAACACGACTGTGACATCGCTCGTCAACATGGGTTTTTTACCACTCTCAGATTTACTGTAATCTCTGTGTCCTGGAGACGTGAATACAACATGGCGTAAGGCCCTGTTTACACCTACCGACAGAGAATGCACTGATAGAATATCGGGAAGGGTTGCGACAGTCGATGGTGCTCCGGGGAGGGCGGGGGGGGGGGGGGGGGTGGGAGAGATATTGCTAGAATTAGTGCAATACGTTTATCGAAAAACAAACAAAAAGTGACAGGTCATCTCAATAAGTTTAACAGGTTTTACTTCTATTATGTACCTATACATATCAACAATTACTTTACTATATACCTACTGCCGTAAGTGACGTAAATACTACACGCTGCTGTCCACCATGTACGGCACAGCCGTGCAGAACGTTAGGGTTCATTTCACGGTCGTAACGGATATAATTACAACGTCGATATTTAAAAATGGCTGACGTTTATCGCTTCGACATCGGTAACGTTAACGTTAGAATACATAAAGAAGACTTATTGAAATACTGTGAAATCAAAAATACATGAATGAATTACAGAAAAACTTCGAAGTACAGTAATAAAAACCTGAATAAACATGGTAAGGACCTTAAAAACAGGAGTGCAATGAGAGAGCAACCATTTTGTTTTCTTCCCGACGGTTTCTGGCCGGTTTCCGGCCGGTTTCCAAGTGACAACAAATGTTGCTATGCTGGTTGCTATGTGCGTTGCTATGCGATAACGTCACAGCCGCATTCCACGGACAAAAGCGAAAGCTAGGGTTCACATTGATCGTTCTGTGCCCAAATTCGATTTAAAATGGCTCTTACAACTTAAATAAGGTAAGAATATGAATGTTTTGGAGGCATATAGTAAAGATAAAACGTTGTACCTGTAAACGTAAAAATTTCGATCCTCACTCGGGCCCCTAGCACGTTTACAACTCGGTGTAAACACCTCGTTGTAAACGTGCTAGGGCCCGAGTTCAGATCGAAATTTTTACGTTTACAGGAACATCGTTTTATTACTGTAATATATGCCAAAACTTCGAACGTCGAACCGCTCTTCAGAAATGACGTTCTGCTATTCACCACACGCATGCGCTGACGTCACTCGGCGCTATGTTCACACCAAATTTTCGTAAACAAAATTCCCAACGCTTTTGAAATTATTTTCCGGCATGATTTTTTAGTGCGTATAATATTTTTGTATTTTTGTATTTCCGCATTAACCAATCAGATTGTGTATTCAAAGTATGGTGGTACATCGCAAAACCTGCACAGTAAGGTGGTGCTTGTCAACTACCACATCCATAGCAGAGGGGTATTCACTGTATTTTCTGGCATAAGTTTATAATACGATTGGTTTCAGATATATACAACGACTTGCGTTGTAACCGATTATCAGTACCGATATTATCTCAGGAACCAACACCGACTGATGCTTCTCTTCTTGATATAATATCGGTTCATTTTCCATCAGCAGGTGTAAACTCCGCCTTAGTTATTGTGTCAAGTATCTTACTTAATGTGGTGGAATCATTTTACAATTCAACATGATGTGCAGCTGCGTGAGACAATTCCCTGTTTACTAAGCCTTGGCAGATTTCAAAACGAATTTCAAATTTAATTTAACTCCACCTTACTGTACAGATGAGGTCTGCATAATACTAGAAGGCAAACCTCAAAATGCATCCGCGTTGACATTTATTGATAATAAAGATCGGACGTGGGACAGTCGAGTTCATCACTTTCAATTAAGTTTTGAAGAATAATACTTCTTGATCTTCTACCATTTTTAGCTTCCCATTAATGGAAAATAGTTTTATTTCACATGTATCTTCGTTATAACTGCAGACAGATGGAAACACACAAAAATGGACAGGACGTGTTCATAAGGGATGAAGAGTTCACAGCAGGAGAAAACAGCAGAAAAAAACAAGCAACAAAGACAGTTTATTATCAGAGACCTGACGAACAGGTTTCTGAGATTAATATATAGTACGACCAATTGTACACTCCCCGATGTTAACACTCAACACATAATTTTCTACAGATGTCAGGTATGTTTTATACCTGTATCTGGTTCATAGCTTCGATGATAATCATGCTATCAGGAACTGTCTAAAGAGGCATAGCCTATGAAAATAGGCCATGAGTTTTGGTTGCAGTGTAATTTCACTAAGCAAAACCGAATGAGATTACATAGCAGACCAGAACAAATGGCATATTTTCAGCAGCAACAGATCGAGTGCGGTTTAGATTTTATCTCCCCCTATCACAGACTGATTAGCATATGTTTGTGACATCATCATCCATTGACTATTTTTTTTACAATACTCCATTGGCGTTGAATACAAGTTTCCAATATTAAGTCTAATGGGCAGAGGTGAGATAATCTTATATGCACTCTATAACATCTCATAACCAGTTCACAAGACAAACACGTGGAAAAGCGTCCACACCGGATGATTGATTTATCCTACCCTAATAAAAAACTCCATAGGCTTAACATTGGGCTACTGTATTCGGTCTGGAGTTCAGAAAAATGAAAAATATTGCTCTAGTGGGATACACTTGACAAATGATGTCATTTGTTAATGTAGAAGTATTTTAGATGGGCGGGGTAGGATAAATTCTGAACCAAACTCGAGTTAGTTGTGTTATTGTTCCTCGCACTCCGGCAAGAGCGCATATTACTGCTCTCGGCTTCACCCCACGCGGTAATACGCAATCTTGCCGTCTCTTGTTTGGTTTCTCCATAGTATGTCTTTCAACTTTTTTTTAATTAGGTAAAAAAAAGAGCCTTCAACGTTTATTTCACACATGTATTTCCCAATGCGGTCATTTGATATATATCAGATAAATATATAGTTTTCTAAACCATATATTACGTCTAGTTCCTATTGAAGAAGTATGGGGTCACAGTAAACCATTTCCTATTGTTTATTAGTAGCCGTAAACCACATTTATGGTTAACAGCTTTATTATCAAAATTCCGGGAATAGAAATTATCATTAATGACCATGGATAAGAAATACAACAATCGATAGTGTTTGGATGGCCGGCTCTGTAAACCACTCGAGGTTGACGACACAATACACTGGTTATCTCTCGTGTATTACTACTATCGTACTTTACGGCCGCCCGCCCTAAGAATCATCGATTATTGTCAATGTACTCATACGCAAACGGATTATTAAGAGTAAGTTTATATAGCTTGTCCATATCAGGTTCCTCTTCTAATTGACTGACGACGATGCTCTTGCAAGTCGACGTATTAATTAGTTCCTAACAGCCACAGTCGATTGTCTCATAACTTTCACTAAGATGCAGAGCTCCCTCGGAGCTAAATTTCAGTCTCTTTAGTTCGAGCTATAACGTTTCTGTTACTTGCAGTTTCCACGTATGTCTGTAATCTACCTATGCTTCGCAAAGTAACAATAAGCTTTTGCAGTTCATGGTTTGAACAATGCATCTGGTTAAGCTTTATCATCCATCGTATACAAAGCCCCCATTGAAAATGTATGGGGACTCAGTAAACCACGACCCATTGTATAAAACCTGTCAGATACCATAACTGTGGTATACGAATTCAAACCTGTGGCATACGGCCTCAAAACCATGGTATACGGGAAAAATAGTCCCTTTTGCTTTAGAGCAAAGAAATAGTCCCCACTGTTATACCATTTAATGTGGCAATTACTGGGTTTAATTTATTCGAAAAGATGGATAATAAATACAATAAACTATGATTTTGTGGACAGGCGGCTCTGTAAACCACTCGAGCTTGACCTCGTAATACACTCGCTGGCGCTCGTGTATTACTACGCGTCAACCTCTCGTGGTTTACGGCCGCCTGTCCACAAAACCATCGATTATTGTCTTTGTACACTGATCACGCCTATAATGTATCTCCTGCCACTCCCGAAACACTACATTTACCATGGAGGGGTTCGAGTCTTGGGTCTGTTGAATATTTAAGGCTTGTATACATGTTCGATTGTTTTGGCATATTTGAGCTATTTAAACTGTATCAGGTGCAAGCCCCATGTTAGACACCCCAATATTTGGTCATTACACACTGTCTGGGGAAGTTGTGTCACGACTCCGAAATAGTGAACGATGTCGTCCGCCATTTTGAAATTTATCGCGATGACGTTGATCTCGTCCCAACTTGTTAAATTACGTTTAGTAAGACGAAGCGCACCATAGGGGGCCGTATTCACTCAATACTATATACACCCCCGTGAAAGGTTAGTATTTGACTGACATTCACACACAGGTATATGATAATAAGTAACAGATACCCTTTGAACTCTTGCCGCGGAGAACAACTTTTTTGGGGCAAAATGGCGGCACCCAGGGAACATTATCTATTTGCCCATATTATCATTATATAGAACTGGGTCAAGAATTATATAAATAGACAATACTTCATCAGTTTGGAAGAGGCATAATGGTCATCAAGGCGAGTGACGATTACAGGACATCTAAACAAGTAGAGTACTGTTTATTTATAATTCGAGGCAGTTCTGAAACTATATCATCTATCTCACCCTTTTCTTTTTGGAAATTAGAATAACATCATTAGATATGAACATTTCAAATTACCTCACAAATCCAGTTAGGAACATATAAATCTCCATGTTGATCTCGTGTCTGCTTTCTCAGATCCTGACCGCTGATTGGCCAGTTCCTTATAACATCATTTCCCATCTCTCCACCACGACCATGACATAGTATTGGCAATTAAGGTGGTTGATCGTTGCATATATTTTTACAATGTTATTCCTCTGGCTAAACCTGTAGCAGGGGTGAGAAAAATGGAGACGTCGAGATGGTGATGTGGAGTGAGCGATGTGTGTACGCTTTATGAACACGCTGGTCGCGGCTGTCAATGACAGCTCTACATTAGTCTTACAATACCGCATGTGTATAGTGTATATATACAGCCGCCATGTTGTTTTTGGCTGGTAAATGGCGGGATCACGTGCTCCATGTCTGTGTATCCGCAGGCAGACATACGGCGCTGTGTATATAGACCTAACCACCCTCGTAGGTCTATACTACCGCCGGGACACGCATTTTAACGTATACCCGTGTGTATAGGTGGCCTCTATATTGTTTTTTAAATTTATTTTTTTTAAATAAATTTCTTTATTGTTATTATAATTATTACATTTCTGCCGTCTGCATTTTTTTGTAATATGAATGCCCTCCATTAAGCCTATTTGTCTGGTACGTCAATTGCAGGTTGCAGGTCTGAATGTCTTACTCTGATAGCACTGGGGATAAAAACACCGTTTTTCTAAGAAGTATAGTGACATTTCTCATATAGAAGATACAATTACGACTTCCCAACAGGTTACGAAGCTAATTCCCCCCTGTACTTTAATGGGTTACTCACCTGTTTCTGAAGTTAGATACAAGGCGAGTTACCAAAACAGGAAGGTTTGTCTCGTGCAAGAAACTCTGGAGCGAATTCGTTTCGGGACGAGTTCCCCAAACAAGAGTAGTTCCTGTCGGGGCGAGAAGATCCCAGGGCCAGAAGTTAGAATGACAGTTCCCAAAATGAAGCGAGTTCGTTTTTGGAAGAGAAAATCCCAGAGGGAGTTAGTTACGGGACGAGTTTCCCAAATAGGGTGAGTTCGTTTCAGGGCGATACAATCCCAGAGCGAGATCTTTTCAGAGCGATAAGATCCCAGGGCGAGTTGGTTTCAGGGCGAGAAAACTCCAGGGCGAGTTATTTTCGCGGGCGACTTTTCCAGTATTCATCCTACACACCCCAACCACGTGACTCACCGCGCCACCATTCACCTCCTCACTAGCGCCCTCTAGTGGGAAACTCCGCCGCGGTCGTAACTGAAATTTCAGTGCACTTTAACAGGATTAACAGCCTCCTTATCCCATCAGCCCCTCCTGGTCCTACCAACCCCAGTCCTTAGGTCCTCAGACCCCCCGAGACCTGTACCTAGGAGCCTGCCTGCCATTAGTCCACGCAATAGGAAGTAACCTTAAAAAGCCCGCCCCCTACACACTCCCCTCCAATTGCCTCAGCCTCTCCCCCCACATCTGCCCTGTGGATGCTATTGAACCGATCCTTAAAGGTCTAATCTAACTTGCCGGGGAGGAACCCTTGGCACTTGGCCCTTACATTCCTTTTGGTTGTAGGGCTGCAAGGTGGGAGGTGGAATTGATTTGCCTGCTCTCTCACGCACGTATACGATATAGTGCCGGGGAACCTAGAGAAGAACAATTTCCTTTCACTCAGCTCACAGTTCCTGGCACAGTTCAAAGGGAGAGCTACACGTACTTTGTGTGGGTTTTTCTTTTATCACTTTTTAGTTCCCTGTTCCCTGCCGCTCTATTCTACGGTAGGGGTAAGGTAGATTATGTAGAGGAGATTGTTTTGTATCCAAAGGCAAGCTCTCTGTCTCTCCCTCTCTTTCACTCTCTCTCTCACTCTTTCTCTGTCTCTCTTTGTCTCTCACTGATTATGTTACTCTTTGGTTAACACACTCTCTCTACCTGTGTCTCAATGTCTCTCTCTCTCTCTTTCAATCTCTCTTTATGTCGGTCCCTCCTTGTATTTGTGTGTCTGTCTCTACCTCTGAGTTTCCCTCTCTCTGGGTCTCTCTCTGTCTATCTTTCACTGTGTATCTCTCTCTCCCACTTTTTCTCTCTGTGCGTCTCTCTCCCCCTCTTGCTGTCTCTGTTTTTTTCTCTCTGCCCTCTCTCTAGCTGCCTTTCTGACTCTTCCCCTCTGTCTCCCTTTGACTGTCTCTCTGGCACTGTCTTTCCATTTCTCTCTGTCCCTCTATGTATCGCCTTCCCTTTGTTCCTTTCTCTGTCCCTCCCTCTGTCTGTCTGTCTGTCTGTTGTCTGTATCTCTGTATGTATCTCTCTCTGTCTCAATTGTATCTGGAATATGCCGCTAGAGTAATAGCCAACAGGCATAGCATGTTCAGCTAGGAATGACGAGACATTGCAGGTTGATCTCTGCTTTTCAGCATAAAAATGGCTGATCAATAGTCCATTACGACAGCATTCTAGTCGACAGAAAATCGCCAATGGGTAGAAGGGATAAATTAAAAAACAAGAAACGGCAGAATATATATCTCCGAAGACCGCGGTGAGTACATGATATAGATAAATATAAGTTATGATATCGTACACTTACTGAAGACATTATTATACCCTTGCATAAGCATGCTTGTATAAGCGCGCCATTTACAACACATACACACAGATGCCTTTTTGATCGTCAAACCCTGGTCACGGCACCATTTGCTAGTTTCCCGCTAGCACTTTCTCTGATCACCATCTATTAATACCCATGTATATCCTTTGTAACTATGCTCTTTTTCCTCTCTCTCTCTCTCTCTCTCTCTCTCTCTCTCTCATACATACCTTTTATCTTATTTTTATATAACGCCTTTTTGCGCCGCAGCTATATTTGCCCTCAGATCTCTCCTGCCTTGGGCAAAGCGACGCAGCACTGTGATGACGTCGCAAAGTACACACTGCACCGCTGCGTTCTTGTCATATGTCCACAGATGGATTTACTCACACCCAGATATAAGAGCAAAAAATCACATCAAAGCGCAATATAGCACTACGAATCAGCGAGATTGGCTCAATGTTTCCTTTATTAAGAGATTTCATGTGTCCTATTTCCTTACAGTTTCGCATCTTTCATCATATGTGCATCTATATTCATTTGTTCCCATTTGTTCTTCTATCTCATTCTATCTTATCTTGCTACCGAGGTCACTTTTTGTTGCAATAGACATTATCTGGGACACTTTTCTCTGTCACGGCCTCTCTCTGTATCTATGTCTCTCTGTCTCTGTCTGTATTTCTGTGTCAGTGTGTGTCTCTATCTCTTTGTCCCTGCCTCTCTGTCTGTATCTGTTTGTCTTTCTGTCTCTGCCTGTCTGTGTCTCTGTGTGCCTCTCTGTTTCTCTCAGTTTATCTGTCTCTATGTCGCTCTGCTTTTTTTGAATAATTTATTGACATTCGACGTAAACATGTCGTTCTTCCATGCAATAATGAAAGTAATACTTAATTTCTGTTCTGTGGTTCCCTATATATCTCTGTTTTTCTGTATGTCTCTCTCTGCCCCTCTCTCTGCCTCTGAGCCTATCTGTATCTCTGTCCCTCTATATGTAGGTGTGTATATATCTCTGCCTCTATCTGTCTGTCTCTCTGTCTTTCGCCCTCTCTGTCTCTCTATATGTCTGTGTGTGTGTCTCGCTCTACGTCCACATGTCACTCTCCAAGCCGGGGTATAACGTCATTATGTGTGGTGTGGTGTTCAGGGCAGGGTTTATAGCCCATTCAGTGGTCATCAACAAAGTCATCGATGACAAAGGTCAGTCAACTGCCTTTCATTATCATCCATCGTATATAAAATCCCTATTGAAAATGTAAAGCGACTCACTGAACCACCAGCCATTATTCAAAACTGTCAGGTACATAAACCATTCTATATAGATTCCAGATCCATTGTATATGGTATTCAGAACTATTGTTTACAGTAAAACACTCTTCATTCAGATATCTATAGTCTTTCTGTTTGTGTATTCAACACTATACCTCTGGCTGTAGAGCAGAAAAATAGTCCCAAATGAAATAACATATAATATATAAATTCTTGGGGTTTATTCATTCAAGAAGATGAAGATAATGAATGCAATGATGGCTTTCTGGACAGGCGGCTCTATAACTCACTCAAAGTCCGTGAATTACTAAGCTTCAACTTCTCGTAGTTCACGGCCGCCTGTCCACAGCGCCATCGAGTATCGTCCATACACTCACGACTCACTCTCCACTCTACTCTCCAAGCCGTGGCTGAGGCTTTATCGTTCATGCTTTAAGAGAAGCTGCACCTGGCGACCCTACCCCGGTTAAAGATGGTGATCACGCCCCCGGTCTCCTTAACTACGCCCAGAACATAGTCCCTTACAGATCATGGCATGCAACAGCCCGCCTCCTAAATCCCCACCCCTGTACAACACACCCTTTAAACACACCATTCAGGTGTCGTGCTCCCTGTGCTGTGTTGGATTCATGGCCTCAGCCCCTGCCGTGTCGAGTGTTGGGCCTCGCAGACCCCAATTTGCCACACGGTGTGTCTATATTGGAGAGATGAGCCCTGTTATTGGCGCTCTGATCTTACTGCGAGCCACACATATCGGCGCCCTCTGAGACTGCTCCTTCCTGCTCGCAATACTATTCAGGAAGATCCAAACTGTGCATACCCAAGGTTTCCTGGATGTTGATGAAAAATAACTCGTATTCATACATCATTTGGATTTGATATAAGTAAAGCCCAATGCCCATCTACCGATTTCGGAACATTCATGTACCTTTGTCGGCGACAAACGGACAGTAATTTGTGTCAGCCAAGGCATCCTAACGGAGTCGGCCGTAGTCGGTAGATGTAGGACAGCTAGGCAAGGGTGAGCCACCGATAAGTAGACAGGTTTGCTTAGGATTAATATCCACCACCCCCTCTCCTCAATGTCCGCAGATCGAGCGAAGAGTTACGTAATTTGCCTGCGACAAGTTCACCGACCTCCTATACAATTTGCAAACTAATCACTCAACCCTGAATCGGTAGATGGGCATCAAGCTTTAAGATGTATGATAGCACATATATTGTGCTTCGTGGTTTATAGGCCAATATTGGAAAGGTACAGTCTTTGACTTTTATAGGGAAAGTTCGTACCTGGGTTATAATAAAACATTACTCTTTGTGTTGTTTACTTGCTGATATTTAGAGTGGTAATACAGCATTATTCTTTGTCTTGTTTATATGCCGATAGTTGGAGTGGTAATATAGCGTTATTCTTTGTCTTGTTTATATGCCGATAGTTGGAGTGGCAATACAGCGTTATTCTTTGTCTTGTTTATATGCCGATAGTAGGAGTGGTAATATAGCGTTATTCTTTGTCTTGTTTATATGCCGATAGTTGGAGTGGCAATACAGCGTCATTCTTTGTCTTGTTTATATGCCGATAGTTGGAGTGGCAATACAGCGTTATTCTTTGTCTTGTTTATATGCCGATAGTAGGAGTGGTAATATAGCGTTATTCTTTGTCTTGTTTATATGCCGATAGTTGGAGTTGTAATACAGCGTTATTCTTTGTCTTGTTTATATGCCAATAGTTGGAGTTGTAATACAGCGTTATTCTTTGTCTTGTTTATATGCCGATAATGGGAGTGGTAATATAGCATTATTCTTTGTCTTGTTCTGTGTCTTGTTTTGTGTATGAGTAGCTGTAATCTCCAAAAAGTTGACACATGATAATATCCCAGCGAGTAGCGAGGATATTATGTTATCAACTATATAGAGATTGCAGACACTCGTAAATAAAACCAGTCGTTTTAAGTGAAGCTGTATCACATGTGAAGTAAACATGTTTTCAGATTACGCTGTTCGATGGCAGCTCTTTCGAAAATAGCGGTAATTCGGTGTAAACCTGTGCACTTCACACCGTTCCCTATTTGCTATGTGGACAGAATATTAATTAATTTGAATCTATATTGATATTCGAATGAATCACAAATTACTATGAATGATAATTATCAAAATAACCTCAGATGGACAATAGTATGGTCTCCGACTGTCATACTGAACGTGGCATAGGGACTTGTTTCCCAGAATTTCTCTGGGGAGTGAATTCCGGGCGCTCTATACATTTCCTATGGAGACTCCGTAATAGGTGGGCAATGAAGGCTAATAGTGGGAGCAGGAACACTGTGTCATTTTTCCTCTTATTTATAGGCTGATGTTAGACTTGGAATACAGCGTTATGCAGCATGTTTGCACATGAGGCACACCAGATGTCGTCTCAGGTATCTTTTTCTCCCTAAAGGGGGCGCTCATCTGACTGTGAGAGCGACGCCTCCTGGCGGTAGAATCTATCCCCCTGTACTCTACCTGTCAGCGTGAACACCAGCGTCAACCTGGCTTATTGTAACAGGTCCCGGTACGTGAACAGTATGCAGCGATCAGAATGAGTAGTTACTATATACCCATGCCACATCTACTGTGAATCTGCACCGTTTCACCATATAACGTAAAAATACCATAGATACGGAACACCGTTCCGTACACGTTGACTGAAATATTAGTTGTTAGGCCAAATCAAATTAATGATTTTTCTTAATTTCGGGTATATTGTAAATATAGAACGACCTACCATGCTTGCACCTGCGGCGTCGGGCCGTATTTTTTCATCAAATGACCTCGAACGGTCACCCGTACGGGCTCAGTAACTACGTTTTCTCATAAAAACAGCTACATATGTCTCATAAAACAGCTAGCTATGTTTATTAATTTCTTCGTTCTTGGATAATATATCCTCGTTGGAAACTTTTTCAAAACAGCTATATTGAATAATATCTACTACTGCTAGTCACTTCGGGAAAAATGTGTCCCATATGGACATTTGATTGGTCCTTCTTGAATATCTAATTGGTTATGTATCGCAAGCAAAATCTTTCATGTGGCCTTATAAGGTATGATATATTGCAAATCAAGTCCTCTATATAGAGCAGATTGCGTCAGGATTGGGCAGTAAGGCCCGGTGTCCACCTACTACGATAGAATCGTAGACCTCCCGATATGGCACCGATACAAAATGTCAAAATCGGTGCCATATCGGAAAGGTGCAAAATCGTAGACATATGTCTAGACATGCCAATCCACCACGCATTGTATGGGGGTTTTATCGGTGTCTAATCGCAGAAACGTGGTCAACTGCCCCGATATTAGGTGACCTTCCGACGCAATTTTGATTTTGCATCGGGAGGTGCATCATAGGGCATATCGGTGCCATATCATAGTAGGTGGACGCCGGGCCTAAGAGCGCAGTATTATCTATGTACTTCTGTGCTGAGGATGTATTAACATCGTGTTGGCTCTCTTCACATGCTTGCGCCAGTAGAGAAAGCCTGACACTATATGTACACTGCCACGTTTTATACGATTTATTTACATTTTTACGATTTATACGATTCAGCACGTCCACCAGCAACGAAAAAGAGCCACCCATACTCTCAAGACTGAGACTAAAGTGTATTTATGAAAATATCTACTACATCGAATGCAATCGATGGAGCATGCAATACATGGGGCAAACATAACGGAATTAAATGTACGAACACCCTGGAAACATAAAAAAGGCAAACAATCAAAATGAAGTACCCATACATTTTAATAATTGTGGACACGAAGGGATAACAGATGTGAAGTTCCACGTATTAGGTTTCATACACAGTCACCCGGAAAGCAAGGACACCGCGATCCTGATGTACAAGATAAAGTTCAACTGGATACGTCGCCTATAGAGTCAACCCCCGTGGGGTTTGAACACCATGGACAAAAGGTATAGCTGTAAGGGAGCAAACGTCACGTCAAAATATTCTATTGCGGACCAATTGAAATTGGGCTGCAAATTCTTTTTTGAAAGAAAAAAAAACAACATGTATGCATAGTCTGTCAATCGCTGTGCTCATGAATATATGAGGGCAAATTGGCATTTGCTTGCTTTATTGAAAATATACTGTCATTTATCACGAAGAAGAATTTATAGCAATCTCATCCATTTGATATGAATGTGCAAACCTTCCCAAACATAGAATGTCCGTGCAATATTCTCAGGTAGTTCATTTCTATGGAGTATTGTCGTAGCAGATTCACAAATACAATATTTCCTGGAGCATACTTTGTTGGGTTACAAGATCGATGTATTCATCCCTAGACCGCAATTCAACAGACGTATCGCGTTCTGGGACAAAGGACATCAATAAATCAACTAATTATGGTTTCTAATTACATTCCCCACATGCCTGAGAAGGATGAAATGAGCGGCTACATCGTTCTGCATCTCATTCCCGCGATGACAAATGACAGATCTCCATTCAACCAGTTTCTCTTCAAAGTAAAATCCTGGAATTCAGAAGCTGTCGACCAGAGTGTGTTTTTTTGTCTTGTTTGGCTACTGGCTGAGGACTGGCCAAGTGGAGGTGGGAGGGGATGACTAATTATCCCTGTGAGGAGGCAGTGATGGATGCCGTGCCGGGGAGCACCGCGGGGAGGCCGGGTGGGCATCCCCGGCATCCCGTGTCGGTGAGGCGGTCAGTGAAAGGGTCAATGAACGAGCCCCGACATCTGCCATGAGCATCCATTCATCTCTGACTCAATGACCTGGCCTCCTGTTTCTACTCCTTTATACATCACAGAGCCCTGATATCTTACGGCAGGTCACCTTCTTCCTCTACGTAGCATGGTGAGGCTTCTATGTCTTTATATGTGTCATCCTACGCTGTTGTCTTATGGCAATTCATCCTATCACTAACATAGCCAGAGGAGGTTTCTATGCCGTTATACAACACTGAGTCTTGATATCTTACGGCAAGTCACCTTCTCAACAACATAGAATGACCAGGCTGCTACGTCTTTATGTGTCTTCCATCTTTTATGCATTATCATTAGATACAGTATAATTATATCGTAATACACTAGTGTTAGAAGAGACAGATGTGTTTATTTCCGTATCACAAATTTTCATATAAAAGATGCACACGTATTATGACAGTGAATATGTATTTCCGTAACCAAGATTAATCATTCAGTCATACGCTTACGCGGTTCAAAGAAAACTGCTCCCTTTGTTTTTTTGGTTATGATTAATAAAGATAGGAGAAGGGAATACCTCCTTAGAGAAAGACTTATCTTAACTCTGACTAGCTATCATTTCGAAATTTCCACTTTATCTTACTGTCTGTTGAAGATTTCCCAAATTTCCAACAGTATCCCACATTTTGTATGATTATACTAGGTAAACTAAGCACAGTTACAGTTAGTTCAACTTATGATGTGTTTTGAGTTTTCTTGCCTATATCTTCTCGAATGTTATGTTAAGAATAGGCATTTTGTGTTCATTTCCAGTGCATTTCTAACTCGTGTTAGACTGTGATGGATATCAATAATGCGAAAGGTACAACTAAGATAAATAGGACGGCTCCTGTTGTCACAGCTGTTATGGAAAATGTATGTGGAACTGAACCCCTACACAACCCAGCCTCTCAAGCCGATCAGGATCAGTATAAATAAAGACTGTTTTCTTTGATTAGAAAGACAATTCATGCTATCACTAACATAGCCTGAGTGCGGTTCTACACCTATATACATCGTGGAGTCATGATATCCTGCGACAATTCATCCTATAAACAACATAGCATGGCCAGCCTTCCATGTTTTTATGTGTTATCCAACTCTGTTGCCAGAGTAGGTTTCTATGCCATAATACATCATTGAGGCCTGATATCTTACGGCAGGCCATCCTACAAATAGCATTACACGGTCGGGTTTCTACATCTTCAATGCATCTTATGTCATACATGGCAGGGTAGGTCGGCTATGTATGCACACATATATCAGCTAGGGATACGGACTTTTGTATCCTCCTCGTACGATATGTGAAAATATCTTTGCTGCCACTGGAATTTGCAGTAAGTTCTTGATGTTTTATGATGAAAGGGGAAATATTGAAGGTGAATAATGAAAGGTGGAAGGTAAATGACTGGTTTTCTATATGAGCAATTGCATCCTCTTTTCTGTTGATTGCGGAATGTCTGACATTGCTGTAATATCACTGCATGTCAGCTACAAGGAAAATAGAGCCACTCAGAACAGAATCCACTAAGTACTGTGTATTTATACATCAGTGGTCCCTGATATCCTACAGCAGTGTCTCTTATCAACAACATACATTCTTCGCTTTCTGCCTATTTATGTGTCGCCCTCCTTCCTGCGACCAGAACATTATGTGGGTAGGTTTCTAAACCGTTATTGGTGGCGTCCACCAACCACGACACGGCTACAAGAAGCGCTGACAAGAAAGTTCCAATCGGCACTTGTCGCAGCCTTGTTGTAAGAAGGGGGCTTTACGACAGCGTTGTTGGGGCGTGTTGGGAACTGCATGCTCCACCAAAATTTCCTATCATAGACCTCTGCGACATGCTCCCGACACGCCATGACACTCCACAACAAGGGTTCAGTTGTGGGAAAAATTGAACATGCTCGATGTTGTTTTAGCCTTGTCAGAAGGCTCCCGACAAGTTTTTAATCGTGGCCTTGTCATGGCCTTGTAGTAGACTCTTGTTGGAAACTGGGGTCCACCAACCATGACAAGGCCTCCAATCATAGGCCAATCGTGGACCTGGTTGAGAACCCATTATCGTAGCCTTGTCGTGGTTGGTGAACGCCCCCCATTAAACATTATTCAGCTGCGATGCATGACCTGAGTTCACCTTATCAGAAACATTTTTTATCAGCCTTACAACCGTTTCTGGTACTTTGCTTCATGATTTAATGATAGTTCAGATCATTAAAGGGAAACTCATGAGAAATAACTTGGTCCGTATTCCACCGAGACTGCGGAGTAGTTCATGAAGCACATCTGAGTGAATTACCTAGCGGTCAATCGAGGTGGAGAGCAGATCAAGTTATTTTCATCAGGTGGGTGTCTGATTTTATCTCACCCTGTTTAACATCATTTATTGCGGAAATATCTCACCAAATTAACCATTAAGTATTGGGTACACTACCTTCTTGGCTATGGAGTATGAATTCCTATGAAGAAAAATATCAGGTTGAGATCATCGGAGATATTACACGATTAAGTGCCTTGATATCTTACCTCAGGCCAGCTTATTGCCAATATTGCCTCGCCAGTGTTTTTAATACTTCATTGACCCTGCCGTTGTACAATCGGTCATTTCATCAACAACATTGTCCGGCCATGTTATTTGCCCTTTTCATTTGTTTACTTGTAATCACATGCAATTAACCCTATAAGGACGACCGCCTGTGCCCGGGTAACCTCCTTGTACGGAGTATTGCTCATATATATCACCCTTGTATATTCATATATACACGTTGCTATGGGCAACCACAATATCTTTTCATGATACCTTGATCATACGCCCTCAAGACGTTACTAAACTCCCTACTATCGTCTCGGGTAAGTAAAGGATCCGCTTCCGACTGGCTGGCCACCATGACCGCATGTCCCCCTAATGAACCACAGTTTCCCAATTTATAATTAGAGAAACTGAATATATTTTCGGATGTAACTGTAGAAATAGCTGAAATTTCTATTTCTGGCATCGGATTCCCGATTTGAATACATATAAAAACCGTTTACCCGTAATAGTTGTGGGGTATGGGTCAAGGTCTATGACCGCCACGATGGCAACCAGCGAACACCGGATCCTGTAAACAGACTGTATTGTGGGATACCTCAATAGGGTCTATGACTTGTCTTAACAAAATGCCCAGCCTTATTAAGATCCGATGACCATTTCCTTATAGATATTCCTTATTGTAAAATCGACAAAATGATGCGTCCTTATTGTGGTGGTACTTGAAGGCATCGTGCATCACATAGACAATAATCGATGGTTCTGTAGACGTAAATCAGAATACCATTGTTTGTTTTATTCATCATCCATCTTCATGAATGAATTAACCCCAGTAATTGCCATTTATAGGGTATATCAATAGAGACTATTTTTATTCCAAAGCACGGTGGCTACGAGGTGAATCCGTATACAATAGTTACAGTATCTAACAGTTTTTAAACAATGGGTAGTGATTTACTGAGTCCCCATACATTCTCAATGTGGACTTTGTATACGATGGCTATCAAAAGCACGTTGATACTTCCAGGTACCATGCAGTTTTAAATGGTTAAACAGGATGGCTAATATTTTTCATTATTTCTTTACTATCATTCATGAGCGACAACCTACACAAGTTGGCCCTGAATCCTCTGAACCTGTCGTTGCTCCACGTTTTGTGGATCGCAGAATAACGATCCGAGGTCGAAAGCGTTGCTCCAGATTTTTTTTGCGGACCACATCATAATCATGTCGACATCTATATCGATTTAAGAATCTAATGAACCTTCCACCTATGATACTGAAAATGCGATGTAGCGATATCGATACAACATGAAAATAACGATACTACACGACATGATCTGAGATTACCGGAGCAACGCTTTTCCCACATTTCTAGGAGCAACGAACCCACGGTCAGGTTATTATACCTTTACATCAGGGAAGCCTGCTATCGCCTTGTCACTGGCCGTGTATTCTACACACCCATTCATCATTCTCCCCTGATACCACACGCCACTTCATGGTGCAGCTGACCCGCTATTGATGACCACGTCTTCATATATCATGGAACAGATTAATCACTCAGTACTTTCCCCATATTCCCTAAATCCTTTCCCAGACTAGTTTCAACGCATTTGAAAATAAACTACCTTCCCTGTTATCAGAGTCACTGTCTTCTAGCTCCTTGTATTTCAGGTTGTCACTGACCCTAATCCTATCCTTTAATATCTTCAACATTAAGTGCCCATATTTCAAGCTCAGGTTCCCATACTTCCTTTCATATTTGGTGAATACCTCAATATTTTTTCTCACTGGGCTACCTATGAAGGTTATATACATACATGAAGTGCGAATCCTATCATTTATTGTAATATTGCACTTATTCAATGCAAACATTATTGGTTAAGCTGTCTCAGTATGAACAAAGCTTGTTTACCAGTGATGCATCATGCTGTCTTAGTTTTTCTGTTTACGTAGAAGTAGGTAACACAGTCCTGTCATAGTTATAGATTCGTATTATATACAACTAAAGTAAAGAAAATACATTCTTGTATCCGGTCATTTAAGAATCAGTTCATAATAACATGCCATATATACACAGACAATATACATTTATATATATAAACTGCACGTCTTCTGCTATCTTAGTCTCCTTGTATTTATCTCTATGTGCCGTTTCTATGGTATATGTGCTGTAGTGATTTTTCAGCGGTGAATTACTGGTTCTTACCAATCCCTCTTACACGTCACGCCCCTCTCCCCCGCCCCATATGCACCCCCTCCCCTGCCCCATATGCCCCTCTACCCCTCTCCCCCGCCCAATACACCCCCTCCCCCACCCCATATGCCCCTCTCCCCCCGACCCCTACGCCCCTTTCTCCTGCCCCCTATACCCCTTTCTCCCGCCCCATATGCCCCTCTCCCCCCACCTCACACGCCCCTCTCTCTCCCGCCCCATAAGCCCCCCACTCCATACCCCTCTTCGCCGCCCCAAACGCCCCTCACCCCATACCCCCTCTTCCCCGCCCCAAACGCCCCCACCCCCGCCCTAAACGCCCCCCCCCCCCCCACCCCCTACATAGAGCACCAGGAGAAGGCCCGTCGCGGCTGTTGGCGAGCGGATAGCCACCACTTACCTGGAGTTTTTGTTGGCTGGCAGGGAGCCGGCGACAGGCAGCAGGAGGAGCGCCAGGAGGAGTAAGGACACGCCGGGGAGGCGGGCCCTGAGGCCGGGCGAGGCCGCGCACCCCGCCCGGTCTCCTCCCGGGAGTGGGGGCTCCAGGCTGGACACGGCGGTGGGATCCATTACACTGTGATGGTATCGATCCTCGCTTAAAGAGGGTTAGGTCTGGTGAGTGGTGGGAGGTGAGGGTCGGTTGCGCCCTGCACTGCTGGCCCCTGTTAGGTGTCAGGATTAATCTCGGTTGAAGGTGTTGAATATGGATATAGGGAGTCTGTCACACAGGAGCTAGCCTCAGATCCGGGAGCGAGCCTCACCAGGACTGCGCCACTCGCTCTGATAACCAACAGTTTGCGCTTGTTGCCAGCTGGAGGTCTGCTTGTTCTCGTACGCACTGCAGGGAACAAGCGAGCAATCTCGCTAACGAGATGATGGGCACGAGACCTGAGCTTCCGGTCTCGGGGATTGCGGGAAGTTTTGGGAAGTAATTCCCGAGATTTCCCTCAAGATGCTCAAGGACTCAAACTACGTGAGTGTTTTGCACCACGTATGTCTCTGCCGTCTGTATTTGCCTCTGTCTTTCTCTCTCCTCCTCTCCTCTCGTATACCTATTTATTTCTCTTTTATTTGTCTCTCTTGCTCCTTTTTCCCGAATATATTTTCGTATTTTTCTATCTCTTTATCTATCTCTGTCTCTTTTTTCGCTCTCTCTCTCCGTATATCGAGTTATCTTTTTCCCTCTTTGTTTCTCTCTCTCTCCCTCTCTTCAGATGTAAATCTGTGTCTCCTGTGTTTCTTAATCTCTCTCTGCGGCGTCTCCCTGCAAATATTTATCTCGCCGTTTCTCGTGGCACTATATTTTCAGCACCTCGTCCGTACCCTTGCTGACACGACAGGAAGACACTTTCCGTATCTACCCTGAGGGCAATACAGACGATAACTATGATATCAGTATCTCCTACTAAAATCCCCTTCTCCACACAATACAGTGATAACACAATCACCACTGAGTTACAGATAGTACACGTGTGTATCCTGGACCTACACCAGGTGGTGTGTGTGTGTACACACCTCCCTGAGGCGGATAACAATTGCTGTTCTCTATAACGCTCTGTGGTCGGGCGGTGGTCTGTGGCTGGAGACAGTGGACGCTTCTCACTGCAGTAACACAATCAGCGTGCTCAGTCGCCGCCCCCCTGTGTGGTATATACAGGCCGCTTCTATCCCATCAGCCTCTTATCTTATCGCCCTTTTTCTCTGTGCGGTTCACGCGGGGAGGCCCTCAGGGGGGTAACGGCAGGACGGGGTGGGGGGCGTACGTCCAGTGTGTGTGCGGTGGGCACACAGTGTGTTAATATGGTAAAATGTACTCCTGGTTTGTGTTATTGTGGCACAATACACTCACAGTCTCTATTGATATGGGGAAATACACCGAAGGCTTGTGGTAATACTGCAGAATACACTCACGAGTTGTGGGGTGTTATTGCTTTGTGGTGAAACGGCAGACTACAATCACTGTCTGTATTGATATGGCAGAATACACTCACAGAATGTATTAATATGGCAGAATACAATGAAGGCTTGTGCTTGTATTGCAGAATACAATCAATGTTTGTGTTCATATGGCAGAGTACACTCACAGCATGTATTTATATGGTACTATAATACACGATTGGTATTAATATAGCAGCGGACAATCAGGTTTGTGTTAAGATTGCAGCATACACCCACGGTCTGTATCAATATGGCATTAATCCCTCCCAATCTCTCTTGTAATTGTAGATCGCAAGCATATCACGCACTGTCAATATCCCACAATATCCTCTTAAATGCTTGTCATTCCATGCTGGCACAATACTTCTTCGCTTTCATATTTCCCAGTTCAAATATGTTGCTTGAACGTTATCCTACTGTATAGGATTATCGCTTCCAATCAGAGTTTCTGCTAACGTAGTATTCTATTACGTCTTCCTCAGTTATAATTTAAGTTCTGTGAAGTAACTTAAGGTTTCCTAAAGATGTGGAGGACTAGTATTCTAGCTAGACACTGTTGAGCAAGTCTCAACAAGTGTCAACAAGAGACTTCATTAGACCCTATTCCTGGGTAAATACCTTCCACTTTATGTTTAACTCCAAGTCTTCCCGATACTGTAGGGTATCAATATCAATATCGCCTAGTCTGCATGAAGTTATAGATTCTCCTGTAGACATTCATCGACTCACAGTATGTGCACAACTCTAGCTTCCCTTAGCGGTGTAGGGGAAGAAAAGAACACACAATATCGCTGTCTGTAGGTACTGCGAGCGTTGTGGGGAAAGAACTAACTCAAGTATCTCTGCAACTCTAGGTATCCTAACGATGTATGGACTGATATAACTGTAATTACTCCTAATGTAGGTACTCCTAATGTTGCAGATCTATACTGCACAGCTCCCAGTGTCTCTGTAACTGTGGGTGCTTCTAATGTTGTAGATACTGCACAGCTCCCAGTGTCTCTATAATTGTGGGTGCTTCTAATGTTGCAGATACTACACAGCTCCCAGTGTCTCTGTAACTGTGAGTGCTTCTAATGTTGCAGATACTGCACATCTTACAATTCCTCTGTAATTGTAGGTACTCCTAATGTTGTAGATACTGCACAGCTCCCTCTGTATGTATGGGTATCCAGTCAGTGAACCAGACCCACCTTGTCTTCGCAGGCCACCCACACCGACACACTGACGGCCGACTGTTGGCGAGAGGCCGTGGGGCAGGAGGCAGAGAGAGCGGTGAGCTGTTCAGTGAGCTGCTCCCTGCTCCATAGATTCTGTTTGATAAAGATTGACGCACCCGTCTTTTAACCACCTGCCTTAGGTCTCATAAAAAGATACCTTACATGCACACTCTCTTCTCCTCTACAGATCCGACCCTCACTAATGAGAACAGGAGTGTTCTAAAGGCTGCTACCGTTAAGGTGTCCCAGGACGAAATCACGTGCTGATCAGTTGAGCTCTGGTGGAGCTGGTGAGTTGATTAAAAGTTGTGGCTGGTGGCTGGTGTTGGTGGTGGTTGTGGGTGCTGCGTGGCGTGGTGAGGGGCGCGTGGCTGTACGGAGCCGGGCGCCCGGTCTGTCTGTGGCGGGATCAGTGTGAGCAGTGACTGGGAGCAGCTCGCTGAGTGGCTTCTGAGTCTCAGGGCGGAGGCGAACACGTGTCGGGGAGTGTGGCCGGCGCGTAGCGTGTGTGGCCCGGTGTGAGCGGATCCCGAGCAGGTCCCGAGCAAGTCCCGAGTAGGTCCCGAGTAGGTCCCGAGCAGGTCCCGAGCAGGTCCCGAGCAGGTCCCGAGCAGGTCCCGAGTAGGACCCGAGTGTTTATCGAGCAAACCCGAGCAGGACCTGAGCAAGTCCCGAGAAGGTCCTGAGCAGGTCCTGAGCAGGACCGAGCAAGTCACGAGCAGCTTCTGAGCAGGTCTTGAGTGGTCACAGAGAAGTAACTGAGCAGGACCGAGCAACTTCCAAGCAGGACCCGAGCGGGACCCGAGCAAGACCCGGGCAGGTCCCGAGAAGGTCCTAAGCAGGATCTGAGCAGATGCCGAGAAGATTCCGAGCAGGTCCCAAGTAGTCACCGAGTATTCATCGAGCAGGACCCGAGCATGTTCCGAGCAGGTCCCGAGAAGTTACCAAGCAGGTCCCGAGCTATTCCCGAGTTATTCCCGAGCACATCCCGAGCTATTCCCAAGCAGCAACTGAGCACTTTCCGAGCAGCTCGGAGCAGTTCCCAGCGTGTAAGTCAGTGAATGACTGAACCAGTCCGCGCGGACCCGGACACCCTCTGTCTGTGCCCACCGTCTCTACCTGTCACTCTCCACTGCTCTCCAATCACAGCCTCCGGTTGTGGGCGGGTAGTGCGCGGTTTGCGCCTGCAGGGGGCGCCAGTGGCGTGCGGCGGAGTGCGCTGTAGCGTGCGGCGGTTGAGGTGGCGACACCTGGGGGCAGGGAGAATGCCCCGTCCGCCCGCGTGGTGGCGCTGTGCCGGGGGCAGGGCGGGAGACGGGGCACTCTCCCAGCAGAGACCCAGCTGAAGCCAGAGTCTCTGCTCCATCCTGCCTGTTTGGAACCAAATACACTTCTCTTTTTCATCAGATATTTTAACATCTGAGCGCTTTGAGGAGTAATTTGCGGGGAATCGTGTTTTATTGGTAGACGTGAAATGTACTTTATTATGTGATATTATTATTCACGTTTTCTTGGTTTGTGTGGTGCCGAACCTTGCATAGTCTCGATACTACTTTTCTTCTTTTGCTATTTCCTGTGTTGTAGAGTTTCGTTTTCTCATGCGTTCATTTGAAGTGGCCGGCTCCAGAACTGTGGATATTTATCATAGTGATTTAGAGCTAGAGTAGAAACGGCTTTTTGTGAAGTGTCTGAGAAGCTCATTTATCTTCACTGTGAGGTTGCCCAGCAAAATTCCGCTGGTGACTACAGTCCGTATCCCAAACGTGGGTTACCAGATATTATTTTTGGCGAAATTGGCCAATTAAAAAGGAGGAAACCGTACTCTAGATTCATTATATTCGCTCAATATCCTATTGAAGTTTTATGTTCATGATAACAACATTGTAACCAGCAAAGAACTGTGGGTCCATTTTTCGCTACTAACGCGATGTCTGTTGGCGTTTGAAAAATGAGCTTGTTATTGAGTTTTAATGCCGGAGACGCACCATGCAAGAAACGCAGCGATTTCCGGGATAGCCCACACAGAATGACGTGTATGTGAGCTATTATTATATACCTGTGGTAGTATATCCTACACATACTGCCCGCTCCTACCCATGTCGTATTTATACCCGTACGACACCTAGGTGACGTACGGGGTATGTATGTGGCGTACGGGGCATGTACGGCGGCAAAATCCAAATATTCCCCAAGTAGCAAAGTTAAAAATTGGATATTTTAAGGTATATAATAATAGAGAAACAGGCTGACTGTCTCCGTACGGATACAATACTTGGTAAAATCGGCGATCAGATGATCCTCTGCCTCCGGCATCGGTTCATCTGATCGCCGATTTTACCGCGTATTGTATCCGTACGGAGACAGTAAGCCTGTTTCTCTATATTATTTCATAATTCCCTTAAGTATTGCTTCTGAGAAGCTAAATTATCGGTGGGAGATATTATTATGAAATAATATCGCAAATACACGCAGATTTCTAGTTGCGATTATGGAGATCACTGCTGTGACTCGCCTGCTGTGTCCCCAACATAAGGTACCAGCCATCAGCCACCGCCAACACTGCGTAATATCAACCTGTTAGTGCAAAGCAACGACAGCGGGAACCAGCCAAGAGGAAAGCGGAGACTGAGTTTTCTTGGGTCAGAACTCTGAGAGCGTTGGGCATTTGTGGCAAGGCTTTCAATAGCGATGCGCTCGGTAATTATATAGAACGTCCTGACCATGCTGGACAATTCAGAGAACGAGATGGTTATGTACAGCTAGTACGGACCGAGGCGTTTACGCCGAGTTCCGTACTAACGAGTTCTGTGAATTGTACAGCATAGTTGGACGTTACATATTTACTATCGTTAAAAATTTAAAATCATTAATTTCATTTAGCTTAACAACCAATATCTTAATAAACGTGTATGGCAAGGTGGTCCGTATTTTAGTGTACGGAGCAGTGGTCCGTACAGTATATAACGTTATGTGGCGAAACGGTGCGTATTTACAGTGTATACGGCATGGGTATATAGTAATAGATGCTACATTTGTGGTAGCGTATAGGTATTGATAGCATCGTCTTAAACTTCATAACTAAACACTAACAGTTTCCCCATTATAGTCTGAGAAACGTTTGTCTGTCTGTCGAACAGTCAGAGAACACATGTGCTTATTCCTTTAGTCCAGAAAAGCACTTTCTTGGTTCCAGGCAATCCTGTCCACTCTATGTTCATGCACCATTACCTTCAGAGATGTATGATATATCATTGATGAAGTTAAAACCGATGTTTTTGTTATTATCAGTTCCTCTCAACACTTGTAAAAAGGCCACTAAGAGGCCGACACGTTGTAATAGATTGTTCAATAAAGCCTACATCAAACCGAATTGGCCAGCAATTGAGTTGTACACCATTTTTTCCTACATCTCAACAATTGTCGAATCTTTCAGGTACTTCTCCTCAACAATTTACATTAAGATGGAGTAGTCACTCCAATACAACAGTATACAGATTAGGAGGTAAAGTAAAATTAGAAACAAGAATACAGGTGATGAGAAGGTAAAGAGATGAAATGAGAATTTATCATACTTTTCCTCGTAGATTATCTCTAATAGTTCAGAAATTTCTTTCAGCATTCGGCTCCAATGCCTTTCTTGATGGTGTCCCTGTCTTTGATATTATGGTATTCCGCACTCAATGAATTCCATATTCTTACTCGTCTGTAGAATGGAATTATATAAAACGTTGCGGGATTTAACCCTGGGCCTCTTCCGGTATGTCACGTGACCAGGGTGTTGCAGAGACTCTGCCGGTTGTTGAAAATCTCGGCTGGGAGAATGGAAACCGGGGCGTGGGATGGAGTAGGGCAGGTGGCGGGTACAATACCGAGGCTGCGATGGCGTGGGGGGAGGGGTATACGGGCAATGCTACTGGAGGTCAGGATCACCATGCCACTTCCAGTGGCCAGGGACGGTAATAACTGCTGGTTTGTGGCGGAGGGAAATGTGAATGGGCTTTATTAACTATAGAAACGCTGATGTGGTTTGCGGCAAGTGGCACTGAGGATGTGGTACTACTGAGTTTTGTAAGCGTCAGATCGGAAATGTGATTGTACAGAGAGGGAAGTGTAAAAAAAGGTGGATGTATGTGCTGTGCTATGTGCTGGTCTACAGAAAGTAGAACGTGTGTGTAATATATGACATAAATGATAATCATAACTGAATATAAGTGAACAATATCTAATGAACATCCAAGGAATTTATTTCTAAGAATATAATTTGACTTCATTTTCCGGAATCTCTTGTCGGATGTATGGTACTTAAATTTGATAGGCCTACCATGCAATATAATTTAACAATGATCCTTAGTATAGCATTACAATAGAGTGTTGGTATTGTTGAAATAAACTACCAATTTTACTACTTTAATTTTTCTACTGTGGAATATCTTAATCTGTGCTGATCACTTTGTGATTGTTGATTTGGTTGACGAGTAGCAAAACAGAGGTATTCCCAAAATTATAGACTCCATTCGCCATCCTTTCACTCCCCACCCCTCCAATCCCCACCCATGTACTCTCCACCCTCTCCATCAATTACTCTCCATTCAGCCAATCTACACCCCTTCTTTCCCCATTCCTTTATACACCACTTTCTCATTCTCCTTTATTCTCCACCTTCACTCCCCCAAACTCATTGCCCTTCCCTCTCAGCACTTCACTCTCCTGCACTTCACTTCCCACCCTTCACTCTCCATATCTTAATTCTCCATACCTCCACTCTCTATATCTTGATTCTCCATCCCTCAACTCTCCATATCTTTATTCTCCATACCTACACTCTCCATATCTTAATTCTCCATACCTCCACTCTCCATATCTTGATTCTCCATCCCTCCACTCTCCATATCTTGATTCTCCATACCTCCACTCTCTATATCTTTATTCTCCATACCTTCACTCTCTATATCTTGATTCTCCATCCCTCCACTCTCCATATCTTTATTCTCCATACCTTCACTCTCTATATCTTGATTCTCCATACCTTCACTCTCCATATCTTAATTCTCCATACCTTCACTCTCCATATCTTTATTCTACATACTTCCACTCTCCAGTACTTTATTCCTCATGCCGTCTCTCTCTATACCTTCACTCTGTGTCTTAGCCGGGTGTCTGGAGCGGTGAGTGGCAAGGTGCTAGGATGAGGCCTGAGGGAGGCACTGAGGAGGAGGAGGAGTAGGGGAAGGAGGTTGAGGGGGTGCCTGCTCTTAAAGCTGATGGTTTGACGAGTGAGGACAACCACAGGCAAAGTGAGGCACGACTGACATCTCATTTCTACTGACAACTGGTCTGGTCGACGCGAGGAGACAGGTCTATTTCCGACCTGGGAGATTCCCACGAGCCACACACTGTTTGAGGCAGAGAAATAAGAACTGGTTGGAACCACGCCGCTTAGGTATCTCATTGCGTTTACGGATGTATATCTGTATGACTGTATTCATCAAAGTCGTTCCGTTCAAATCTTACTTCCCTTCTGCTGCTATTATCATTCTTAAAAAGTATCAAACCCTTTTGCAGGAAACAGCTGAAAAGTGAGGGAAAATACAGCATCTTCAACGTTGCATGGAATGAAGAAAAATAACAGATATATAAACATCTAGATAACGATCGCTCCATGATCGTCTTCAAAGACTGTCTTCCTTAACAAATGAGCAGTTAAAATGACAGAAACGCCACAAAGACTATGACAAGATTTTTAATATTGCTCTTTCTTTCACAAACACACTTTAAGTGTCACTACGGTAGAGAGGTCCCTAGGTAGCAACAGCAAACTCAATAGGCGTCTAGTCCCCATACTCAGTCCAGGTATTATTAATGTACACCTACGATCAAAGACTCCTCAGGTACATACTACCGCCAAACGTGTATTAGCTATATAATCAGCATTAACGGTGCTTGTTCCGTTAATGGGGGTGTTTGTTCCGTTATTGAGGGTGATCATGTGATGTTAATAGGGCAACATGGTTGGACAAGCGACCGGCCTACTGACCTAATTATGTCGCACAGTGGCTGATGTAAACACAACTGGCGAGTTACTCGACAAGGTTATAAAATGACCTTGACAACTACTGGAGGTAAAAATATCGGTCATTATAGGTACACGTGCATAAATAAGTTTCATAACATAGTAAGTTCACAGCTTCAATTATCATTTATGGCCGGTCTATGGTTATATATGGTTTAAATCACCCAATCTGTTATCCTACGTCTTGTACTAAGTATTTAGGTGAGCTGTATTATGGTATTTTCCTCTAGGTATGGATTTCTAAGTACCTGCAGTAGACCGTCACTCTCACCTTTAGTGGGAAGGTGGCTCACGGTAGTGGCTATTCTTGCTCTACTAAGTAAAGTGCACTTCCTCTATGTACGGATTCTTGTTTGTGCACTTTCTGTGTTCACTGCGAGATAATTATTAGAAACTGAACGAGAATTAGCATGTTCCTCTTTTTTGCGAGGCTATAGCCGAGCATAGTGAGTAGCTGACCTGACCAGAGTGGCAATGCCAACTAGAGTTCACGTAATAGCGTTTTGAGGTAAATAGTACACCCAGTCTAACACTGGGCGTACATATGTACCTCAAAACGAGCAGTGTGAACTTCACTCTACCCGCTAGTCTGAGACGGCGTTGCTTGGGAACGTTCATTCATACATACTGTAAGCGCTGGAAAGGTAAACTGCAATCGCCGAGATAGATCAGCTACCCTCATCCGGCACCCATATGATACTATTTTACCTGTTCTAAACTGGTCAAAATTAGAGGTTTGCCTGAATCTCCAAATGGGCGTAAAGTATGACTCGTTACATTATTCATTATGTAGGGGTCAGGGCAGTCGAGCAACGTTGTTTCACTTTAGAACTAGGTGGCGCGAGTGCCGATCCCTGCTGTGCGGTATGGCCGGTGGACCCGCGGTATGCAAATACTACGGGTTCGCCCGCATTACGTAACTCAGCCACTATATAAGGCTGAGTCCACAGCGGGTTGACAGGACTTCGCGCGGTGCCTCTTGACAGAAAAACAAACATCACGAACTGATATGCTGTAGATGACGAGTTGGGACTGACTAGTTCTCAAACCCAAACCAGGGTAAATAAGAGCTCTATAATCAAAGTTGAAATAGAAAACATCAGACAGAGGTATGTTTTCTGCATTTTTTACCATCTTCATTAGGAGACCTCATGCACTTAATCATACGTTTTATTTTTGCTTCTGCTTCACAGAGTGGTTTCGGCGATTGATTCGCTGACTGGGAGAAGGTTCGGGTCAGAGGGCTGCGGACTTCACGATATAACAGCACCAGACGGGAGTTGAATCCGGGACCTTAGGATCAGGCGGTGGTTACCTATTGACCAGAGCCACCAGCGGTGAATTAAAGCAATGGGACGAGTCTCTTAATCCAAACTCCCGAAACCTGCAGTCAGCATCAGCTGTGCAGAAAATAATCCGTTAACCTTTATTCTGTTCTCTTCTCTGTGTGTGTAGAGGGTGGTTATTGGGGGCTCACTCTCATAGAGATTTGTTAAACCTTTCCTGGTTGGAGAATACTTATATAGAACTGCATCGAGATCATATAAATACACAATACTCCACGAGTTTGGATGGGCCATAATCGTCACTCGGCTTCGCCTCGATGACGATTATCGCCCATCCAAACTCGTGGAGCATTGTTTATTTATACGATTCGAGTGTGGTTCTAGATTTATCTCCCCCCTTTTACTGTTAAGGACGTTTAAATCTCTTGTTTTGTCTTGTCTTTTCTCTGAAATCCTGGCCCCTCATTGGTCAATCGCATATGACGTCATCTCGTATTCACTACTCCACGACCATGGCGTAGTATTGTCACTTTACGGGGGTGATTCCTTTGGCTAAACTTGTACCAGGGGTGAGATAACATCTGTTATTCCCGTAGATGCGGCTTGAGAAAGCCCCATGGTATGAGCGTAGTTATGGCCGATGAATGCTACAGGGCATTATCATAGACATGGCTGGAGAAAGCCATATGGCATTTCCATCTACACAGCCAGATAAATTCCCATCGACACAGCTAGATACTACCATTGCTCCGACTGGAGAATGCCATATGGAATTCGTGTAGATATGGCTTGAGAATGTCATATGGCATTACGGTAAATATAGACGAGCATCAGATTCAGATTCCTGAGGTCATAATTGACCAACATGGCAAGTTTCAGACTCTTGGGTGTTATTGTGACCCAATTTCTTTTAGATAATTTGCTCCCCTACTAATACAACCAGATAATACTATATAGCATACCCAAAGGTACGACTAGAGAGTGCCATAAGGAATTCCCATAGATACACCCAAGAATACCATATGGTTTTCCCGTAGACTGATCTATTGAGATCAAGAGAACGCCACAAAGAACAGGATCAGATCATTTTCCTTTATCGCTCTTTGTTTTAGAGTGTCACCCCTGTTCTTAGTATCCTGGCAGTGGCATGTCTCAGTGTTACGTAGTTCAGCCTTAAACTGAGCAGCCGAAAGAAGCAACACGAGAAAAAGACTCACAGGGAAAGCTGTAGGATGATGGCAATCGATGCCGCGGCGTGTTCTATTAATGAAACCAGAGACACACCGAGACGGCAATGAGAGCAAGGCGAGGGCTCAGTAAGCCAGCCACAAAATGAATCATCCTCACATTGCAATGTCAGAACGAGCAGAGGGGAAAAATAGAAAATGTGGGGAAACGAAACATGAGGAGAGATGGATTTCTGACTAAGTTGTAATAAGAAGACCATGATGGAGATTTGTTGTGATTGTAGTTGGCAGGAGATGCGTCTCTGTGCAATCATGTACCTGCCAGGCTGAGATCAAAACAAGTGTTCGATCAGTTCAAAAGCTTGACATAAAAGGCGATGATTGAAAGTGTCTCAAATCTGTAGGTATAGATGGATACACCAACCACAGTAGATTCTTCAAACGTTGATGTTTGAACAACACCATAGAGGAAACATATAAAGGTTTAGGGTCAGAGCTCGTATGTAATCGAGTTTGAATCGCGTAGTAAGTCCTCTTTCTATAACGTGATGTTCATCACTATTTCAGTTCTTATATGTATACAAACGATTACATCTGTATCTACTTAGTTGAGAACTAGGCTGACACCTATACTCCATTACTTGGTATAATTACTTATTCCTTCTGTATAAGCTAACTAGATTCAACCTGTTGGCTTGTATTCATTTTGTCTTGTAACAGCATAGGGAGGACCTGTTTTTTTTTCATCCTGTTTCATCATTCTTCTTTTTCACCTAACGCTTACAATTTGTTGGTGCAATGATCATCATTAAAATTGATGACTGGTCAAATCTGTATTTGATAATCAACAATGTCATACGGGACCAGACGGAAGATCGGCCCAGCCGAGTCTGGAAAGCTAGTATTGTATACTTCGTGACCCAATAAACGAGAAAAAATTTTTTTTTAAAAAGGCGAAGCCGCATGAATTACGTTGTGATTCAAATGAGATGGAATCGAGCTCTGACCCTAAACTTGAATAGGTTTTTGAATTTATCTAACCCGTCACATTGAATATTTATTTGCAGAAATTGATGTATACATGAAGGTGCTGTGTTTACACCGGAAATATAAATCAAGAAACCCAAGGTTTCCAACAGTTAACAATTAATCCCAGAACTAATACAGCAGGGCTCCCAAAAAATACTGACGCGCCTTATCACGCGCTCTACGATGCACAAGTGCATTCAATTGAATGGGCGTCAGGGTGCATCGGGAGGTCTGAATATCTGCGTCGGCGTTGCTAGGTTCCAGGCTTTGTTATACATTTTCTATTTATAGGCATATCCTACAACTTGCAGTTTTAAATACCGACATTTTTCTATTCAACCCGTTCCTTGTTCTGTTTTACCAAACGCTTAAAATATGATATTTTGTCCAGTTTGTCCTAACCCAAAGGGCAAAATATTCCAAAATATGAGTTTCTTCCACTTTTATCGTTGGTAGTCATCGTGAAGCGTCAGGACGTCTTTGAGATTCACAAAAAGTGACTATGATACCGATGGAGCTCATGATGCAACCAGTGCACCGAAGCCGACCTATGTATTTCATACACTGAACACTCTGGCAACCTGTATCGGTATCTGGCAAGGTACGATGCACACTGATGTACGCCACTGCACTACGATATTGACCTCCCAATGCACTACAATTTTGGCATTGTGTATAATAGTGGAGATGCCTAGGGACTTATTGAATAAAGTTTGCCGGCGAAAGTATTGGGTACAAGGAGACCTTGTACGATCGTTTAATAATATTCAAGCTAGTTTAAATATAAATATTTATCCCCAGATACTTATAGTTTACATACATTTAATCATACATGTACATTTCCAAGATGACATATACATGTTCGTCTTGTAAGACTGTCTTCCATAGAGATTGATCACGAGATCGCAACAAACATTACGATAAGATCGCTCATTCTTTAAAAGCACCTCCTTGGTCCCACTCGTTGCTGCATGTTCCGGACACACAACAAATATCTCTATTCTATGAACAACATCCTAATACCTCCATGAATCTCCCTCCATTCACCAAACCACACGCACAGCCAGTAACTGGTCTCCTCCCTGGCCACAGATCATCATGGTACACCCTAATCTCCCCCACTCCCACCCACCCACACTCTGGTGCCCCGGAAAGAGGAAACAAAGTGAGCGCTACACGAAGGCCAGGGAGGCCGCCTCAGGGCCTGCAAATAGCGGGCATCTCCATGTAAAGAACTGTGGTGGAGATGAATGGTCTCTGCGGTGGAGCTTGAGGCCGGCCTAGGATGCTCATGTGTCATTGGGCGGTGATTCACTGAGGCCTCACCAGGTGGCGTGGTGGGTGAGCAGTTTGGGCTGTAGTTGGGTGCGATCTCAGTGAATGCAAGACACTACACTATATATATGCTACAGACACTACACTGTGAAAGACTGGAGAGTACGCTACGGGTGCCTGAGATCTTACTGCACACCCTGAGACACTGAGGTGTGAATTTTCTAGCAGAACCCTAGAGAATGATCTAAAAGGAAATATCAGTGATATACCTGGAAGGTTGATATCTGAGACGCAATCCTTGAAACAGCCTTATTATTTATAACAGTCAAATACTACTAGGAATTCGCCCCTGCACCCGGACAGATCTTTTAAGGTAGTCTCTCCCTACCCCAAAATGCTGGATATAGCTTGTATATCATATAAAATCTATAATCCATGAAAATCGAAATGCTTCCAAGGGTTTTACCCCATGGACACCTTGCCACTGGACACCTGACAATATTCTCACATAGCCTCAGACGTTTCTCTTTCCTCCCCCTCAAAAAAAATCCTGGATACAGCTTGCCTAATTCATAAAACCCTAGTGGTCCTGGTAGCTTTGCCCCCTGGATCCCCAGGAGGGGCTTTGCTACCTGCGCTAGTCGGGAGACAAAAGAGGATCACTGAACCTGCGCTAATTGTATGGGATGGGAGAGACGTGGGCTTCCTTCATGACTGTATCTGCACTAATTATATGGAAAAGATATGAGCTTCCCAGACGACTGTCCCTCCATTAAGGGTATGGGAGAGTAGGCTTCCTGCATTTTCTTTTTTTCAGAACTTTTATTTCGTTGTCAACAGTATCATCATAATTACATAGTCTCAGTTTACATCACGGAAAAATCTTTCTTCATCCTTCTGTTTTCAGGAAAGGAAAAGATTTACAATCAGAGTATTTGAGTTTTCCAATGGCAATCTGCGTTGTTGACAACAAAATCAGGGTGGTTATCAAGTCTTGGATGGCTTGATTTTCAAAACCTGCCCCACTCCAGATTATACAAATTGTTGAGATGGGAGGCATGTATACATTCATTATCGATTCTCGCAAATTTTTTCAGGATTTGAACTTGTTTTGTGCATTACAGTAACCTAAAGCTCTTACATAGCATGACTGTACCTATACTCATTGTAGGGACAGGAGAGGTGCGGGCTTCCAGGAAAACTGTACCTGCACTTACATATTGGGAATGGGAGAGGTTTGGACCTCCTGGATGACTGTATCTGCACTAAATTTATGAGACTGGAGAGGTGGCTTCATGCATGAGATGAGCTTCCCGGAATACTCTACCTGCACTAATTGTAAGGGATGGGAGAGACGCAGGCTTCAAGCATGACTGAACTGGCACTGATTGTATGAGAAGGGAGAGGTGGCTTTATGCATGACTGAACCTGCGCTATTTGTGCATGACAGGAGGGGTGGCTTCCAGCATGACTGTACCTGGGCTTATTGGACGGGATGGGAGAAAGGCAGGTTTCAAGCATAACTGAACATGCACTATCCATATGAGAAGGACAAGGTAGCGTTGTGAATGACTGAACCCGCACTAATTGTATGGCACAGGAGACGTGCAGGCTTTCAGCATGACTGAACCTGCACTAATTGTATAAGAAGGGAAAGAGGCGGGCTACCCAGATAACTGTACCTGTGCTAATTGTATGGGATGGGGGTGGCATGGACTTCCAGCATGACTGTATCTACACTGATGGTTGTATTGTTAGTAATATGATAAGGTAAATAAAGCAACACAGGAGATTATCCTAAATGATTAAGATTGAAAATACTTGTTGACAAATGGCATTTAAGCAAGAGTAGAGAAACTGGATACAAATTTTGTAAAATGGTCGTGCGACCAACTAGTTATTAGTCAATATTAATTTAAAGATATTGTTGATTGAATAAGGAGAATCACCTGTATGAAATACTTGAATACACAAAAATGGTACTGGATATGGTATGGTACTGGATTCCTGCATTGCTGAAAATGCGCCAATGGTATGAGAAGGGAGAGGTGGCTTCATGCAGGACTGTACCTGGGCTAATTTTTGTATGGGATGGGAGAGATGCAGCCTTCCCGGATTTCAGTACCTGCGCAAATCATACAGAACGGTAGAGGTGCAGGCTTTCAGCATGACTGAACCAGCACTAACCCTATGAGAAGGGAGAGGTGGCTTCATGCATGACTGAACCTTCGCTAATTGTATGGGACATGAAAGATGTGGGCTTCCAGCATGACTGTACCTGCCCTAATCAAAGGGGATGGGAGAGGTGTGTTTTTCTAGCATGACTGGAACTTCGTTAATGATAGGACAGGAGAGGTGCAGGCTTTCAGCATGACTGAACAGGCACTAATCGTATGAGAAGAGAGAGGCGGCTTTATGCATGACTGCACCCTCACTGATTGCATGGGACGGGGAGGTGCAGGCTTTCAGCATGGCTGTACCTGGGCTAATTGCATGGGGAGGGATAGGTGCAGGCTTCAAGCATGACTGTACAGGCACTAATCGTAAGAGAAGGGAGAGGGGGCTTCGTACATGGCTGTGCTAATCATAGGGGATGGGAGAGGTGTGTACTTCTAGCATTCCTGTAACTGTGTTAATTGAGGCCCAGCGCAACTGTACCTGCACTAGTCTTGCATAAAGGGTATTTGTTTGAGACAAATTCTGCCATGATCCTTCACTGAAACACAATCTCTCGTCCTAATGTTTCAATTTTGTTTCCCTGTGGCAGGTTGTTTCCCCTGCAATTGTCAGCGACGGTTATCCCTAACGATTTACGAAGTCTCAATAGATTTTGGTTTTTAAAACATTTAAAATCTATAGGGGCATTTTGGTGAGATAAATGAGCTACTGCTGAGTCGCCGACTAAGTATCAAAGCTAGCCAATAGGAAGCCAATAAGCCCAGATATTCCACCGGGACTTTGTTTGTGACTATGCACCAGGTATCTCGTTTCTCGAAAATACAATTCACTTTGACTTGAGACTATCAAAAGCAAAGATCTGCACCTTGATTTGAAATTTCTGTAGGAAAGAAGAATTGTCCTAAATGGAATTCACACGGTGGGTTTCATGTACTTCACGGGATCTAAAATCTCATGAGATTCTGTGTCTTGTCTCAGATAAACACCCTGTGAGGTACGTGAATCCCATCGTGTGAAACTCACTTAAGACTGGGGGAAGGTGTGAAGTACACCAGTCTCAGGTAAGCCCATAAGACAGCGACATTTTCCACAGATTCTCACCGATCCGATCACCGATTATAATCGGGAACAAGAACGTCGCTGTCAGGTACACCAGTTTCTACATGTGAATCCCGCTTGCTCGTACTAGACGGGAGAGGCAATGGGTTTCCAGCTAGCAGAAATATGGACTTTAGGGAGGCCGCCGAGTTCTGCCCAGGGCTGTGATTGGACAAGGCTACGGTTCATGAATGTGTCAGTTAAATCTGAGCCGTAATTCGGGCACGTGTCGTAAAACACCACCGAGGACCAGACCGGGCACCGAAACTGGAGAGATGATAAACCTGGCCTCAGGATTAACACGACACTCAACGCCGGGGGTTAAAATGAGAGGGCACGCAAAGACAACAGATAATCCATTTAAAACGTCGCCAACTGGGAAGAACGGGTCCCGGCGCCAATCAAATAAACATCACAAATGCGACATGGGTTCGATCATGTGATCCCCAGAAGCAGCGTTAAGGTTACAAGCCCGTTAACAGAATTACAGCTGAAATCAAAGCCCTGAATAGGATCAGCTGACAGGGTAAAGAAAGCAACCTCAACAACCACACAGCTTGTGAACATCCATGTGAAGTCTCCGAGCTGTGAGGGAATAAGTCCCAATTCATTTTATAATATCTCATGTCTTTACTAAATTCCATTACTGTACTAAACGATAAATTAACTAATGGTAGATATAGAGAATAATCGATATATATGCAAGAGTGATGGATGTGATGGACATTTTCAATGGGGACTTCGTATCTGATGGATGATAATAGCTCACTGACAGCAACCTTTCAGATTACTTCACATTCATATTTATACTTTTTCATTTATGGTGAAGATGTCAGAGTTGGATTCTGCTTTTTTGTTGTCCTCAAATCAAAATGTATTTGAAGTCATTATTCATCGGGCATCATCTTTTTGTTTTATTTGGCAAGTGTAAGGTTATAAAACGACATTTGACAAATATCGCCTGACAAAGGGCTCGCAACAGTCATAAATTACAATTGACCAATGACAGGAAATTTTACTGTCATTGCCGCCTATCACAGCCTCTGATTTGATGATACTGAAATGTCACTAAATTCTAAGCCAATACAACTTTAGTCCATTACAACGAATCGATCCCAATTTAGAACGTCAAGACTAACATCCTTTGCTGGGCATCTGAAAAACGTGTGGCGTCAGCGCTGAAACTTGGAAAAAGACAATTCTGTATTCAATCCTTTTTCCCCTTATGAAATAGCTGGACTCAATGATTTTCTTGGCATGCAGTCGGTTTCTTTCGAGTCTATTCCTTTTACATGAAGTCGACGAATCATCCACAGATTACCAGAAAATCTGATCATATCTGCAGGGATTTATTAGGGGTAGTTATACATCTGGTTTGGCGGCGATTGGATAGTTTGGTTGCAACGTTTCGTCTAAATTTATTAAACTTCTTCAGGCAAAATAAATGATTACACCAAAAACACACATGATCATGGTATGTTTTTGAAAGAAAACATATGATGCCACCATTAGAACGTAGAAATCATGCTCCTGAAATATAAATTATACTACGAGAAGAAATTGTAAATTGTTTTCCAACGAGCATATGGGTTCAAGGAAGAGTAGGGCCAAGGTGGTCTTCACCTCTACAGACAGCAACGTCTCTCAAAAGATGTCAGTCCAAATTATCATTCAAGTAACACCTTAAGTTCCTCCCAAATATACCTAGATAACTAACAAAGAAATTATTGGAGATTGGACTCCCTGATGCTAGCTAGACATGATACGATACCATACCGTCATGAAAGTCCCTGTCTTATCCGAACCTTGCTTCGCCTCAAAACCCATCTACCTTTGTACATTATTAGCTGAACCGGTTTAAAAAAGGTCATCAGTTCATTTCTACTTATTCGCCTATCATGGCATGGGATCGGATAACAATTATGCATAAAATCCCAAATAATAGTATTTTGACATGTATACACTAGGCATAGCATGCTCCCAATTCTTATATTTTACTCACTTACAATCATATATATGTTACATTAATCGTATCCAATTCGGTGTACATGATTTGTAATCTAAGGATTGGGAAATCATGGATTACTTGGATAACCACTCTGACAATGAGGTGGTCACGATTTAAAACCAACGTTGTATGTTGAATTGTGTCCAATGAAAAGACTTTAAAAAAAATCGCCACCGCACTACACCTCACCACCACGTGATCAACACGTCAACACACACGTCTTCGCTTCAGGACGCATTCCCAACCCACCCACAACGAATTCTTATATACACTCGTTTTTCAGAAAATAAATTCCTACACAGTTTCATGATACTTCACCAGCAATGAAAACTGTCGTTTACCTATTAACATGTGCGTTTCAATTTTACTGTATTAAAATCATGAAGTGCTGCAATGCCTTATTTTCTATACCTTGAGGAGCACGATGTTAAAGAAACAAATAAGTATCATATGTGGAACATGAGCATCTTTACACTAGTTTACCTTTGTACTGGCATAAAGCGTGGCACCGGATGGAGCATCAGCCAAGCCGTGATGGAAGACGCCTGGTGGCACTAATCTACTTCTCTAAACCACTCTCCTCTCTGGTTCTAGCTGACAAAGGAGGGCCTAAAGCTCTGGTGAACTTCAAAGGAAAAACAGTGTGCAGAAATATCTATAGACGATTTCGTTTGGTTGGTTGCGGCTGGTATATGTTTGGTGTTTAGCCAGGGTGTGTAGTTCCCTTTTTCTCTGATCTAGTCTCAGATACAAGTCCTCAGCGCATGCAAAACATATTTTTTTTATAAATCATTTTTTTGCATTATTTTATAAATCATTTTAACGGTCGAAATCATTTTTTACGCTAATCTTACTTAAACAAATATTGCGTTATTAACCGATTTTCATTTTCTGTCTCCTTTTTGTTTGTTTTTCGCAAAAACGCATTTAATCAATAACATAATCGGCATGTGCTACACAGCCGAAGCGGTATTCCAAAACGAGGCCTTAGACTAGACCTATTAAGATATGTTTATGTGAGGAAGGATACCATTGAGACAGATACGGCCAACAACACACCGACCTCCGGAAATGAGGAACTTCGAGAAAGAGAAAGTGGGCTCGAAAGGGACGAGATAGAGCCAACAACGAGATCGAAACACAAAGTGATGTTTGATATGATAAGACCGAAAAGGGAATTTGTTGAGTGAGCAACATTCTACCATGGCAGAGCATTATGGAACACACTTTATTGGTTATGGAGATATATTGTTCAATCAGGCTGGGATAGGTATGCTAGGAAAATTACAAATAATACAGACCAAGTGCTTAAGAATAGTTTATAGTCTCGATAAAAGATCCCATATAGAAAATGTACACATCTCTGAGAGAAGGCATGCCCACCTTTTAAATTGTACTTATAAAAGATGACGAAAAGAAGAAAATGTTGAGATACCAAGTATAAGAACGAGACAGAATGAAGCCAAAACTCTTAAGATGTCTCCAATTTTAAGATCGACGCCGATATACAAAGAATTTAAGAAATTGACAAAGAAAGTCAAGATGGAATCTGTACCGTTCTCTATATAGTTGAGTAATACCTTATGGAAGTATCATTCAGACTCTAGGGTTTAAATCATAATGGATATCGTTTCAGTATATGATCACTATCTTGGAATTCTATACTTATATGCCTACGAAGGACTTGATGTAGCCCCAAAGGACTATCTCATAGACCACCTCTGTTGTATTAATGCTATTATAGGAGCTGACAGAAACCAGCCAACGCATCGCTGACCAGCGTACCCTCTTTATGTGCCTGGAGATACTTATATGCGATGATGTACAATCTGAAAACTAAATAAAGGAAGTTGTCAACAACAAAAACTGCCGGAAGGGGTGAAAGAATTTAAGAAAACTCTAGTTGAATATCCAATGACTAACTCAGAGCACGTGTATGGACATAAATTTATTAAGTAGACTCGAGGTACAGGACAATTTTATAAGTCCATTATAATATACTTAAGGTAGAAAAAGAAAGTTCAGAAGCTATAAAGAAGCCCTACGAAGTAGTAGAAGTTGAGGAGATGAGATTGAAGAGTTTTTGTAGGGAGGGTGGGTGGTGCCTTCTCGTTGGCGTCCCAGGGTTGAAGTGGACGCGAGCGGGTGAAAGGTGGTCACGTGGCCGGGACCACATGTCCGGAACCACGTGCGTGAGAGTCCTTAGCGACGGTAAGAGTCCTAGACAACCTTGTGCTTTTCGCATTACAGCCAACTCTCCAGTTAGCCCCAATGAGCGGAGGCTGTGCCACCAAAACACCATCATCTCTCATTATTTCACTGTTTTTACCACCGATAAGTAAGAAAAATGATCCTCCATGAGTCCAACATGAGTGTGAGCCGCTTCTCTCCCTCACCTCCAGCCGTGGTAGATGTACTGCTACACCAAAGGGCAATCTTTCTCATACCATGTTCAAATGTTGAGGGAAGTAAATGAACTCTCACCATGGTAAATCTGTAGAGGTGAGATTTCTACCTGAATTCATCACATAGATTCGATTACCATCCTTATGGTGTAAAAAATGCTTGAGTGAGTCTGGAAAGGGCCTGTTATGGTTAACTGGCATTGAATCTATCCAACAAACACACAATTTATGTCTGTGTATGGTTTGGAACTGATGTCCTGAGCTGAAGGAGATTACTCTCCAAAAATAATTAAGTGTTAAATGGACTTAGTGTCTGTTTTCTAAGGTTGAATATGGTTTATTCTAACCTTGGAACTTGAATATCTATCGCAAGAATATATAAACGTTGCCTCATTAGAATCTAAGATGGTCAATTATACTTGTCAGTGAAATTGGACACGTATTAGGTTTGCAACGATCACTTCGGCCAGATGTGGTTGCAAGTAGAACTAAATTACTAATCCAACGACATTAAACGTGTCCATAAGTTTTGCTCTGGAAGTAGTTTGTTTCTTCTTACCTGACGTGAAGATGCATGTCTACAGTGAGCCAATAACAACGATGCTCCAGGGTAAAACACACAATCTTTCTATTGGGAAATAACAATAACAAAACATAGGAACTACAAACTCTCTCTCCCTCTCTTCCGTAAACCACAATGACCTGGTAATGTGTTGGAACAGCTTTTATTGATAACAATACATGTTTGATTCTATTGGGAAGCTGTGAATGAGGCACCTGATTCCTAATTCCCTGTCACACGACACACTCTCTCTGAAGGGCAATGCTTTGATGTCTTTATTTAACATTCAGAGATGACAGACTTCTCTCGGTATTCATTTTACGGTCCTCACATCAGCCTTGGTCAAATGATGGAAAGATTTAACCTAAAGAGGGAAAAAGGAAAACGATTGGGAAGTTAGAAACCCCTTCACAAACAGATAACTAAAAACGAGCCATCAGTGATTATCTTGTAATATAATGGACTATGTCCTGATGAAGTTGCAATCGCCACGAAACGTTGAATAAAGGTAGTCCCTAATCAAATGTTGTGTATTTGTGATCAATATTGAAATAGAATTATAAAAAAACACTTTCAAGGAGTTGTGGTGTTTATACACTTACCGCTATTTGTATATTAATGATAAAAATGACTTGAAGTGTCAATTGTTCTACTAAAAAATATTATACTATGATAGTCTCTGCAAGAATATTAGAATAGATAACAAGTATTCTTTTAAAAAGCATTCAAAGGTTTGGCAATAGTCCCCTTAAGCCACATCTAGTGAAAGTGTAAAGTCCAGGGACCAAGACCCAGATCGAGGTGCAGACCCTAAGAGTAAAGGCAGTGACAACTCGAACACAGAAGTTCAGGATACAACTACGAGTCAAGAGAAGACTTATTTATTGGCAGTCTGGAGGAGTGTATATATCGACCACAAGGGGTCTCTTACTGCAGGCTTGGATTTTGTGCTCTGCACTATGATTGGCTGCTAAAGCGAGTATTTAACCCAAACTAATAAATTAGTTTTTCCAGCAACCAGCGATCGCAGGGCGCCGGTTGGCACTATTTTTTCTTAATAAACTGTTGGTTTATACACTACAACCATGTTTAACATACAGCCAATGATTTTCGCTGGGTCAATGGAATACTCGCCTAAAGCAACTGCCAAGAAGGAGTGACCAGTCTCATTCTGGTCTGCCACACATGCCAGTGATCAAAGGAAAGACAAAAAAAACACCCATTTTTCTCACAGGCTCACAGGTGTAATTTTAGGGACTTCTTCACGATTCTTCTAAGAAGATTCAGGGGGGTCTGTATTTTCCTCGTTCAGCGATAACGTGAGCCCATACGCCTTCTATGGACACTGTGTATCAGGTAATTAATAAAAGACGCTATGCTGCGTAGCCACCATACTATGAACACCAGGAAAGAATATTGGTCAGTAAGCTATGGTTAATTGTGATATAACAATGACACCCTTGGACACTGTGCTATATTCTTTAGATCTATCAAAATAATCAAACAAATATTTTCAAAAGGTATCTATGATATACCAAGAAGGCTGGTATTAAATTTGTATTTCCCAAATAAGACATATAAGTGTTTACTACATAGCGTAGTGTTCCCAGTTTACCTCCGAGAAGCGTAGTGTTCTGCCTTTGTAGCGTTGCTTACAGACACCCTAATGAATGAATCCGTTTCATACTGGCAGCGTATGATGACATTTCTCAAAAACTCGTATGATAGAAACACATTTTCATGCTCTAGGCGAAAGACCTAAGAACTAAGGATTGTCAAGATGTATGTTCAAACCGATTTGCCATTGACTTGACAAGACAATTTTACAAAAAAAATATCACAGGCATTTGAAATTTACAGCGATCTGTATAAATATGAGACCAGATGAAAATCGATCTAAATATAATTTCTAATATATTGTATCAACACTTGCTACTCTTTGGACCGAAGGGGGAAAGAGTAATTACAATTTGCAGATTTGCGACGGCGAGTGTTTTGAATGATCATTACCACATACATATTCAAGATTGGAAAAACATCAAAGAGTGATTTAATCTCACTCGCATTTCCCATATTAATCATTGTTCATGGTTGATTCTTTTTGAACGATGGCGGGAACGTTTGTTTAAATTGGCAGCGTCGTGCATTCAGGTCCTGGTGGTCTGTGTGAATACAAAACTACGCTCTCGGACTGTCAAATATTGAGACTGCTTGTACCTCGTGATTAATTACGTAATGTAGCGTTTCCCACTGAGGCCCAGTGGTTAGGAGCCCCGGAGGGGGACAGACTTTAAAGAAATGTGGCTTCAAGTGTCCAATCATGCTGGGGCTTCCGGACACAAACGGAATGTAATTACTCGCACCTAAGAAGACCCCTCCTGACAACAGTGACAGTTTACACTTCACCGCCGACTAAACTCCGCACCCTCCGCCGGAATTATTTCCCCTCGCGGGAGAACACAGGGAAAGACTCGGACGGACATGCGCACTTCAACAAATCAAATTAGTGCGCCGGGAGGGGCGGCGCGCGCATCAGAGAGAAGGTGTGAGAGACTGGGGTGTGAGCCGTGGGGGATGTGTGGTGTAGGGTGTGGGTGTGGAGGGGTTGGTGTGTGGGTTGGGTGTGTGTGGTATGTAGGTTGTTGGGTGTGAGCCGTGGGGGATGTGTGGTGTAGGGTGTGGGTGTGTGGAGGGGTTGGTGTGTGGGTTTGGTGCGTGTGGTGTGTAGGTTGTGGGGTGTGAGCTGTGGGGGATGTGTGGTGTAGGGTGTGGGTGTGGAGGGGTTGGTGTGTGGGTTTGGTGCGTGTGGTGTGTAGGTTGTGGGGTGTGAGCCGTGGGGGATGTGTGGTGTAGGGTGTGGGTGTGGAGGGGTTGGTGTGTGGGTTGGGTGCGTGTGCTGTGTAGGTTGTGGGGTGTGAGCCGTGGGGGATGTGTGGTGTAGGGTGTGGGTGTGGAGGGGTTGGTGTGTGTGTTGGGTGCGTGCGGTATGTAGGTTGTGGGGTGTGAGCCGTGGGGGGTGTGTGGTGTAGGGTGTGAGTGTGTGGAGGGGTTGGTGTGTGTGTTGGGTGCGTGCGGTGTGTAGGTTGTGGGGTGTGAGCCGTGAGGGATGTGTGGTGTAGGGTGTGGGTGTGTGGAGGGGTTGGTGTGTGGGTTTGGTGCGTGTGGTGTGTAGGTTGTGGGGTGTGAGCCGTGGGGGATGTGTGGTGTAGGGTGTGGGTGTGGAGGGGTTGGTGTGTGGGTTTGGTGCGTGTGGTGTGGAGGTTGTGGGGTGTGAGACGTGGGGGATGTGTGGTGTAGGGTGTGGGTGTGGAGGGTTGGTGTGTGTATGGGTTTTTGGGGTGTGGTGTGGAGGTGTGTGGGATGTGGGGTGTGGGGGATATGTAGTGTGACTTGTGTGTAAGTTGTTGGGTGTGACCTGTGGGGGAATGTGTGGTGTGGGGGATGTGTGGTCTGACATGTGGGTGTGGGGTGTGGGGGTGTGGCGTGGAGATGTGTGGGGTGTGGGGATATGTGTTGTGACATGTGTGTAGGTTGTGGGGTGTGAGCCACGGGGGGGATGTTTGGTGTGGCATGTGTGTGTCTGTGTGTGTGTGTTTTGGGAGTGTGGTGTGGAGATGTGTGGGATTGGGGGTGTGGGGGATATGTGGTATGACCTGTGTGTAGGTTGTGGGATGTGAGCTGTGGGGGATGTGTGCTGTGTGTTTGTGTGTGGGAGAGTGTGTGGGAAAGTGTGTGGGAGATGTGTGGTGTGACATGTGTGTGTGTGGAGGGGATGGAGTGTGGGGTTGGAGTATGGGTTGAGCGTGTGTGGAGTGGGGATATGTTATGTGATGTATGGGTGTGGGGTGTGGGGTGTGGTATGAAGATGAGTGGGGTATTAGGTGTGTAGTATGACGCATATGGGTGTATAATCTGTGGTTTGATGTGTGAGGGGTGTAGGCTGTGGATGTGTGTGGGTGTGGGGGTTTATGTTGGAGGTTTATGTTGTCGTGAGTGTAGGTGTGGGGGATGTGAGGGTGTGTGGGCTGTGTGTGTGTGTGGTGTGTTATAATGTGTGGTGTGACGTGTGTAGCTGTAGGTTTTGAGGTGCAAGGTGTGAGGAGCGTGGGGTTCGTGTGTGTTGACGGGGTGGGGGCTGTGTGGTGTGAGGTGCAGTTAGGATACAAGTTCTTAATAATGTCTGTCTTCTCGACACCTGCTCAGATCCTGCTTAGGACCTTCTCGGGAGTTGCTCGGGTCCTGCTCCGAGAAAACAATTGATGATAGGTTTAAAGACTATAAATAGTGATTCTAACTTCAGCCAAAATTGTCAAGAAAGTCCATAGAATCATGAAATTTCAGAAACCATTATAACAAGATTAAAACGTTTACTATTCGAAGTTACAAGAATCCAGATATGAACTATTCTTTGATCATCTTTCAGATTTCTGACCCAATAACATCCATTTGCTATTGAATTAATCGTTTTTACAAAATGAAAATCCCATCTTAACTATTTTTCTATTCGGAAATTCCATATCAAACAGAGATATGGATTTGATTTACCAGCGGTAATTCAAGGAAAGATTGATAGACGTGTAGACCCACACCCTCTTTATTTTGATAATTCAAATTTTGATAATTTCTTCTTCAGGTGTGATTGTAGACGACCATTGACACAAATTAATAGATGGATTCTAGAATCTGAATTGTATTGTAATGAAACAACTTCTGAAACCAAAATAAATTCTCGAAAGAAGTCAAAAGAATCTGGTCAGCTGCTCTAATCAGAAATGTTCTGGTACCCAGCTGCTAAATTGGCCCAAATCTTGTTTTTCCTGACTGTGCAGTAGCTGGCCAGATACTTCAGCATATTGGCTGTTACATTCACCAGATATTATTTTCAATAGAAAGCTAACCTTTCAGCAACAAGCTAAATCGGGGTCTCTTCACAAAGTAATCAAAATTCTGAAAGCGACGAAGATAGAATTACTAGGACAATAATCTCAGAGGTGAAAACTATAATTTTGACAAAGGTAGAGTATTGCAGCTTCATAGCAGTCGGTTTGACAGGTTATGAGTGAAGGAGTCTCCAGACCCTAAGGCCCGGCGTCCACCTACTACGATAGAAATTTAGACCTCCCTATATGGCACCGATACAAAAAGTAAATATCGGAGACATATTTGGAAGGTACAAAATCGTAGACATATGTCTAGATATGCCAATCAACCATGTATCTTAATGGAGTTTTTTCGGTGCCTAATCGCAGAAACGTGGTCAACTGCCCTGATTTTAGCTGACCTTCCGACGCGATTTTGATTTTTTATCGGGAGGTGCATCGTAGACCATATCGGAGCCATATCGTAGTAGGTGGACGCCGGGCCTTATCCAACATGAACTGATGATGGCCGACTGATTATATTTTACACTATTGATGCAATATACGCCATCAAAGAGGGTCTACGCGTATTCTTCGCTGGATAATTATATAATACTTCTGTGGTCTTTCTTTTGAGGCCTTCTGAGGCGGTGAACTCAAAATCGCGCCCTGGTTCTTGGGAATCTTCATTGTTTTTGTCCACCATGATGATGATTGGGATGTGTCCAGTCTCCCCTGGCGAGTGGTGCGAGGTAAAGCGGGTTGACCGCCGAGGGTTGACTGCTGCGCCCTCTCCCGTCTTTAATTTAAACCTTTATATATACTATATACCTCCAAAAGAGGGTCTACGATCTACTGAATCAATCAGTGGCGGAATGAATGTGAGGGTAAAAAAATTGGTGGGCGACAACCTCAATTCTCAGTATTTTCGCTTGACGCAACCAATTATGCCCACAGATTATTTCTCAGATAGAACCACCGGCCGACTTTTGTACTTGGTGCATATAATCCATGGCCTTTCTGTCGGCCGCTGGAAACACCACATTAGCTGGAGAGCTATTTAGACAGTTGGCGGACGAAGACAGGCACAAACCTATTCATACTAATGAGGTGTTGGCGTGTGCTGGTGATGACAGTGGTGGCGTTTCTCATTGGCTGGTCATTCCAGGTGTGGTAAGGAGGACAGGGAGACGGGGAGTATATTACTTCTGTCACCTCACCTATCACACAGAATGACCAGCCACAAGACACCTCACTCAGCCCCCACACAGGAGGACATAATCACAGCTCACACGTGGAGTACTCACTCCTAGAAAAAAGAAGTGGCAAGAAAGAGAGATGTTAGCATAGACCTGTAGCAGAGAGACTAGGAACAAATGGCAAGTTCATCAGTGGAGCGTATAATTAATTTTTAAAAAGTCAGAGTGGTAAATCACAAACAAACAGACACAGTAAGTTTTTGTAGATGGTGTTATTATTAAAACCAAGGTGTACAATGGTTGTTACATACGGGGTATCAAAAAGTGTTCACGACGTTTCGCATGGTGTTGAACCAGCTTCTTCAGGTGATTGATATTAATTTAAAAAAAAACGAAAACAAAATTGAAAAGGTTTTGGATTTATCCTGTCTGATGAGTCTTGGCTGTAACTCACTTGGCAACCAGCTACTTCTACGACTGCCTTAGTACTATCAAGATATGGCAAGCACCAGTGAGTCAATAAGGTATTTTGGTCTGATGTAATTCCAAGGGCATGTTCAGCTGCCTATTCTTCCGAAGTGTTAGGATACTGGTCCTCTGCCCCTTATCAATGTCACAGAGTTGGCATGCAGACAGTGAAGCTATAATTTTGCAGCACTCTGAATGTCTCTTAAAGCCATTTTCCACTAGCCGACTATTCGCCAATGATCTGAAGTCGGGAACCACCAATCGATTTTTTGGTTATACCAACACCAGATCGGTGAATGGAAACAGACATGCAGAGAAGGGTTCACAGATTAATTGTGCATAGATTATGCAATGAGCCAACCACCGGCTGACTTGGTCAACGACCGACAGAAACAAAGGGGTTCGAAATCGTTGGTGATGGTCATTGTGTTCGGGCGGTATGGACCTTTCAAATGTGGCAGAACAAGGCATACATAGTATCCTCACCGATATTTGTATAACAATGTGCAGTCGTGCAATTTGTGATAGTCCAAGGACATCAATCTCTAGCCAACTAATTTATTTCTAGGTAGATCCTGAAAGACAAGATAAAACTTATTGAAAAATATCTATAATCTTAAAGATTTTGATAAAATCTAGCTTCATTGTCACTTTTTCTTCGAAATACACACAAAGTAAATAAGAACATGGATAAGTGGCTTCGATAGTGTGGTAATGACACAAAAGATCAGCACGGAGAGTGACAGACATCTGCAGCTTGTGGCTGCGGAGTTTACTCCACCAGGGCTGGCGTGATGTAGCTTTTTGCTCAGGTGGCCAGTATACTCTCCCATAGATTTGATTGAGTCTTTGATAATGAACATTCCTTAAATGATTAAATACAATCAGAATGATGTTCTTTATAGGATGTATCCTTCTCTTACTGGCCCATGAATCAAAGACTTGTCCACTATGAACAGAATCTCCTGTTTATGGCCCCCAAGTCGCTCCCTGTAACCCTATACTTCCTCCTACCCTCCACCTCCCCTCTTCCAGTTCCCTGGCTGCCTGTGTTGTCATAGCAATAAATTTCGCCTGCTCCTGACTGTGACACGATGGAGATCAAAGTGAGAGGGTGTCAATCTCCCAGCAGATATCCTGACAATTAGCCAGGATATCTGTATGGAGAGTGTTGGGAATACTGGAGCTAAACAGCGCCAGAAATTCAACACCATTACCGATTGTACCAGTCCCTGTATCCCAACGAGGAGGGTAGCCATAGGATGCAGGGACTGGAGCCAGTCTAACTCTCCCACAAAAACTCACCACCACACGCACCAACATTTTATTACCCACCCTTTTTCACTCACCTACAGAATTTTAAAAATCATTTTCAACTTATCACTCATTGCTCAAAGATTTTATATTTTCTTTTGGTATCACGAAATAAGTTATCAATTTTATACAACATGCTTATTATGAACTAAAAAAATATGTTCCTAAGCTACGACGTCATCTCTAAAGTCTGGGGAAAGTTGGCTGGGGGGGTGGGGGGTGCTTCGATCTAAAATAACTACTGATATTATCCACAGTGCTCGTAAACTAGACGTGGTTCAATACAGACCCAGTCACAATACTGCCCTAATTAATTAACAATACCTACCAGCCCTAACCTCCTGCCTGGCCTCCAATCTCGGTGAAACATGGACCATGCAGGGACGAGTTAGCAGGTCCAACTCAGGGTCTCTGACCTCCGATGACCTTGACGATGGGCCCTGATATAGGTGGGTGTATTGGTTGTGATAGCGCCGTCCTATTACCTGATCAAAGCAGGGTCAGCTCGCCTCATTATTGAGTATCGATCTGGTCAGTTGAGTGTTCTCTGATCATTAGACGGCATGTGCTGCGGTGTAATCTGTAAACAGTCGATACGTGTAGCAGCCGCCACTCCAGGGAGTTATATGTTGATACGCCTGAGTTTGGAACTCATAGTGATTTGATTTGATTTTTTAAATTTAGCTGTTTAATTTCTATTGAAAGTTTGGAGAGTATACACATTTATTATACACATGTGCACGTTATTCCTATACTTACTGACCTCTGCTACATATATTGTACAAATCATGTATGGCTTACTGGAATACTGTAGAACTAGATCTGTAAAAAACTCGACCCGTTTTAAGAACTCGACCCGTAACGAACTCGAAACCGTATCAAATCCTCTCAACTCCAGTGTGAATAATTACTGTATTTAGTAATCACTATATTATCTTGGCTTCACATTTTGGTTCTCTCTTGGAAAGAAAACAAACAGAAAATCCTTCCCCAATTAAAGCCTATCCCAAGCCCTAACCCTAATCCTGTACCTATCCCTAACTATATCCCAAACCCTAACCCTATCCCTAACGTTAACCTACACCTTAGCATAACTGGAATTATTTTCAATATCCTCTGGTTTATTTGCCTAAGGGCTAACTAGTCAGACTTTTTTTTCTATATGAAAATGTCTTATTCATAAGTATCTATAACGCGTCGAGTTCTCCAATTGATTTCTTCAAAACGGTCGAGTTCTCTTGACAACTACGGGTCGAGTTCGTTTCAGGTCGAGTTCTCCAGTAACCGCCTACGGTGCTGTATGCTGTGTTACGGACAAGTTCTGCGTGCCCAAATTAGACTTTGAATGGTAAATTGTTATGATTTTATAATATGTCAAGGTGTATGATAAAGGGAAAATACACCAGGATTTAATCTGCGAATAATTACTCACTCACAGACTCAGAAATATGCCTCTCAGACCCAACACAGTCAGGACAAGTATTTGACTTCGTAAAAACTCCCAAATTAAAAGCCCAGTCAGTTTTTCTCAATTTCTGTCCGTTCAGCTTTAAGTCAGTTGCAAAGGTTAGCGCCATGATATGTCTCAAATAAGTTTCATATGTGGCATTCCCACCTACCGATTATGAGCATCGATTACAGCATTTAAAGCTGTTTACTGAATATCTGATACTTATCTTAATTAGTAAGTAGAGCCTCGCTTGTTATATCCGATGGAGCATGGTAACCTCACACCCCATCTGACTTGAGGCAAAAGGTGAGAGAATGATTTTTTTATTATTCCTTTTAATTAAGCTCTACGTCCGATGACAGTAATATACAAAAGCTGAATACCAAGTGTCAAACCTCAGGCAAATGCCTATGTTATAGCCACTCAGTGATTCATTTCGATTCCTCTTTGTAACAGACTTCGTTCACAAAATTTTAACTTATAGTAACACTTAAACCTTAAATTCCAATAAAGTAAATGTTTCAGTGCTGAATAGATAATCTGTTGTTAAGTTCACAGTTCTTAACCCTTCAAGAGCCACACATGATTCACCATGTACCCATACTACAGTAGGCACCAGAACCAACTGTGGTGTTTGTATGAATGGCTTTTGATCAGAACTTTCTGAAATTTTGAGAAGCTACTGACCACACATAGCCTGATATATCCTGTAATTTTCATAGTTCTGCCATAATTTTCCAAAATGTTACATAGGAACAAATACAGCATTTTTCTTCCATGCCCACTGGAATGCCATACGGCATTGTCCTGCCACGGCCAGGGGAATGCCATATGGCATTGTCCTGCCATGGCCAGGGGAATGCCATATGGCATTGTCCTGCCATGGCCAGGGGAATGCCATATGGCATTGCCCTGCCAGAAAGGGTTAATTAGATCTAGTCACTCTCCATCGCTCACATTCACCATGATGATGGTTCCTATTCTACTCCAGTGTCCAACGATAAGGTAGTGAGATTACTCTGTGTATTCTCCCTACACAGAGAATTCAGTCCGCAGACTGTCAGTAGCCCCAGACTCACGGAGCAGTCTTTTCTCCACACTCACAATCGTCACAGGGCCACCTTACTCAAGGTAGAATAAGACCTCCAGCGCATGCATGCAGGGGTGTCAGTAATGCTCCTGCGCCCCTAATATCGCTCACACAGCTGAGTATCTACCAGATGGTACTTTCTTACTGTCCAACACTGATTGCTCTACCTTCTAATATACTCAGCAATCTACTAGTAGGCTAGATGATTTTGCATCAGATGACTAGCCATTCCTTATACAGAACACTGATTTTTACGACTTCCACGTCACACACTTTCATTGGTTATTACAATTCGTCCTAGATGCGAACCTGCACACAGTGCATTGTAAATTTCCGGGAAAATGTTAATCCCAAAAGCTTGTAGAATATACAATCATACCTGTATGGAACGATTACTGACTATCAGATTGGTGTAAATACCCACCGTCGTTAAAAACGGCGGTGGGGATTCAGTCCCCTTGAATAGTGAGAAAAGTGCCAAGGTCCTTCCCTGTTAGGGGGTAATACCAGTGGAAGAGCAACTTTTGATTCAAAGTCTACTTTTTTTTATTGGTTGAAAAATCAAGTTCAGAACTGTCTCTTCAGCTGCAAAAAAATATTGTGAGTGTAATGGTCAAAAGGACTATAACTAGCTATGATAACAGAAGTGTAATTGGAAAAATGGTACCTACTGCGAAACTGATGGCAAAACTGCACATATTAATCATGTTTGGAGGAAACCCAAAAGACAGGAAGACCACCATCACAGTGGCCAAAGGTCAAGGCCATTCGGAAGGGACAGGGTTACAGCCAGCGAGGACAGAGAATAGACGATTTACATGCAAAATATCATATTGACTATCTGGATCGACGTAGGCAAATACAGGTTTTGTCACTTATGTTCAAATTATCAAAAGACCCAGAGCATATAGACAGTAGAGTATGTAGAACACGGCGGGATGGATGTGTTCGGTTTAAGATGGGTCGCTTTAAAACAAGTAAATATCAAAAGAGCCCGTATTATCGAGGTAACAAATTATGGGAAAATTTGGATCAGAACACACAACAGATTGTGATGAAAAAAGAGTTTAAAAAGGTTATAAAGAAGAAGATGTCAATGTATGAATGGTAACTGTGTTGGTATGAAATATGCCAGCAAATTAATACAAAGATGTACTATGAACACAACTTCACCTTCACCTCATCTTGTATTTTTACATCATATAATGTTGCTATGTGCTGTAATATTTTGATTGAACTTCCAGTGGAAGATCTGTCACACCAGACAGAACTGGTCGTAATAAACAACAACAAAAAAGAAAAAAAAGGGACACACCCCTCAGAACAACCAACCACAACCCCCAAACAACAGTGTATACATGTAACCACAGACAACCACGGTTTCACCCAATGAGAAGAAGAGAAAAACCGGAAATCAGCCGAAATGCGCGAATTTCTGTGGTTCAAACACCTTACCTGGTCAGCACACTGCACCGCTAGAGCAACCTACAGAAACAGGTTTTGCGGCACAATAAACCGGAGCGGCGCAGTGTGACCTGGTCAGTAGTGCAGTCATACTCGGTCTCTCAACACGCCTCGTCACCTGATTTACCTACTGCGATAAGCTTTGAGAAGTTCAAAACACATTTCCACTGTATAACTGTTATTTTAAAGAGATGCATTGATTAGGAGTTAATAACTTGCAAAGCCAAAGATTATGTATGAAGGAAATACAGCAAGCTGTTCACATGAGGTTGCATATTCTGGTAATAAAACAAGAGATGCTAACATTACGGAAAGAAGAAAAATCCCAAAGTGGCCCCATTGTGAACTGTAGGATATGTAATGCCTTTAAAAGACAATCCCAAAATACAATTAGTTTTTCATTTGTATCTCATCTGAAGTTCCCCCCTTCTGTACGGATGACATCCTTCAATCGGTATACTCCCTACATGATCCAGATAGAAAGACGGTTGTATATGTGACTTTCCCCGCTAAAGTAAGCTGGCCTCCTCAGATAGTCCTGATGCAGTCTTGCTCCATATGAAAGCACTCTACCGACAGCTATAGCCTTACTTTAACCTATCAGAAATAGCTGTCTGTCAGATGAAATATCTGTTGCAGAGCACATTCAGTAATCGGTTACCTTGGGATACAGGCCGACCTTTTATGTGAGACAAATCATCAGTTCCGTGTTATTCGTATAGGGACAATAATTGCAGGGAACAATGTGACCTGAGATGACTTCACTCCTATATCACCGACTGCTGCAGATTCAAATAACGTAAATGTGAGCCAGATTGCGGTACAGGAAACATAGCGCATGAAAATAGAGCTGAGCATATCTGGATGCGCATAGACATTCTTATATACCATATGGAAATGTATACGAGTTGAATAACTTTGTGCGGGACATCATTTACAGGGGTTTCTTACATGAATATAGTCATGTTTTACAGTATAATCTAGAAATATGTTCAAGTTGAATGCATTTTACCCTACTGTATTGATAACAATTTCCTAGTTAAATATATACTAGTTTTAAAATCTCTTCGTTAGTTTTGCCGTTGCGGCTAACGTTAGAAAAAAATTTCGTCCACAGTTTCGGTATTCATTGAGGTAAACTTATGAGTAGTAATGGATACAATGTTTCCAAGCTCGCGGCTGTCTCCAGTCACATGATCGGTCCCCCCTGGATTTACTTCATCAATCAAGTGAAAAATTAAAGATTAGTCATCCACAGTTCAGCCTCATGTAACCATTAATTAACCTGTTTATACAGGGATGTAGACGTTGGGACCTTTTAAAAAAAAAATTAATTGAGTCAAACCAAATCTGACCGATTGCTAGTATTACCAATGTCCCAAAGATATGGGTAAATCCTACATGGCCTAAGTTGGTCCTGATAACCGCCTATTGAGTGTCTACAACTATTGATACATACAGCATAGATAGGGATTCCCGCATTATTCTAATCAGCAGGATCTGTAACAGACACCGCCTCGTAATGTACATCATTATCAGCCTTTGCAAGATTAAACTCCATAGTAGTAAACCCACCAGTACGACTAATTTCTATTGCCCCCGTTTGCTTTTTTACACATATTATCAATTTCGTCAGTCTGGACACGGTTACTCGGACTGAACTATCGCTCATTTGAACTTTTCTTAGACTGACAGGGGTATATACAAAGGGACTTCCTTACCCTATATATACAGGGATGTATACATATGCACTTCACATAAAAACCCCGTTTCCAGGACACCCTGCTTAAGATAACATCCCGCTTCAGGGGAAAGTTATTTCAGTACAGAATGCTTCTTAATCCTGGTTAAGGGGCCACTTTGGAGGGACACCTTATCAAATATGACTGGATAGAGTGGGGACATCACTCTAGATTAATAATTGATTTATTGTTTATTGTCTGTATGGGAGGCGGATAGACTGTTTAATTAAACAATCACACACCAGGCAACGGCCTGCGAAGGCTCCTGTAGGCGTCAGGTAGGTATCTGTGGGGTGTCTGTATGGTAATAATGTCTCTATGCCATTGTATAAACTGTATAAAGGTATTATATACTACATGGCCTAACCATCAACAGAATGAAAATCCTGGTTAAGGGGAAACCCTGCTTAAGGGGGTCACTTTGCTCGGACCAGAGGGTGTTCACAGGGTTTTACTGCACAAAGATATTTTCAAATGGACTTCCTTGGCCTGTATACAGGGATGTAAAGTAAAACCCCACTTAAGGGGATACTCTCCATTCCGACCAAAGTGTCCCCCTTAAACGGGTTGTCCCCTTAAGCAGGGTTTTTCAGTCTCGTGATGGATATGCTATCAATCTGTATGGAGGTAGCACTATGGTATAGTATCGTAAAACTGGATGAGTTTTAGTCTTGGCCTCCGTATGCCACGACTGGAGTTTGGCATAGTGATTTCACGAGGCGAAGCCGAGTGAAGTCCAGAGCCAAAACTCCAGGAGTGGAATGCGGTGGCCACAATTAAAGCCAATCAGGTTTTGATTTTATCCTACCCTGTTTCCTCGATTTTAGAATCTTACTTGATAACAATTCTGTATGCTACTAGTGGCATATAAAACTCTGTATGCCAGTCAGCGTGGCATACAGAAACTCAATGTTAAGCCTATGGGATTTTATATTAGGGGTAGGATAAAGAAACAGATATAACATTTAGATAACATGGAGTGGTGTTTAAAGACTGTCCTGTCAGATTCAAGAAGTTGCTCCCCCAACGTGGCCCCTTAAGTGGGGTTAAGAAGCATTCTGTTCCAAAATAACCGTCCCTTGAGACCGGGAGCCCCCTCAAGCCCTTAGGCAGGGTTAAAATAAACTCTTAAAAGAGGAAAAAATTTTCGTTCCGAGCAAATTGTCCCCTAAAACGAGGTGACTCCTTAAGCGAGTTGTCCAAGAAGGGTTTTACTGTATATCAGGATTTCCCCAGTCTATATATATAAGTATATATATATATATATATATATATATATATATATATATATATATATATATATATAATATCATGGAACCAATTAGTGGTAGAATAATGTGTAGAATAATATGAACAATAATTGACACGAAGGCGTGGATGGCGGAATAATTAATAAAACAGGGTTTATTGTAAAAGGTAACATTGGGACCTTCCCCTGCCTACACATATCAAGAATTACAGGTAAGCTAAATCTTGTAACCTGAAAAGTAAGATTAAAAGTGAACTGCTCGGTTGAGCAAATGACAGCGGAATGAGCATTTAAACCCATGGGCGTCACCAAGTAACCTCCGGTTACCACATCAGTAACCGGGATACCTAGAAGAGTAAGTGTGACGCCCAAACAACAACAACAACAACAACAAGACCGCAGTGAATATTTGCGGGAGTTAGATTGGTTGATAATTTATATTTATATAAGCATGGTTATATAGTAATATAATATCATGGAACCAATTAGTGGTAGAATAATGTGTAGAATAATATGAACAATAATTGACACGAAGGCGTGGATGGCGGAATAATTAATAAAACAGGGCAAAAACCCGCCAGACACAACAGAGTTCAATTAATGATACTCAGAAACTGAGAGGCCATTCTATCTGAGGAAGCGACTGTGAGGGGGGTCTCATGCAAATAAGAGTATACTGCTGATGAGGACCAATTACCCCGAGATTTGATATCGCCGATATCAACACCGATATCCTTTAAAAACGTCGCTCCCCCGTGCCTCAGAGAATGGCAAATACAGTACAAAGATAAATGTGTGTTTGTAGAAGGAAAACAAACCCAACCCCTTTCGTCACAAAAACGATAGTAACATGATAGTTGTTTAGACCTGACCTTCCTGGTGTTTTCCGAAATGCAACTGTCCAAAACAATTCTTTGTTTATCCTGTAAGGCCTCCAAAATTTTAAGTTTACCGTTAGATTTAATCACCGCGCCCAGCGAATGAACGCATTTAGGCCTATCTGAAGCATAGGCTACTTTGCCGGTTGATAATTCATCTTCGATTATTTTACTCATTTCCCGATAAATGGGAGGATCAAGAACGGAATTATAATTTTCACAACGATAACTAGTATCGCAATCCTCGTTAACTATACTGAAGCCGTTAACGAATCCATTCCAGACAAAATTTGTATCGAATTCGGTAAGCTCACTGCTATTACTCTCTCCCCAGAGATATCGATAAATTCTACACGGCCTAAGCTGGGCCTCATGATCACCTATATAATGAACGCATTCGCAAACATTATTAAAACAACTATTTTCGTTTTCCATTAACGAATTCTCCACACTCCAAAAAGGAATTGTTTCATTACCCAACGAAACATCAAATTTTGAACCATTTTCGAAATAACAATTACCGCTGATACCCGTAACGGTTTTTTCATTTTGAATATCGGAACAAGAGTGATCAACTAGATCACTGACAAAAGTATCATTAATACCGACCTTTTGATACGAAACAGGTAAGTTATCCAAACTTTGATACACTATATCACCCTGAATAAAAACATCTGATACTTGATTATCTTCACAACTGGTAACCGTCGAAACGCCTGCATCATGTACATCCTCCGCGACCTGACCTGACCTGACCTGACCTGACCTATATCTTCAGGAATGCGGTTAATCACGTTGGTACTATTAATACATTGATACAAAGTATCTGTCTCGCTATAAGTATCACTACGGTTACCATGTTTTGCGTTTCATTTAGAACTCGTTTTCCTACCCTGACAGGAGTAAGCGCCATGACTAGAAGATGAGCACACGCTGCAATTGTGTCGATACTTACAATTAACGAAAGTACAACCGCTTTCGCTTTTATTGTAGGCGTTACAGGTATGGGCATTAATTTGAGTTGAAACTTTACTCTTAGTTAGTCTTGAGTTTCTTGAGTTTAGAGTACCATCATACGAAAGATACCTGACAATGTCGCTAGGGTCAATAGTATTGAAGGAGTCACCACCTTTCTTGTTTGCGCGATCCTTAACGGATTTATCATATTTTACTAAAGCCTCGCTCAGAAAAACTTTTGTTTTCGCTTTTTCTGTAATCATAATGTGATGGTTCAAAATACCAGTGATATTCCTATCGTTCTCCAACATTTCCTTCATCATTTTTAGATTAACTAACGTTAGGCTTTCGAAAGTTAAAATTTTCTCCCCTTTTTCTAAATATTTGCTGGAATCATATTTACCAGATTTTTTCTTTCGCTTGTCTCTGCTCCTCGAACGCGAGCTATCGTCTGAGCTAGCGGAAGACGAAGAAGAACTTGATGTCGATCTAGTGGTAGCGACTTTTCGACGGCGATTCTTGGCCACAGAGGATCTTGAACGAGTTTTAGATGACGAACTTTCTTTTGAAGATACCATCTTCAATATCGTCGCTATAGAATTCTCCAAACTTGTCATCCTTCCTTTCAGTCGTGAGTTTCTTTCGTCTTGCACCCCAGCTGAAGAAAACGACTCGGTCGTTACGCCCTCTGAGTAGGCTGCTCCTGTGGTCGACTGCCCGCCGGCTTGCCCGTCCATCTCCGCGGTGGTAGCCCTCAATTCCGCTAAAGTTTGGGAAAAATTGCCCAAATTCTCCCCAGAGGTATCCGCCCCTGAGGCCTTCTGTGTATCCTTCATTCCTTCATCCGAAGAAGCCTTCTTCTTATTTCTGCCCATATTGGCAAAGAAATCAATCTCTCCGAGAAAGATTATTAAAAGTGAACTGCTCGGTTGAGCAAATGACAGCGGAATGAGCATTTAAACCCACGGGCGTCACCAAGTAACCTCCGGTTACCGCATCAGTAACCGGGATACCTAGAAGAGTGGGTGTGACGCCCAAACAACAACAACAACAACAAGAAGACCGCAGTGAATATTTGCGGGAGTTAGATTGGTTGATAATTTATATTTATATAAGCATGGTTATATAGTAATATATATATATACAAGTGGAGCTCCTGAGCATACACATCGATGGCTGTAGACAAGGCTAACCCTTAAAGAATCGTGATTTGCACAACTTAAGTGACACCCCCCTGCCGCTGCGGTACCGGTTCCACACACCACTCACACCTCACCATTCACACGTCCTGCAATTACTTAGCACATCATCAGCACTCCCCCTGGCGGGAGCTTTGTTAAACATCCTGGCACCCGGGTCTACTTGTCCCCATCAGAACTGAGATAACCAGGTGCCCTGCCTACACTCTCCAATCAGGACACAGCGTGCTCCAAGCAGTAACCCCGCCCGCGCCGCCGGCCAGCGAAGAGTTCGTTAGTTCTCCACGAGATGTCCCCACGACACGGGGTCACGTGGGATTAATAGGGTCACGTGATTCGACGAGCGGCGCGTCACGCGTGCGCAGTGGGCTCTGAGTGGGGTGAGTGAGAGTGAGAGGTGAAGGTGAACCATCCTGAAATTATCCTCGTCTTCTGCGGAAAATAAATAAAGCTGAGGCAACTTCACCGAAAATGAATTATGTGACATGTAAATAAAAAGGCACGATTCCGGCAGTATATGCTTTGAGTTCCTCCTTAACATAGAGACCTACCTAGTCCTGTGTTTGGGGATAATGCTTCATAATGTATGTCAACAACATTAGTCATTCCATCCACAAACGAAAATATCAACTTTATAAGCTGGTGATGTCGTTATCTATGTGGGGGGAGGGGGGGGGTCAATCTGGAGGAAATGTCAAGAACTGTGCAGGATGATCTCAATAGCATAGGCCAGTGGTGCACCCCACCAACTTCCCGCTAATGCTACATAAACGAAAACATGGTTATTCAGCACATGGTAGCGACTAAAAAGATCCATGCCAGTCAATAACGTTTTGTTGGGCCAGGTTGAGAAATTTGACAATTAGAGATTCTGGACAATAGATTAACATACCGGTACTGAAAACATATGAAAATAGTCCTGCAAAACATAAACTGCATATGCTTTCCTACATCAAGAAATACTTATCCAACAATCAAGCATTGATGATCTATAAGTCTAAGGTACTATCTTATTTAGAAATTGGTGACATATTGTTTTACAACACCAACTCGAATCTAATTATCAAACTGCAAAGGTGCTAAAATAGAGGGCTGCGAGTACGTAGAGATAAACCAACAGTGAGCCTGAATAAAGCGGCTGAACTTAATAAACTAGAAGAAAGAAGAGAGTCCCATCTATTAGTCATGGTCTTCCTGAGGTCCAAACAAGAGAGATTTATAAAGAGAAATGAGAGAAACGTCAGACAATTTGATGCCCCAACTTTGTAACAATATCCATCTAAGTAGGTACCTGAATTCGGTAGAGTTTTAAAACATCCAAACTCTGGAACAAAGAAATGGCAGCCTTCCGAAACACCAACAGTAAAGAAAAATTTACGAGACTCAAAATTTCGAAGCATAAATATTAAAAGCCAAGATGTATCCCATTATACTTATCTATTTTAAGACTCAGCAATTTTTGCACCTTCAGTGGTAAAGAACACCTACTGTTAATCAGATAACTTGGACCACAATCAAATGTTCTTAGTCATTTGCTCCCTATTTTCACAATTCCTGACAAAATTCCTGACAAAACCAAACCAACCAAACGATCGATGACGCTTTTATCAGGAAAGTGTTCCAACAGATGAAATAGCTCCCAACTATTTTTCTGTTTCTACTTTGCACGTGCCCATTCAAAATTATTCTAAAAAATCGGTCGGTGGTTGCCGATAAAGTTATCATATAGGTTAAGCTATATATGGCATTTATCCGCAAGTGGAAACAGGCGTTATAGAGGAGGTGAGTGTAGACCGTGGCCCTCACCTGGCCCTCTTTCACTGCACGCTAGGCTAATGACAGGTGGCACTTAATATGCCCTACTCCCCTTCCCAGAAGCCCTAGCGAGATGCACGTGACAAGAACCACTTAACCTGACGTCCAGTAGGGGTCGCTAACATTTCCGCCGATGTCACCATGGTAAATAGTCACAGGCATCCCGACAACCTACCCTCGTGCTCTAGGACTACCATTTTTTGTCATTTTTTCAGTTTTATTTACTATTGCCACATACAATTTGAGAAAAAAAACCCGAACTGGTTCTAATTCTCACCGTCAATCCGTTTTGGAATTCTATGTTTGTTTCTAAAGGAATTAGCTCATCTGTAGTTTTGACATCTCTTTCGAGCTGGCCAGTCTACTAGTGTCTCCCTACGCCGAACATCGACATTCGATATCAAGACATAATGATACTTGGCTGAATACCGGAACTTCATTAGCTGGTTGTCTGCCTCTCAGGCTGTCATATTCTAGCATTGGTGTGCCAATGGTATAATGAGCTACTGATATTTCTCTCTTTCTTTCTCTCCTTCTCCCCTCTCCTCCTTCTCTACAAACATTTATAAGGAGATGAAGAGTTAGGCCCGGCGTCCAGCTACTACGATATGGCTCCGATATGGTCTACGATGCACCTCCTGATAAAAAATCAAAATCGCGTCGGAAGGTCACCTAATATCGGGGCAGTTGACCACGTTTCTGCGATTAGACACCGATAAAACCCCCATACAATGCGTGGTGGATTGGCATGTCTAGACATATGTCTACGATTTTGCACCTTCCCGATATGGCACCGATTTTGACATTTTGTATCGGTGCCATATCGGGTGGTCTACGATTCAGTCGTAGTAGGTGGACGCCGGGCCTAAGCGACAAAATAGAGTGAGGGTTTACACTCTCCCATATCAAGTACATTTATTTGCATTAACGTAGTTTTACATGCATACTACTATCTTCCAAAGCAGTTCCTGCTAATGAAGTATTGTACATCTATACTGTGTAAGGAACCCTACTCCTTCATATGCTAGATTCGACCTGTCTATGATATTTGCCACGGTTCGGATGTAAAACTGCTGGAAAGTAAAGAAAAGCCCGTCGCCTTATTTGTTGTTCAGCCTGTTCTGTAGAAGTTGTGTCGGGCCTACAGCTTCCGTCTCGGAAGAGAAAATTAGGTTCCTTCTTCAACCTGACTAGTTCCTGAAAGGCCCGCTTGGCGGCGGAAATCACGCCACATTCACAGGCCTAGCGCTCACCGGAAGTATTGGCTGCAGTTTCAAAGGGGAGTACTGCCACCCAGCGGCAGGCAGCGGACCTACACAAAGGTCACGTGAGCAGTGACGACGTCCGCTGGTTTCCCACGCACCACTGTAACCTGCTGCAGGAGGACCAGCGTGTGGGTGTGGGTGTAGCTGTGTGGGTGTAGCTGTGTGGGTGTGGGTGGGGGTTCTCATACGGGAGAGGAGAGAGGGGCAGACTATTGGCAGTGTTCACTTAAGGTGTCAACAAGGGCTGTCACCAGGGGTCAGGGCGGTATGCTGTGTCTAGTGCCTCGTTCTCGTGTTCTCAGCTCGTACGGAAAGGATGTCGAATCTTCGCCATTTTTACTTCCTTGATGACCTTTGTTTTCTCGGAAAGACTGTTTGAAGTGATCACATGTTTCTATCTTCACCGAGGCTTCTATTGTCACCCAAAACATTCATAAATTCATAAAAATAAATTTCATTCATTTATTTTCAAAACATATAAAAAAGCGATCTCATGAGTGGAATGGAAACAATAAAGGAAGCGATCTGTCATTTTCAGTCGGTCTAGGTCATACTTAGTGTCTCAAGTACAAATTGGTTCACCCGTGGTTTGATTACTTATGGGTCAATGATTTAGCAGTGCGGACATACACACGTGTGCATCGTAAAGTCAATCGTAGGCCATCGGGAACTCAGTGGACGCCCGGCCTTTCTATTAACATACTTGAAAAATATTCTGAAAAATCAGATTAACTGGTGTTAAAGGCATCGGTTTATCTCACCGACGATTTTACTAAGTATCTTCCATGTACAAAGACGGAAAAGCAAATTTAGATATCCTTGCCACAGTCTCGTCTGGGTGGGTTGTCGGCTTTGCAGTAGTATCAATTCCTATGATATTTCTATCAACTAGAGATTTTTCCTCAAAATGTCTTATACCAAGAACGTGGCTGTAATACCAATGGTTATATGTAATTTCCGTAGTTATGCTCATATTACTTGCATATTTGATCAATATCCTTTTGATAATTACAACAATTATACTGACCTTAAGGCCAAAGAAAGAAAGTTTACGAAAGACTTCAACAAGATCTGAGAAAATGCTGTTTGTATCTGCCTTTCTTTGTATGATTAGTATCTTGATTTGGACTGCCATGTCACCTGTCATGATAAATGTAACAGGAGTTTATCCAAAGCACAGTCACTGTCACTGATTACTGATACTGTCTGGAAAGTCTTGTCATAGAATGCTGATTGGACAATAGATGTCATTTACTTCACAAAATAGCTGATAAATATGCAGTACATATAAGTTTGTCTTTTTAAATTTTATTTATTGTCAGTACCTCTCGAAATTTCGAGTTTTTCAGGCACTCCATAAACCGAAAATCACATTTTACATTGGTCAAGTATATAATACAAGCGGTGGCTCAGCTACATAGCTGGAAAATATAAGTTAATGCAATCTTATAGATATAATGGTAGATGTGATGAATATATAGATACTCCAGAAAAGTTCGCCCAAAAGCTACTCATTTAAGTTCCCAAGCTCACAATACTCTTTTTAAAGTTCTCTTTTCCAGGAATGTGTTGAATTTCGAACGGTAATGCGTTCCAGAGTCTTGCTCCCCTCAAGTAGGGGCAATTATATACGGCAGAACTTTTGGTATTCGTTATATCAAACAATATCTTCATTTGAGTTCGGGTATGCCTCTCTACGTGGTCAATCCATTTATTTTTTTCCTTGTATCTGAACATAAGGCCCGGCGTCCACCTACTACGATATGGCACCGATATGGTCTACGATGCACCTTCCGATAAAAAATCAAAATCGCATCGGAAGGTTACCTGATATCGGGGCAGTTGACCATGACGCTGCGATTAGACACCGATAAAAACCCCATACAACGCATGGTGGATTGGCTTGTCTAGACATATGTCTACGATTTTGCACCTTCCCGATATGGCACCGATTTTGATAATTTGTATCGGTGCCATATCGGGAGGTCTACGATTCTATCGTACTAGGTGGATGCCGAGCCTAAGGCATAACAATTGTCTGTCTCTCCTTGTTGATAGCATTTCAAGCTTACATGTGCTGCTCACCTTGGCTATTGATTTAAAGCGTGATCTTGACCCTAATAGAATTATAAGGCCCCTATTTTTCAATTTTTCTAAACTATATGGGTCTTTTTCCAGGAAACTGCCGTATACAAAGGAACAGTGTTCTAAGTGAGGGATAACCGTGCTGACATTAGTTATTAGTATCTACATTGTTCTTGTAATGCTTGTATATGTACCATGTCTATTGTCCTTTAAACAAGATGTGGTGTAAAGATATAAAGATGTAAAGATGTATTCTACATAATTTGTTTGATTATAGTCCTTTAGTTAAATTTAAAAAGCCATGTTGAAGTAGTTTCAGTCATTATCATAAAAAAACTAAAGCAGTGTTTTATCATAAATCCAATTTTACTTTAGAATAATTTCTATATGATCAAACTCCTGGCCCTCCAGCCACCCAGCCCCCTAGCCCCTGCCTCCCTGTCTCCCCAGCCGCCTCTCCAGTTGCCACCGGCACAGCTGCCACTGAAATCGTTCCGCACACCCATCTGACAACATCTGCTTGTCACCGTCTTCCTAAACTCCCTATGTGCCTGCACCAATACTGAAGCCCTCACTCCTGATTCTGATTCCAATTCCAACCCCGACCCCACCCCCAACCAAAACCCAGAGCCGGAGCCCATGTCAATAACCACAGTCTCTTGATACACTCAGCTTGTGCATTATAAACAGACATAGTCTAAATGCCACAGAGTATTGGCTTTTTGTAAGTAAAAACTGTTAAGAATTGGTTAAATAACAATGAAATGCTGGGTCTATTATATTCAATTATTTAATTGATACCCAATCAGGTTCTAGAATTCACTAATGATAGTAATTGGTAATATAACATTGGATTTTTCATATACCACCGACTTTGATAACTAATGCCAAATTAAAAAGAAACAATAGTGGTGTCACCTAGGTGCAGAGATCACATTGATTGGACAGTGACGTAAATAAACATAAACAGAACTCAGTTAGTATGACTCTTTTTTTTCCTTGAGAAGATTCAACTGTATTTAGTTTATCCATTGACTACACCGTTTACTCTGTAATAAGAATCAACTTCAATCTGATGGAGCCACTTCCGGAGAGTCCCAAGTCTTGTCAAACTACTTGTACTACATACCACAAGCAGATATGTTGTCCTCCATGAAAATAAATAAGTCATTGAGCATCTCAACTGCTTCGGGCTAGATCTCCATCCCGAAAGACCCTAGACATTCCCACGGTGCGTTTCCGCTGTGAATATTTGATTTTTAACTGCCTCGTGAACGTTTTGCTGGAAAATGTACATTTTTTAACAAGGAATCACCAGTGTCGGTCTTCGCCTGACTCTCGCCATACCCTCAGTGCTGCAGGCAAGGCGCCTCGCCTGTGAGTGTCTCGAGTAAAGGTCAAAGGTGGGCCTCAATAATTCATCAGGTCACACCGACCGAGTCGATTGCTCTGTCCACTATCTCTATCCTGGACATATATATCCTCAGTTGTGTTCCTTTGATAACCGTACCTGTGGCCGGCCAAGTGAGGTGTAGGCTCCATGTGACATTAGTTCAGCGGCGAAAAGAGAGATAGCAAGAGTAAGAATTTTAATCTGAAAGAGCTAATAAAAGTTAAATATTCATTTATTTCTGAATTGTACTGATTTTGGGTGTTTTTTTTAGATTCTCACAGAAAAACCAAATTACTTTAGCAGCCCCGTTCTTTGAATGGATGGCGCGGCAATTTCCTACTCCCACTCGAGATGTAGAACTCTTCTTATGTGGCATTTTCTTCATGGGATATGAATATATCATGGTACCATACGCCTAAAGATACACTTCAATGTACTATTTATCTTCTCCTGCTGGACATGATTTCGCGATTTATCTTTTAAATTGAAATAAATAGTGTTTATTCTACAAAAAGAATCAAATGAATTGCAACATCTAAATTATATCTAAGGAAGTGTAAACCGATTCGAATGAATTCATTTTTTCGGTGTCTATTATTAAGAGATATGACGTGACGTACTGAAATCGAACAATAAAAACCTTGCTCAAAATTGAAAAAGGGGGGGGGGGGAAGAAGTTTAGCCGTCTATAATATACCTCTTGTTTTCTTTTTGTGACCAGAAATTTTGTATTCTTATCACTAGGTAATGGCTTTGGTATAGATTTCCTCCATAGTTTCTCTTCACAGATCTGTTCGACTGTCTTACCCAGAGGATATATAAGAACCTCGCATGTATTACTTGTAAAAATGATTCATATTTACCCCGTAAAGATATTATAACAGTTATAGGTATTCAAATTCGAAGTACCAGCACCTGAAAATATAAGGCAATGACAACCCCAGTATTTAGAATTTATCATATAGAAAAGCTATGCCAATTGAGGCTTTGCCCCTTTTTAGGGCTCATATAGACGCCTTTGTCGTTTCACACTATAAATGGATATTGCACTCATTTGAACTGAACCCAATAAAGAAACTGATTTGAAAAGAAATTGTGGCATACCATGGAGAGACTGAAGGGAACAAGTTATCAACGGACCGACGAAATAACATAACAGACAACATTGTCAAGAACGCCCGAAAGACGTGATTAAAACAGAAAATACCGTGAACCTTCCCATCATGGTCAAGGTGATGAAACGGAAACACATTTCTCTTTAGGGAGGATCTCTCGGCAGGTCACAGATGCTCATATTGATGTGCCGAGAACCCTCAGTTTCCCCTCTTCTTTCCATTGACTTCTTCAAGACTCATCAAAATTCAAATGAATTCAAGATTTCAGTCCCAGTCCTGTTAACATTGCAGGTTGCTTCACTCTTTTCCTGGGGTAGTTAAAGGTATATCTTATATTTTACAGCGGCACCGCTTGTGATTCTGAAATATTGACTTTTGAATATTCAAATTTGTTCCTTGTGACATATTCTAAAACCAAGTGATATATATCCAAGTTTTGTAGAGTTTGACCTAACCCAATCTATTTTACTCTGATCCCTGATGTATACATAAGGAATGTTCTGTAAAAGTGCTTTCTTAATTTTTTTTTCAAAAGTGAGCACGGTTTCCTACATATTTTGATATTCAAATGAGTCAGCATAACATCTGTATCTATGTATCTTTCTATCTTTGTCTGTCTGTGCATCTCTTTGTGTCAGTGTATGTATTTGTATATAACTAGGAGTGTATGTCAATGTGTGACTGTGAGAGTGTCTGAATGGCTTTGTCTGTCTGTGTATCCCTGTATGCCTGTATCTCTGTTTATATCTCTGTATCTCTGTGTTTCTATTCATTATCCACCTAATACAAAGTGTCCACAGAAAACACAGAGGGAGTTTGTATGGACATACCCGGAGTATACGGATATGTATGCTCCGGGTATCAAAAGCCGGCGCATAAGGAAACATATTGCGGGTGATTAAATAGTGCGTACCTAAATGAACTGATATCAGTGCCTCTATTATCAGGAAAGGGTGAATGCAATATAGACTGGTTCGAAATGATAACAGTTGTATGCTACTCCGAGTTGCCTCTGCCCAACATACTCGCATACGCTCGGATATTACTACAGCAGTAGGCCGCATACCTGACACATGGTCCCTTGAAAATTATTTTTCTGTCTTGGCATGCTCCAAAGGCTTAAAAATCATGCCCTCTGATTGGTTCTCTCACAACTTAAAATAAAAGTTGTAAGGAAGCCTACCATTAGATAGACAAATCTGTAACACACAAAACCAGACCAAACATGGCCATAGGGCCCCCATTGGAAACTAAATTTGAGTAAAATACTCGTTTTACCCTTCAGACCCCAGCAGTTCGTGCCAGTGCGACATAGGGTCTACTATGATAAATTGAGTCACATTTGGAAATCACCAGGTGGCGTCAGTGTGTATTGATGGATGTTGCTTTAAAGGTATATAGGATAATTTATGTTGAAAAGTAAAACCCATATCGGTTTTCTGGAAATTGAATATGATGATCTGCAAGTGTTGTGGAACACATAGCTTATTTAAAAATCAGAGTTCAACATGCTAGATTTTGATGTAGAGATCGATTTTATAATGATATCACAGTCAAATATATCGAATTTCTAAAATATTGTTTTTAACATAGTAAATACCATGTCACTTTCTCCAAACAGAATATAGTACATGTATAGTATTATATATTTAGGTCCTACAAATTATAGGTCACTCTCCTTGTTTTTGAAAGAATTGAAGAAGCCTACCTTTTTTTATTACATTTCCTTTATAAATCAGTCAAATGTAAACTGGCCTAATTTATGCATCGGTACGGTCTAATTCGATAATATGTTGTAAATCACTCATTTGGTATTAGAACTAGTCAAAGAAACAAGTTTTTTCATCTATATTTGAGAATCACCAGATGGTGCCACTATTTATTATCCGACTAATACAAAGTATCCATGGGAAACTCATAGGGAGTTTGTATGGACATACCTGGCGCATACGAATATGTTGTATGCTCCGAGTGGCGCATACGGAAAAATAGTGCGTATGGGAAAATAGAGCATAATTTAAATGAACTGATATCGACATGCCACTTGCCCAGAAAAGGTGGATAATAAATACAATATAGACTGGTTTCAGATAAAAGCAGTTGTATGCTCCTCGGAGTTGACTCTGCGCAACATCCGAGCGTGAGCATGGAAATTACTACGCGTCAACTCCTCGGAGCATACGGCCGCTTGTATCTGAAACCAGTCAATATTGTGTATGTATTGTAGGATATTTCTTTAAGTAGATGGTCAACGGCCGTCAGGTGTAGGTGACAGTGTCCTGGGTACCTTCCGGTCATAGTTTCTTTCTCTATACGCAACTTTTTCCCCGCCACTTCCCCTCCGGTGGTCCTTTCCCGCCAGCGGATATTGCCTCCTCCTGCTACTTACAGAATGGATATTTCCCCCGCCGGAAATTTCCCCCAGGTGGTAGGAGTGGAAACAAGTGTGTCGGAAGTAAAAGTCATTAAAGTCACATCAACCTCTATCTCGTTATAGTCGAAAGCATTATCACCTCATTTCTAGTCTCACCCAATCTATCTACTTTGACATTGTATTAATATGGAATTAGCGCAATTCTCTATTGTCCGCTTAACTTTGTTAGTCTTCAAAAATCTTCATGAAATTCACAATATGTAAAAAATACTATTCATATTGACTTCTCAATCGAAAATAAAGGATATCCTTTTAGCAATGATTGCTAAGTCAAATGTCGGTAAAGATAAGAGATGTAGAAGGCGCTACCATGTTCAATGAGAAGGTAGGGAGTGGTCGGGCGGAGGTGGGTGTGTGTGGGGGGTGGGGGTTCTCCGGGGGGAGGGGCCCCTGGGGAAAAATCCCCCCAGGATAAACGTCCCCAGGGTAAAAATTGACGCGGAAAGGCTCTGTAACGGTGCAGAGACCTCTGAATAAAACTGTCATTAATACAAGGTCAGCGCCCACCATGATCTTTTCTCAATCATTTCTGATTGTTTTTTATGGATTTTTTTTTAAGAAACAGGAGAACGTTGTGTATTATTCATTCCTTCTGTGCAGCCATCGTGAGAAACTAAGACTGCTGGAAAGATCGGATGGTTTAAATCTGAATTATGAATGAGAAGAAAAGCACGAAGGTCGACCCCGCCTAGTGGCGATATCTCACGGGCCGCACTGGAATTCTTAACGGATTGCAGGGGAAGTAGTATAGGCTATGTGCTGCACACATTGATAGAATCTTTACTTACATTATCCATTGATAATTACAATATCCAGTGGTTTGTAGTCAGGCGGCCATAAACCATGAGAGGTTAACGCGAAGTAGCACACAAGCATCAGCTCTTGTTCTATCTATCATCGATTTCCTTCAGTAATTTAAACCCACGAATTGTCATATCAAAGGTAATACCATTAGAGACTTTTTTCTTTTGCTATAAAACACAAATGGTCTATTTTCCCGAATCCAATGGATTTGAGGCTGTATACAAGGGAAATTCCATATCTGAGGGTATATCAATAGGGACTAACACTCTGAGGTTGTATATAATGGATTTTAATACGTATACCATGGTTATGGTATCTGACAGTTTTTGAATAATGGGTTTCAGTTTACTGATTCCCCATACGTTCTCAACAGGAATCTTCATACATGGATAATAAAAATCTACAATGACAATGTAAAGGCGGTATCAAACGACTACCTATGGTTCAATGCTGTCAGAAACGAAAACCATTGATTACGGATTCGAAAGCCATTGACTACGGCTTCAAATCCATTGATTACGGGGACTAACCCTTTTGTGCTGGAGATACAAAGTACAGTCTACTAGGCCTAGAACCCACAATTGTGGTCGTGAGCTTACTCTGCAAACGCCTTCACACCTCGAACCCACCAATACAGACGCAGAAATTCAGAACTCATGATGCACCCCGACGCCCATTCAATTCCATGCATTTGTGTATCGTCGAGCGCGTTGTATATGTTGTGCGCTGGAGTAAATTTATTCGAGAAGATGGATATTAATTGCAGCAAGCAACAACCTGTGAACAGGTGGCTCTGTGAACTACTCAACGTTGACTTCGAAGAGAACGCTCGTTTATTACTCTGTATCAGCCTCTCTTGGTTTACTCTTGCCTGATCAAAACACCATCGATTAGTGTCTATTTCTGCAGTACCTTCACGAAGGGTTCATGTTTATATTAGTGTGAGTTGTAGGAGAAGGGGACACATTAAAGTATATAGTATAAGTAAGACGTGAGGATAACATTAACCTATATTACGCTCTAACTCTAGCATAAATAAGGAAACAGGGCTGGAAAATGAACAATAGATAAATCAGGAAGTTTCAATCTCTCAAGTAGCCATTCCGTGAAATATAAGCAGCATCATATATGTGACGGCACTAGAGCAACGGGCATATGGTATCAAGTGGCCGCGTGGCCTAATGGATAAGGCGTCTGACTTCGAATCAGAAGATTGCGAGTTCGAGTCTCGTCGTGGTCAAGCATTTTAATGATTTAAGCCTTAAGGGACGGAAGCTGGTCTCTCTGTATAGTGCTGGGGATGTTGATGTTGTTGTAATAACGATAGATAAGATTTATATATTCATGAAGTTATATTATATTCTCTGCTTAAAGCTCAGGTACGCTAATTAGTCCTGATCATAATTTAATTAAAAATATTGACCCATCTCTCAGGCTTGTGTATGAAGCAGTGGTCGCGACCAGTCACGTTTGCAATGCCAGTCAGGGGGTATATAAGCCAGGTAGGAGTGGGGACTACTGGCCATTTATGTAGGGATCGTAACAGGTCAGAGGTGGGTCATGGGAAGGTAGCTCTAAGAGAACATGAATTCCCTGTGAGTGCAGTGAGTTCAGCTGTTTCATCTTTAGTAAAGTGCTAGTACCGGGACATAACCAGAGTGATAAACAGACAGACACAGATACAGATACACAGACACAGGTAGATAGATATACAGACACACAGGTACAGTGTACACCCATTAAACCACACAGGTCAACATTAAGTGTGACAGACACACAAGTGCTGAAAGTCAAAGCTACTACCATACACTCAGGTATATAGACACAGTTAAATCACACATTCAGAAAGTTATACAGTATAATGGTCCAGTATAGTTAGGGGCTGTCCATAAATGGGGGTGAAGGGGGGAGGTAGATTGAGAGGTGTGACACAGCCTAAATATCAAAGGGGGGGGGGGACGCCTATTCCAAAAACTGGTAATTTAGATAATTTTCAAACTGGGGACCAATAACAGTAATACCAACAGTCTCAAGAATAATTGAAAAAGTTCTCCAGTCTCAGATACTAAATCATTTGCAGAATAATAATATAATAGACTCGTTTGTTTATGCCTAAATGATCAACGGGGCAGGCCATCTTCCACTTTGTACCTTCAATCCAGAATGGTATGAATAGTGGTCAGATGACCCTATGTACATTCGTTGACCTATGCAAGGCCTTCGATAGCATAAGTCACGGAATACTTCTTAAAACAATGAAAAATAGGAATTTGCAAGAAATCCATAGAACTAATGACATCATATCTAAATAACAGAACCCAATCAGTAAAATTAAATGGAACTAATTCAAGTAAAATTGAATGTTACCTGCGGTGTTCCGCAGGGCTCCATTTTAGGACCTAATCTGTTCATAATTTTCATTAACGATATTTTTTTAAACATAAAAAATGGAGCTGCATACATGCACATGGATTATTTGGCTCTGGTCGTTATCGAAAACTCTGTAGATAAAGCCGTGGAAATAACGCAGTAGGACCTAAACAGAATAACGACCGGGCTACAAACTCATAAATTAGAGATGAATATAAAAAAAACCCCACACAAATGTGGGTAGGGAAAACCTTTAACCTATAATGACCAGATAAACAGAGTAATAAAATGACTTAGAGACAAAACTTGGGAGGCTATACCTACAAAGATATAAAATACCGAAGGAATCCAGAATAACAATCCTAAAAAAGCAATTCTGTCTATACACGATTATGTGGACTACATATCCACAGGTGCCAGCAAAGGTGATCAACAAACACTCGATATCTCTTTTAATCAATGTATGAGGGTGGCTCTAGGAGTAAAGAACATAAGAAGGTATCAAATTAGCCACCTATACGATATGTGCAAGCTCCAACCAATGCCCTATCGCAGGTTACTACATCTACAAATGTTTGTTTGGTGGTGGTCACATGACCCGACACACTGTGAACAACCCAGTAGAATAACCAGGAAGCATGAGAAAAGATCACTAATAACTGAATTCCCAAAAACTGAGCGGTATAGGCAGAGTCCACTATACCTCGGCATTAAAATTTGGGATAGGCTACCAAGAAACCAAAGACAGTTCATACAATAGAATATATAATGAAAACATATTTGTTAGGAAAGACAAACATGGGAATAACTTTGACTTTGATTTTGAATTCATGTAAATTATGCGTCTCATGGATGATCCTATGGCCCAAGCATTCTTCTCATTTTTCTCATTTTTGTACGTTTTTGAGTTTTTGTTCACATTCTACCCTATCCTCTGCCTCCTCCAGTGTTTGCCCTGTGACATAACCTTTCTTGCCTTTCCTAGACTATAGCCCTATTGCTATTGTCAATTTACGTTCTATGTAATGTTGTTGTTGATTATGCCGGCATGTAAAAACGACCAATGAGGGTGAATGTTTGCTTTGAATCTGAATGAAAGAAAAGAAAAAAGGGTTGTGTGACAGAACACGGTCACCTAATTTTGAGACCTTAGAGGCAATTTTGCCCATGCAGGAAAGCTGCTAGGTAAGAAGATTATTACTTTTTTTTTGTGCAACCTCACTTGCTGATGGTGATAGAGGCCGTTATCAGAAGTGAAGGAAATAGTAAAATGCTGATGTTAATGTTAATGTTAGCATGTGGTATCCAGCCACCAGCCATACATTTATTTTTTAGTTTAAGAGTTTTGTTATCCGAGCAGAATATAGTACAGGTTATTATACCAAATAAGTTTATGTATATGGAAAAAGTAATCGTGGGTAAATGTGGGGCGATTGTAGTAATTTTCTAATGGAATAATGACTAACTTAATAGAAGTGAACACCTTGGGTGACTGTAAAGGCATGAAATGTATACATCTCAATCTGTGTAGCCTCAGAGCAAAATTTGAATCCTTACTTGTTGAATTTAGATCCAAATCCTGGGACATAATTACTACTTCAGAAACATGGCTTACCGAAAATGACCTTGAAAATGAATATCAATTAGAGGGTTATACTCTGCATCGGTGGGATAGATTATGGAAAAATAATGAGACTGATCGTAAACCAAAAACAGGGGGAGGTCTGGGTATATATGTTAAACATGGAATGGTATATGACACACATATATATAAACATTTAAATAAGAGCTCCAGACACATAGAATTACAAACACTATTTGTAAACAACAGAAAGGCAAAAAACATGCTTATTGTTAATATTTATAGACCTACAAAAGGCAACGTTGAATTATTTATTGAGGAGCTAAACATGTTTTTTGAAAATATTAATCTAGATAACACAGAAATCTACATGATGGGAGATTTTAATATAAACGTAGATTGTAACTCTAGTCAAACAACTGATTTTCTAAATGAGTTAAATCAAAAAGGGTTGAATCAATTGATAGGGGACTTCACAAGGTACAGCAAAAACAGTACCATCATTGACTTAATATTCACAAATGATAACAATGTGGTAAAATCAGGTGTATTAAACTTGGCTCTTAGCGATCATCAAGCTATCTTTTTTATAAAAAAAAAATGTGGTTACTTACCAACTAATACTAGAATATTTGAAGGGCGTTCTTATGTAAATTATAAAATCCAAGAACTTGTAGATCATCTCAAAAACAGTGATTGGGGTGGCTTTTATAAGGAATCATCTACCCTGAATAAATGGATTATCTTGAAAAAGACTATTACGGATTATTTGGATATTAAATGTAAGAAAAGGAAATTCTCGATAAGAAACACTCAGCAACCATGGATCACAAATGATTTGCTAGAGGCTATTCATGACAAAAATGTTTTGTTTATTAGGGCTAAGAGAGCAGGGGACGAGGCTAGTCTAAGATTGGCAAAAAATCAAAGAAATGAAACTAATAAGAAGGTAAAAAAGGCAAGGCAGACATATGTAATGAACGAACTAAATAAGAATAATTCAGACCACAAAAAATTTTGGAGAGAGGTAAACAATATTCTGCCTGCCTCTGCTAATAATACGAGTTCTAAAGAAATTAGGTTAAAAGATGATATAGAAGGGGATGTTCCAATTGAAAACACAGCATCATATATAAACGATTACTTCTGTAATATTGGTCCGAAATTAGCCCGTGAAAAAACTACTCCTTGGAAAATGTACGCAATAGAGGTTATCCTGACATTGTCAATATGAGGACCGATATTCAGGATATAGTGGAAATAGCAAAAAACTTGAATATCAATAAACAATCTCAAATTGTTGAATTTGATAACAGAATATTTAGGGACGCTTTACTGGCTATTCCAGAGATATTTGTACATTTGTTTAATACATCTTTTATAAATTGTGAAATACCTGCTGAATGGAAAAAGTCGAAGGTTGTTCCCTTAGCCAAAGGCGGAGATCCAAAAAAAGTGACAAATTTTAGGCCAATATCTTTACTCCCTGTTATTTCGAAAGTTTTGGAAAAAATAGTTCATAAGAAACTCTCAAAATTTTGTGATGATAATAATATTTTAAATAAATATCAGTCTGGATTTAGAAAAGGTAAATCAACTATCCAAGCAGTAGCCACACTTACAAATAATATTCTTTTGGAGCGCAATATTGGCAAAGAAACAACGGTTATCTATATAGACTTCATGAAAGCCTTTGATATGGTGAACCACTCTATTTTAATTGACAAATTGTTTTTCTATGGTATCAGGGGCAATACGTTATTATGGTTTAAGAATTATTTATCCAATAGACAACAAACGGTACTAGCCAATGACAGCATCTCCGATCCTCTTGAAATGAAATGTGGTGTGCCCCAGGGCTCAATTTTGGGTCCCTTTTTATTTTTGATTTACATCAATGATCTTAGTAATATTTTAAAATTTTCACAAATTGGTTTGTATGCGGATGATACTGTCTTGTATATCAGTGGCGCAACTGCGATGGATATCTATCCAAATTTACAATACGACCTCAATGGAGTGGAATTATAGTGCGACCAGAATAAACTCTCTATTAACAAAAAGAAAACTAAAACTATGTTTTTTCAAACAGGAAGACATCAGAATCAAAGAGATGAACCAGTTTATAGTATAGGAGGAGAAGTATTAAATAAAGTCATATCATATAGTTATTTGGGGGTTACCTTAAATGTATCGTTAAACTATTCAAACCATATAAATCGAATAATCAAGAGTGTATCGCATCGTTTATACCAATTGACCAAAATGCGTCCGTATCTGACTTGGGATGCTGCGCTACTGATATACAAGACAAGTATACTACCCTACTTTGATTATGGCGATGTCCTTTATCACAATATGTCCAAAAAACTAATTAACAAATTACAAATTTTACAGAACAAATGTTTGAGAAGTTGTCTGAAATCACATAGAAGAACACCTGTGGCTGAACTACATAACAAGGCAAATATTGCGTATCTAGAGAAAAGAAGAATATGTCATATTTATAACTTTATGTATAAAAAATCTCGAGAAGCTGATTGTATAATAATACCGAATGTAAATACAAGAATGGTGGCAGCCCCGACTATAAAAGTTGTCAGACGTAATTGTCAAGCATACTCCAATTCACTAATGTGCGATGGGGCAAACAGATGGAACAATTTGTCTGCCCTATTAAGAAATGTTGAAACATATGAACGATTTAAGTCGATCAACAAAAGAAACTTAATGGAATCAATCCCCCAACCTATATGAATATGTCTTGCTGAAGAAACATTTAATTGTTGTAATGCTTATGATTGTCAATTATGTACTATGCCATGTCCAGTTTGGTGCGAGTAGAGTTATTACTTTCTCATGTCAGAGGTTGCCATGGTGATTTATGATTGTAGGATTATTTGTCGTCGTATATCGTAGCCTAAGTTGTTTTTCATTAGTGTGGTATATTCTTGGGTAAACATGGAAATGTTTAACCAATGACTATAGTGTGTAACTGAAAGTACCCACACCCACGATTAGACATTTAAGATTTTTTTGAATAACAAAATGTTTATGATGTACATGGACATTCTTTATAAAGCTATAGTGGTGAACACTGTGCTGCTGTGCTTGGATGAAAAAAATGACTCAACACAAAGGGACTTATATCCAAACATTTGGCGGGATGAAGAAAACCAGCCCACATGTACAGGGCTGACATCCAAGCCACTTTATTAGCTATTATGAAAGATGTAACATCGAACATGGATATGTACAAGAAAGGTTAATAAAGAAATTCGTTAAAAAAAAAAAAAAAATGTTGGTCAAAGTGTGATTATATGTGGTTATGGATGGATATCCCCAATGCAGGACGAGGCGACGTCCTTCTCTCCTAGTGATGCTACCGTGTGTGACAGTTTGTAGAACTGTACCTAACCACCGTAACCATAGTGCACTGTCAGTCGTGACATCATAGTGTCAACAACGGTCGCCCTGGAGTCTCTACAGAGATCGGGGGGGTGGGGATTTTGGACAGTGTTAGACTGTCTGTATGTGTGCTGTTATATACATAAGAGGTGATATGTCAAGGTTTCGCCGGAAGCGGCTGGATGGATATCCTGTTGAGGCTGCATACAAAAACCCACTGAAATAGTCATACAATGAGAATAAAAACAACTAAGGAAAATGTCAGCCAAATGGGAGAATATCCACGTCAAGGAAAGTCAGTACATATATGCTACAAGTGGTTAAGTGTAAAAGCAGAAAGTGCTTTAACACTTGGAAGAGTTCCCTGTTTTCTGCCAGGGATGCAAGGTGCCTATTGCCACGTTTTCACTTAATGATTCTGGTTGATTATGACATCTATCACCACCAGCTGTCCATTTGACACTTTGGGTAGGTAATCATCAGGTGAAATAGGGGAAAACAATTTTAGGTCAATAATTTCTCTCTCCAACATTACGCAATTTGGAATCACCTGATGATATTCTGGCTCACCAATTATATGTATTTGGGTACATTCAATCAGTGGTAGACTGCAGGTTCACATTCGGGATTCTTTATTGGCCACCTCCCATGAAAAAGAAGTCCTTTCCCTCAATGATCATGTTTACCTTAACTATATTCATACATTTCTACCTTAACAATATTCACACATTTCTATCTTAACTATATTCACACATTTCTACCTTAACTATATTCACACATTTCTACCTTAACTATATTCACACATTTCTACCTTAACTATATTCACACATTTCTACCTTAACTATATTCACACATTTCTACCTTAACTCTATTCACACATTTCTACCTTAACTATATTCACACATTTCTACCTTAACTATATTCACACATTTCTACCTTAACTATATTCACACATCAGTGTGTCTACCAGGATGAGGGATATGCACCTGCAGCCCCTCCCCCCCCCCCAACGCTGAGGGATATGCGCCTCTCCTCAAAGTGAATCCGTTTTATTATAAAGTCTGTTGCAGCTCATTTGTGATGCTGATGAGTTGTTTTTAGTCATCGGCACACGGGCACTTTATTCCTACCTTACAGCTCTGTCATTGTGCAATGTGGACAAAGGCGAATCGGGCTCAGAATTAAATTCTCATAAATCCTCCATCGGTTCTTTTTTCGTCGTGGTAGACCGACTGAGACGACGACAAACGCGATCCGTCAATTGAGCCAGTGTCGCATTCAGTGCGAGTCTTTTGTTCCCAGTGCAACTGAAATGAAAAGTTCAATATAGGGCTATTGCTCTTATGGTCAGCTGAAGTGCTCCCACTTTTGAGCTTGGGCCACATGCCCGTATACGCTGCCTAAAGGTTAGAGTGGTCATACAGACATTGAGACTGCTGCAAAAAAAACAACCTTGAGCATCTGAGTGATAACACTTTGGCATTGGGAAATGTGCAGAGGGCCAGTGTCTCAGTATCTTAGGGGCGTGTCCATCTGATCATGACCAATCCCTGTAGATCGAAATTCCTCATTGACCAACTGGTGCTTGATATATTTGGATCCTAGACAGGCAGTCGTTCGAATGGAAATGTTGACTGGGTGCAAGTGAGTTACAGAAAATGACCCATTGACTGAATATAACTCAAACCTTTCATCGTTATCTATTTACAATAATTCAACACTCATTCATAAATGATGAGCATACCACTTGGTTCTAGTATTTTCAGTACACCTGAGTAACCTGAATTCGTTTTTGAGCATGGGCCACGCGTTCAGATACCCTGCATAGGCTAGAGAGATGTTCTGTAGACGTTGAACCAGCATGCTGCAAAACAACCCCTTTTCTATATCCGTGCCAACTCTGACATTGCTAAGGTGTAGAGGACCAGTATCTTAATGTCTCAGAAGAATGGCAGCCGACAATAACCAATGGGTACAAACTGAAGTACCCGAGTCCTTGTTACACTTGGACTCTCCAGGCAGTTGTAGAAATACCTGGTTGTCAGACAGAAAAATCAAAAACATACTTAATGGGAGTATTGGGTTAAAACAAGGTAAAATAAAATGTGTCACGCGGTCTACCGTTTTTAATGACACTAAAAGTCACTCATCCATATTCAACCAACCCAAAGACTTGTAAAATCTGCTAATACCAACCCAATATTTATATCATTAAAGGGTTATACACTTACACAAAACAACTCGGTTATTGTTCCTTAAACTGCACTTTGTGATTCGGTTTCTTAGATTGCCGATCGATATAACCTGCAATCGTGCACAGATGCTATCGGAGACGTGCCTTTTCATAAAGGTTAGTAATCAATGAATCGTATCCGAAGTATCTCTGTCTTAAGTCATTAGCAGCATACACCATTCTAGGAGTATGGTATCCTATAAGCAGCCTGGAGTAATCCGTTATCTTAATGATACTGCGATCTGAGCTCCAGGGAGCAATGTGCGGCACTGTGGAGACCATCCCGAACCTAATCAGAGAGGGAGCAGGTGTCAACTACGACAACTCATCTGTTGTAAGGAAGCTCGTGCTAATTGTGTCTTTGTTTGGGGCTCTCACCCGAGAGCTGCTTCATCAAAATCACCCGAGTCGGGAGGGAGGGCTCATTGTCAAACATATTGTGAAGTTCTGGGGCTCCTTTGATAATCTAGGATCTCTATGGAGTATGCAGAGAACCTGCAATGTAGTTTCCAGACGCCCACAAGATGTCACAAGGTTGTCGTATGAGGTATGTTCACGGATTTGAAAGAATATTGGACATTTCACCTTGAGAGTCAAGACCCATGTTATTTTCCTGTTAATTGAATATGATGATCTCCAAATGTTGTAGAACACATATCTAACTTAAGCAATGGGGGTCACCGTGGTAGTTTCTAGTCCATAGGTTCATATTTTGATCATATAGTAAAAGAATATATAGACATCCTACAAGGTTAGATTTCACAAAGTAAAATCTATTGAATTGAAGAAAACCATATTTTCCAGTAAATTTCCTAGATAAAAGGTAAATGTAAATATGTAAACTTTACAAACTCATCTAAATCAGAATATACAAACCATCATACTTCAGTGGCTTTATTTTAGAATCTGTCCCAGAGAACCAGTATGAAGTGAGAATTGTCATTATTTGATGATTAAGGCCCACCGTCCACCTACTACGATAGAATCGTAGACCTCCCGATATGGCACTGATACAAAATGTTAAAATCGGTGCCATATAGGCAGGGTGCAAAATCGTAGACATATGTCGAGACAAGCCAATCCACTTTGTATTGTATGGGATTTTTATCGGTGTCTAATCGCAGAAACGTGGTCAACTGCCCTGATATTAGGTAACCTTCCGACGCGATTTTGATTTTTTATCGGGAGGTGCATCATAGACTATCGGAGCCATATCGTAGTAGGTGGACGCCGGACCTAACAGGTGGTGCCACTGTGAGTTGCAGAATATGCCTTTAAAGTCATATTCCAGAATCTACAGTGGCACCAACTCGTGATTTATCTGCTGAACCCCAATTTCCAGGATGATGACGTGGATTCTAATTTCCACGATGAATTACCCAATATGCATTTATAACTTACGTTACGTATATCGCGTGACATCCAATAGTCACTGGTATTGCCTATTGCAGCAAAACGACTATAGAGGGTGGGAGAGAGCAAGCCTAAGCTGTTATAACACGGGCGTTTTAATGGCGGCCTCAATCTGGAGCCAGCCATGATCAATACAGGATCTAACCTTAATGCTCTCGGCGTACGGGCCTCCAGGCCTGTTTCCACTGGCATGTTTCACTCCCAATACATTTGTCGGCCACAACCGACCGATTTTAAACCCTTTTCCGCGAAATCCATCAAAAGTAGAAATATGATATAAATGATCGGAGACTAACTTATCTATCTTTCGTTTTTGGGGGGGTTTTCTGAAAAATTCATTGCAGACAGATTCAATATGGGTTGCTTTTGTCGGGGGTGAATACGGTAAAGTTATCATAGAAAATCGGTCGGCAAATTGAAATAGAGTGACAATTTCTTAAGTCGTCAATCCTTCGCGCGGACATTTAGTTCTTGCACCACCTTTCCTTTACTTATATTTTTGAAGGAGTGGTCAGAAATAGCAAATCATTTTATCAACAAGTGAAAAGCACCTAACAAGGCATTTTTCCAAATACCGACACAATCATCAGTACAATCCGAGCCAAAAATTTTATTATCAATAATCTGTTTCCACCTACCGACCGACTCTTGATCCCTCTTTGTGAACGATATCTGCGACACTATTGCCGGGGAAGTGGTGTGCTAAAATACGTCGGAATTCAGAACATAATTTGATTGCAGACATTTTGTATTATCTGTTTCCAATTGCTGATTTCTGACAAAAGTTTCAAGGTATTTGTCAGTGGTGGCGGACAAATGTAACGGGAGGCGGGAGTCTGCAAATGGAAACGGGCGATGTAGAGGATGGCTCACGTATAGGATTGGTGGCCGGGTGGTCCTAATGCCAGCGGCTGTCAGGGAAAGCCCCAGAACATGTAAAAAACGCGACCGTCTCTAATTTCCTGATATCCCCCGCTGTTATGTTTTATGCTTTGCTAGATTGCTTCTATTCTCGGTCTGTGTTAATGTAATTCTATAGGTGTCTTTTTTATAGGGGGTAGGAGTGGGAAAGCTTTGCCATCGAAACCAACTTTTCTGTGTGGGTATTCATGTGGTGTATTGATATGGGAACTATTTATGACGTCCATCTGTAAAGTGGTCGATATCTTATTTGTAAGTGGAAAAAATGATTCTGCTTCTAAGGATCAATAACAAATCTGTAACAGTAATGATCGTTTTTTGCGTTTCTGACTAGCTCCCAACATTGAAAAGACAATCCACATCAATCTCGATTCCATATTCAATGCAATTAATCAGGATATGATAAAACCATCCTTGTATTCCTTGACACGTAAATATGTCTAGCATCACGTAAGACCTTAAAAGTGAGAGGACGAATAACCCACCAGTGGGTCTATAATGGTATGCCAAGACAGGTGTAAGAATGAGAGCAATCACACAAAAAAATATAGCTATGATATTACTCTTTATCTCACTTGAAGTAAAGTACATGTATTGCCTTGAAGGCTGGTTAATATATTGGACACAGAGTAATTGCTAGTTCTACCATCATCCGCCACAAGGCTAAAATTCCTCTATCGCAAGCTCCAAAAGTTTTTTTGGGTACAATCGATAATCCTGGAGTTAAAGAGGGCGTAGGGGAGCAAGATGGCCGCTTCCATAGCACAGTAGCTATGTTCCGCTATAACGGTGATGCAGCCAGATAGTATCAATTCATGAATTCTAACTTGCCATTGCATCACTGCGATCCATAGTTAAAAGTTTACCTGTACTTCAGATTTATATGCTGTACCTCATGTTGTTGTTTTTTTAAATGCACACTAAATTGTATTCTCTCTGAAAATAAAGTCTCCGTTGTCATTGTTTTAATTATTGGTATGCAATACCTATTACAGATTAAATATACGTAAATATATGGCATTAATGGAAATAGAGTAGCCGGGTTATAGACAATTAGGTTGTAGTAAATTAATCAAATACTTCACTATAATTCTGTATACAGATCTGTTTCCCTTTTTATTTTTCGAAATTTTATTTCATCTATTTATCTTCTATTTGAAATCGCCAATTCTGACGGTCTAACATTCTGCTCCCGTACATTCAGAGGGCACTTGATCGTAATGGTACGTCGATGGAAATACAAAAAGAAATATAAATGGCAAATGTTGAATGGAGGACTGTCATGGTGTAGAACTGGATTTCCTCGTAATAAGAATAAATGTACATTTTCCCGCAGACTATAATACAGCTTGATTTGGGTTTAGTAAACAAGGGTAAATCATATAACAATGATTAGGTCCCCACACTGAATGTTCCGGGAATGCACACGTTACTTTTCACCTATAGATGTACTGATACAGAGTCCATCCTGATATACCGGATCCAACGGCAATCCTCTCGCTATCAGTATGTTCTGTTTGGCAACTGTAATCTTGTTCTCTGTTCCTTTCTATGTGTAGGTACATGTGCATATGTGTTAAAAGTGACACAATGAAGAACGCCCTATCAAGGGTAACAAATTGTAACTGTTCTTTGTTTCAAAATAAAAAAACAACAAAGGAAAACAAAAAATGTATATTCCTGCCAAATTAAGAGCGTGTAAACACCCAACAACTTCCACGACACATGCACCAAACAAGCACCAATCACGACACTATGTTGCTGATGACTCATAAATCAGGCCAGGCCCTCAGCCACGCCCCTAGCTGGTCCTTAAAACTGTAGACATCGACGTTCAACTCTTTCTTACATGAGGGGAAATTACTGTTTCATTATTCAAAGCATTTAGGCAATTGATCGCCTCTCACTTTATGAAGCAAGCAAATGAAATTGTCCGCTCTTATAGGAAGTGTCCTTTGGTTTTACAGGCACCTTTCTGCTCGTTCAGCCCGCACATTCATGGCACTGAAGCCATCCTAATGGATTTAATTACGTGCCTGTGTTCTGTCCCACCACTGCCAGTCTGTAGAATGTTGAACGTCCTTTACTTCACGTTAATTGTAGCAGATGTGACTGCTCTTCAAGACATCCGGAAACTTTGTAGCGTCTCCGAATATTCCCATGTAATGATCTCGGTGTCCCTTTTGGCTCCCCTCAGCGTCCCCTAAGCGTCCCTTCAGCGTCCCCTCAGCGTCCCCTCAGCATCCCCTCAGCGTCCTCTCAGCGTCCCTTCAGCGTCCCTTTAGCGTCCCTTTCATCATCCCTTCAGCATCCACTCAGTACCCCTTAATCATCTACTAGGCATCCCCTTCAGCATTCTTTCAGCATCCCTTCAGCCTCCCGAATCCCTTAATCATTGACTAGGCATACCTTCGGTATCCCTTCAGCATACCCTCAGTATCCCTTCAGAGTCCAATCAGCATCCCTTCAGCATCCAATCAGTACCGCTTCTGCATTTCCCTATCGCCTCCTTTGTGTTTCAACAGTGTTCCCCAGCATCCCCTCCAGTCTCCCTTCAGTGTCCTGCAGTCTTAGAGTCCATACAGCATCCCTTTAGCATCCACTAAGCTTCCCTTAATCATCCACTAGGCATCCCTTCAGTATCCTCTCCAGCATCCCCTCAGTGCCCCTCCAGCATCCCCTCAGTGTCCCTCAGTGTCCCTCCAGCATCCCTCCAGCATCCCCTCAGTGCCCTTCCAGCATCCCCTCAGTGCCCCTCCAGCATCCTCTCAGTGTCCCTCCAGCATCCCCTCAGTGCCCCTCCAGCATCCCCTCAGTGCCCCTCCAGCATCCCCTCAGTGCCCCTCCAGCATCCCCTCAGTGCCCCTCCAGCATCCCCTCAGTGCCCCTCCAGCATCCCCTCAGTGCCCCTCCAGCATCCCCTCAGTGCCCCTCCAGCATCCCCTCAGTGCCCCTCCAGCATCCCCTCAGTGTCCCTCCAGCATCCCCTCAGTGTCCCTCCAGCATCCCCTTAGTGCCCTCCAGCATCCCCTCAGTGCCCCTCCAGCATCCCCTCAGTGCCCTCCAGCATCCCCTCAGTGCCCCTCCAGCATCCCCTCAGTGTCCCTCCAGCATCCCTATAGCATCCCTCCAGCATCCCCTCAGTGCCCCTCCAGCATCCCCTCAGTGTCCCTCCAGCATCCCTACAGCATCCCTCCAGCATCCCTACAGCATCCCTCCAGCATCCCCTCAGTGTCCCTCCAGCATCCCCTTAGTGCCCTCCAGCATCCCCTCAGTGCCCCTCCAGCATCCCCTCAGTGCCCTCCAGCATCCCCTCAGTGCCCCTCCAGCATCCCCTCAGTGTCCCTCCAGCATCCCTACAGCATCCCTCCAGCATCCCCTCAGTGCCCCTCCAGCATCCCCTCAGTGTCCCTCCAGCATCCCTACAGCATCCCTCCAGCATCCCTACAGCATCCCTCCAGCATCCCCTCAGTGCCCCTCCAGCATCCCTACAGCATCCCCTCAGTGCCCCTCCAGCATCCCTCCAGCATCCCCTCAGTGCCCCTCCAGCATCCCCTCAGTGCCCCTCCAGCACCCCCTCAGGGCCCCTCCAGCACCCCCTCAGGGCCCCTCCAGCATCCCGCTCTCTTTGCGTAGACCGTTTTCTGTGTGAAAGGGAAGAGGAAAGTACAGGAGAAAAAGGCAGGCAACGTAAAGTGGATTGTCTCTACAGGAGAATAGAATGGGTGGTTTTATTGTCAGCAGCATTGTGTGCTGGGTCAATGGAATCAGGTCAGTCCTCCGTCCCTCATGACAATAGTAGAACGTTCCCACTGCCGCCTGGTGGTAAGAGCAGTCGTGAACGTTACTGTAATACTCTTTATTAGACGGACTTCTCTTTAGATAATAAAGTTATCATATTGTCCCCTTCAGGTTTTAATCAATGAAATAGTATCAAAATATAGTTACAATTACGAACTTCTGACAGAAGCCTGTGATCGTAAAGTGGTTAATAGTGTCTTATAAACATGGCTGTCGAATTCTATGAGAAAGTCATAGAATTCTCTGAACATCCACTGCACAAAAACCACTAGTTATTTCATATCTACGCCACCGTATTAATGCATGTATGCGATGTACATTTACATGTTTATATATATGTATATATACAGTAAAACCCCGCGTAAGCGGACACCCTCCGTTCCGTGCAAAAGTGTCCGCTTACGTGGGGTGTCCGCTTACGTGGGGTGTCCGCTTACGCGGGGTTATCAAGTTTCCACCAGACCAGTATAAATGTGTTATATACCGATAAGTAGGGGAGACAGAGGCGATAATAGATCTGAAATCCATTTTCTGATATCTGAATAGGGTCCGATGTTATAACTGTCCGCTTACACGGGGTGTCCGCTTACGCGAGGCGTCCGCTTACGCGGGGTTAAAATAAACATCTAATAGAGGGCAAAATTTCTGTTCCAAGCAAAAGTGTTAATGGCAAATGAAATATGCTACCAGTAGTGTCCCCAAGTTGCAAAGATCGGAACTATTGGATGGTGGTGTATTTACAACGGAATCAGGCATATAATATATATGACGTATATAAGACCGCACCATGGACATGTATATACGCCACTAGATAAGGCGTCTATGAGACGGATAACATGTCGAACTTCTAGACGCAAAATCCTACTGTTAGACGCGTTTCGGATACATATGTAAAGCGGTAAGTTTCGTGCAGTGACAAGAAATATCCTGTGCGTGACATGTATGTATATAAATCATATACCTTTGGCATATATACATGTATGTATGGTGATAATTTTTTTTTTTAAAGTTCTCCACCCAACTGCCCTGCCCCTGCCACCTTATCTCCCCCCTTCAATTTCTGACCCCACTTGGTAGAATACCCCCTGGTACCCTTCCCCCCCCCCCCCCCAAGACTCCCCACAGCCTTGTGTGGACAGAAGACCCTTAGTCCTCTGCCTACACACATTATCAGAGTATTGTCTCTGGGTGGGCAGGCGCATAGCTATTTGCAGACAGGTGTGAAAGCAGCGTCAGCAGCAGAGGTGTTGGTGGCAGCAGCGGCAGTGTGGCCCGACCCTATAAATGTCTATAAACCCAGCCTCTTATATCCCTATAAAGGGAAATATCCAGAACCCTACAGAAGAGTCGAGTTTTGAAACTAAAATCTAGTAAGAAAAAAAGCCAAAGAACGCTGGGTTTATTATATGTATTTAATGAAAAGATGATAGATAGGCTTTTAGAACGATTTTATAATCAAAATTGATAATATAACATTGGAATTTCTATATACCAAGGACTGAATGACTAATGGCAAATAAAATAAAAACAATTGTGGTCTCCCCTAGATGCAGAGATCGGAATTTTTGGATAGTGGCACAAATACAATAGAATCAGGCTATATATATATGACACAAACTACGCTGACCTTCTTTACATCATGTGACACCATGACGTTTATATAAAGGCAACATGGACATGTATATACGTCTATGGACGAAGCATATGCATGATGGAAAATAGAACTAACTTATTTACGCAAATTCATACCTAAATACGCTGGACGTATACATATGTAGAATAGGGTTTTTCGCACAGTGATCAGAATAGCGCATGAGAAGACCGGCAACCTTTTTGTCTTTTGAAATAATGACAATATTATCCTGTATCTGATACTACTGTGCGTATCCTCCCCATAATTTACTCTCAGCAAACAAGCTAATTATATTAGTTAGATTAGACCATAGATAACAAAAAAATAGTATAACAACCAATTGTACTGTTCTCTTCTGTTCCATATTGTACTTATAACTGCAGCATCCTAAATTTAGAACAAGAAATATTACCATTTAGTCTCGTCTAAAAACACAGTACAAAAATCTCGAGATCAATATAAAATCTTTATAGTGATACGAAGAAGGTAGACCTGACCAACCAAGATCAGTTCACTATGTGGAAATAAGAAAGAAAATTTCGAGATCAATATAAAATCTTTATAGTGATACGAAGAAGGTAGACCTGACCAACCAAGATCAGTTCACTATGTGGAAATAAGAAAGAAAATTCTAGATGTATGAAAAGCTACCAATCAATAAACTCCCTATCAATAGATAAAAATAAACAAACAGAAAAGAATTGATACGCCGACCCACTTTACTGATATTTCAGAGCTTTTTCAATAAAGTATTTATAACTAATCATCAATATAATTGCTCGGATGGGGAGATTATAGAAATAAACTATATGTTCCCCTTTTACTGCGATGGCTGTGATAATTCTCCCGCTACACCCTGAAGCAAAAGTCGCCAAGGTTATGTAACTATGACACTTTGGGAAAAGGCCTTTACGGTAGTTCTTCACACTCCCGCGGGGAGTGCTATTGATCACCGGAAACGGAAGCCGTAGCAGGAAGGTGTGCCCATCGACGGCTGACGGCCTGAGTGTTTTACTCTATTATCGCTCATTCAGATTGGTGAGAGGTTTTTGATCAGAGATGTGGCCGCCCCAGGACTGGGAGGTGGCAGACATGGGACCATGTTAGTGTAGGGGGCCGGGGAGACATGGGGGCAGGTTAGACCACAGGGCAGGGAGATAGGCAGACATGGGGGGAGGTTAGACCACAGGGCAGGGAGGTAGGCATGATTATTTTCTTTAAAAATATATGATTTCCACGAAATATCATAATTCTATCAAAATATGATGAATATTTCCTTACAAAAATTATTATTGTAAAATTGACAAAGCTATGCTATGAGGCTTCATGCGTCTTTATCCAGTGATGCCTGGAGGCTTCATGCGTCCATAACATGGTGATGTTTTGAGGCGTCATTTGTCCTTAAAGAAACATTATGGGTCTGCAGTTCATTCCAGCTTTAAGACCCGCCTCTCAATCTGCAAGAGGGACGGATCCCCGAGGAAGTAAAGACTGCTCAAAGGTATGCGCGGTGGCATGCACGTTGGTGCGATCTTTATCTGTGTTCTGGGGGATCAGAGAGCTGTCTGGTGGTCAAAGCTGCTGTCAGGGAGAAGAGACGGGGTTCAGGGGGTGAGAATGAGAAGGCAGGGTATGCTTACAGAAAATGTCTTTCTTTTACACCCAACACGCCCGCTAAATGGCCCCAAAACAATACCGAGTTCTTCACGGTTCTTCACATAGTTTTTAAATTAAAATTGTTCAATATCTATCTTCCCCCTTATATAAAATCCCTTAGGCTTAACATTGGCTTTCTGTATGCCACACTGACCGACAAACAGAGTTTTGTATGCCACTAGTGGCATACGGAATTGTAATCACTTGACCAAAGAATTGACCAATCAGCGAACAGAATATGACATACCATGAAAAGGTTCTGGTTGCATTCCTAAAGCGCCTATTCAAATGTTTTATAGCATGATACAGAATGTTTCGAGTGATTCATGCAAACGTCCCATCTCAAACGCTATTTGATATTAGAAATATGTATACAGTGAAGGAAGTCGAATTATAATCGCGTTTTTTGCCATCTTGTTGACACTCACAGATCGACAAAGTTTGCCAGTAGCACCATCTTTGGTGACACTGTCACACTGTCTAATGCATTGCGACAGAGTTATAATTCAAAATTAGAATGTGAATGTGGTTGTTGATATAAATGTCAAGCTGAATAGTCGAAGCTGAGGAGTGTATCGAGTTTGACATAGTTATTGCATATATATAAATCCAGTTGGCGAAGCAAGGATCGAGGGAATCAGCAAAGCCTTCACGCAGGCCGATCCTAAGTTTTGATGTCGTAATTTCCAGTATATATTGCCAGGATCTATCAAGCTGAATACTGCTGACAGCGTCAACATGATATCTGTAATATTGCATGACCGTTTGCTTCCAGTCACAGTATCGCACACTTTGTGACTTCCTCCGTTTTAGGAGAAAAGTCGGCGCAAAACTCCCCTTACGATATTTTCTGATACAATACCCCTTGCTATATTTTTCTGATACAATGGGTTTCCATGAGATATTGTGCCACTCACTTTTACCCCCCTTACTCCCCGCTGTTTTGTCGCCGAATTTTCCTTCAGATTTTCAAATGAAGGATGTTTCACCTTTTTTCCTTATGATATGTCCCTTTCGGTCTCAACCTCCCGCTGGTGGCTAGTCCCACCTCCTACCCCTCCCACCCCCTCCCATCCCCTTAACTATTTTTTTCCAGGTCATGAAATATATATATATAAATGTCTATTCTTAGTTGTGATCTGTATAGTATAAGTATATGTCTCCATGTTATATATATTTTTCTCCTCATAGAAACGAATCATAATTGAAAAGAAGTAATCAATATAATCAATGTGTCTGGCAAAATTATATCTAAATCTTTCTTTTAATAATTTCTAAAACTATATTTGTCCGGAGAGATTAAGCAATAATCTCCTCCAACAAAATACACAAGATTAGATTTCAATATCCTCTAGATTTTGTATATCCATAAATGAACTTCCAATAATTCATGGTTGAGATTTTTGGACACTGTGAAGTGAGGAAAATCCCAGGAAAAATCTCAAGGTGTGTACATATTTGCCTACAGATTTTTAACCCACCTCCTGCTGGGGTGACGGACGCTCGAGCAGATTTTGTCGCCGACCCCCTTGTTTTACTTTGGATACATAATGTCTAACATATCTCAAGGGAAATAACCGCAAAGTTAAAACCTTGATTTTCATTTTTATCGTAAATAAATCTCTCAGAATAACTTCTTGAAGATCTATGAATGGAACTTGAAATTTTGGGATAAACTAGGAATAGAACGATTCCAGTGTTTTTCAAAGTACAATCCGTACAAATAGATTGTAGGTTGTTGGCCCTATATAGAACCATGTTCTTGACAATTATCGCTTTTTTTCATAACCCTCACTAGTTCTGTCACGAAGGCAGTTCTTCAACTGGAGATTCAAAAAGCACGAAGTTGCATCTGGATGTTTCAGAAATAGATTTATCATATATAGCAGTACCCGGACTAACATATACTCATCTTGATCAAGGGTGATTAATAACGAAGATACAGATAAGGGTGGTGGCAATAGTGGATTAATAATGAAGATAGTATGTGTGCTTCTACTTTTAGGCTGTTCCCTATAATAAGGGGAGTGTTGAAATAGGCTTTAGTTGATTTTATCTAACCTAAATATGACTTGATCATTGCACTCTGGAGACCTCAAACGCCATTTTATATGAAGAGTAAGTATACCCTGAAGGAAATCCAGGTAAAATTGGGTCATTCACCATATTGATATCTTGTTGACACTACACGAGCAGAGTGATATAAAAACCACTCAGCTAACTCAAGTTCGGTTTAATATTTATTCTATCCTGTCTCCAGGATTTTAGAATATCAGAAAATATGTGAACACTCACCAACATCCAGTTGAGCATGCGTAATTTAGCAATTTTAGTTCCTCCTATTTACCTTGTTTACATTGCGTTGTTGAACTTGAAAGGTCGGCCAAATAGCACAAACACTAACAAACACTAACAGCTTCACGCAGTAAAATCCAGCTAGTTTTCAGCAGGAGGGCTGCGAGTTCATATCCATTAATGTGGTGGTTGATATTAATGTTAATCTGAATAGTTTACACAGATCAGTGTATCGAGGTTGAGGTGGCTATTTCTAATATATAAATCTAAACGTACGGCTGTACTTGTCGATATCCAAGTCGGGGAAGTGGGACTCAGAGAGAGACTAATGCTTTACATAGGCTCCAGTTTTGAGGTCGTAATTCCAAGAGTCTATTTCCAGAATGTTTCAAGCCAAATAGCTCACACATATCAGTGTATGGAGTTTGACATTGTGAATTCTGATATATATGAATCCAAGCGTGAGGCGTCCGTGTCGATATTCTGACCATCTGCGAGTGCCAATCGACGAAATAACACTGACAGCCACCCCTCTTATAATATCTCACAGTCTCTAAGTGGTATTCTCTACATGGTTCTCACCATGCTCTATGGGACAAGAATTCTTAACGAACTAGGCTTAGAGCCTTGAGAATCCACTGGTACACTGATTTATTCACGCCAGGTGGCATCATTGAGATTATATGAATCTTTGGGTTTCATTAATGTACGTCTTTGACACAGGAGGCAGGCCAGTGGATTCTCAAGGCTTTAAGCCTAGTTCGTTAATAATTCGTCTCCTACAGAGCGTAGTGAGAATACAGAATACCACTTAGAGAGTGTGAGATCTTATGAGAGGGGTGCTGACAGCTTCACACAATAAAACCCAGCTTGCTTTTAGTGGGAGGAGGGCTGGGAGTTGTGTATTCAACATGGTTCTTGATATTAATGTCGATCCGAATTGTCTACCCAAATCAGTGTTTTCGTCTCCTTCCAGTCAGACTAAAGTTATCAGGTAAGAGGTGGTGGTTTAAATGGAATATTCCAGCATGCAAGTTGCTTCCTGCAGTTTATCTCACCCCTGGTACAAGTTTAGCAATATAAATATCGTTAGAAAAAAATACTCAACGATCACCCTGGTAGAGTGACAATACTACGCCATGGTCGTGAATGGTAGTGAATACGAGATGACGTCATAGGCGATTGACCATTCAGGGGCCAGGATTTCAGAGAAAAAACAAGCAAAAAGAAGAGATTTAAATGTACTTAACAGTAAAAGGGGTGAGATAAATCCAGAACCGCACTCGAATCGTATGAATAAACAATGCTCCACTCGTTTGAATGGGCCATAATCGTCACTCAGCTTCGCCTTGATGACGATTATGGCCCATTTCACGATTATAACCATCCGTTATATGTTAACATCAAACTGATTGAAGACAAATGCGGGTATTGCAGCGCCCCCTGTTTCTACTTAATTTAACACTGGTGCCGCCATCTGGTTTCATGAAAATATATCTCTTGTTCTGAGAGATCAAATCCCCCTAGTAGGTTATTTTTCGGGTTTCGAGAATTTTAAAGTAACAAAAAGGTAAAAAGTTAAACCAACTAATCGGATAAATGATATATTTGCAAACATGTGTCAATGCTTTTCAAACATCTATACATCTTCCTGAATTCTACCACCGAGGAAGACAAACAGGAAACCGTGTATGAAGACACAGCACCCTGCGCCCTAATCACTGTTCCACTGCGCACCATGTCGGCGCACGACGGAAGTTCAGACCTTTCAGCTGACATGCGCGCAGTGTGAACAGCATGATAATGGCGTACGTCGCAGAACTGTACACACAACATCCATCTTTCAGTGCCTATTAGCAGCCGGCAGGTACAATACAACGACGTAGATTTTCTCTGTGTCTGTCTCGTCCTCGCTCTCCTGCAGAGATCCACAATTCATGAGTTCACAAATCGTACGGTTTGCCTTACCTGACCAACCACAACTCTGTTTGGAGACCGCCATGAATTCACCATTGTGGTGCGCATGCGCCAGCGTCAGGCCTGACTTGTAGGCATTGTGGGAAGCCTTTGGAGAGTGGGACTTTTTCTGCAGGACCAGAAATGGAAGGACAAAGGAGAGCGTTCTGGAGCAGTTATATGTGACGGACGCTCCTGTATGGTGAGCGTGGGAAACCCTGGAGGGAGAGGGCCTGGAGAGTGCGCATTGTGTCTGTGTGTGTGTGGGGGGGGGGGGGGGGGGGGTAGAGGCTGCCTCATATGGTAGTCCAGTGGTGCTTCATCCAATCAACGCAGACAACCTGCCACATGTGACTCTCTCATTGTGACTCCATTATGAACTAACTTGGTCAATAAAATAGTTTATGAATAAATAGATTTATTTTGTTTGAGTATATTGTACTGTAAAGTAAAATTCACACGGGGAGATTCATGTACATCACAGGGTTCAAAATCTCATGAGATTTTGTTCCTTTTTAAGGGTGGATCTTGCCAACAATTTCACGGGGAAAACCATGTCTCAGGGGAATGTAAACCTACAACTCAGACGAAGAAATTGTGTTCGAGTACAGAATCTCAGCAGGATTTGTCTCAGACATACACCCAGTGAGGTACATGAATCCCATCGTGTGAATCCCACTTCAGATATGAATAACCCGCGATCCACTGCTAGAGAGTGACTAACGACAGCTATCGATAACATACGAGGCGGCATTTTTTAGATCTAGTTCTGTTTTGATTTTTGGGTTTGACCTTTTCTTGGAGAAGGATGTGGGGAAAATTTAGTTACCTTTTGAAAAGATACATCATGCGTGATTAATTGCCTGAACTTTTTAAGCACAGGCACTCCTTACATTAGGCTACGTGTCGTTGGGGGCTTGTGGTCTATTTTGCTCCGTTACTTTTGTTCATTTTTTGTATGTTGATACTTATCTACCTAGCTAATACTAACCATTATTTTCATTCCTCACTGCATGCCTTCACTCGTTTAAGTACTTGCCAATCTTGTATTCTCGTATAGTTTGTTTCCATATTGTTCTTACTTTCCATTTCACAGTAGTCCTTAGTCCATATGTTTATATGATTACTTCCAAGCCATTTCGGAATTTACTGGGCTGGATGGGATTATAGTTAGAATGTGTGTGTGAATAGGCAAGGTCCTGATAATGTGTAGACCACTCACCCACACAGTTGTGTGTGTGGGTGGCTGTAGGCAAACGTCCTAAGTGTTGCAATGGGGATGAGCTAGCCTTAGCCTGCTGTATATGGAATAGTCATTAATCCACTGTTAAGATGGTAGTCATTTCTGGTTTTCAATTGTTCTTATTTTTATTTTCGATACTTAGACTGCCGTCTGCTCAACCTATTAGGCTGGTTTGAATGTAGACGCAGTATAACCAAGGTACAAAAACGGTCTGACAATACATCCTCAATCTGACAGTAATGATTATGAACTTATTAGTTGATTATATCAATGTTATATATGGTTCTTAAGGTGACATTTGAAATGAAAATGATTAAAGTTTTAAGTTTTTGAATGTAGTATCCAATTAAGTCAGTAAAAGCCCCCAATATAATGTTTCACTTTTACATTTTACATGTTGGTGTATAGTACGCCATGGACGCACATATTACGTATTTTACTTTTTGCATTCTAAGCAGTATATGAGATTTGATCTGTTGTTGTCACCCTGCTTGGCTCACCTCTGCTGTTCTTGAGTACTTGGGTGTGACCCTTGTCATATTGCTGAAACCTTAGAGGTAAAAATGATGCCTTACATTAACTTTGGTAATTTGAGTACACAAAATGTTCAAAGAATAAGTTAGATGTCTAGTATTGAATATTTCAATGCTAAATTAATTGGTCCCTGTCATTGGTTTGAACAAATTGAGAACAAACATATTTTCAATGTATTTTTACATATAGATAAAATCAATACATACACAACAATTGTACCTATTTGGTAAGGTCATCTTGGACATACTGTTATAGTTTACTCATCTGACATTAGAACGAGTCACAAGGAACCAGTTTGAACTGATGTTTGTGTCTATCGGCAAGGTGATAATCGTCGGATATGCCTTTTAAGTCGGCGGCTCCATGGAGAGGAGGCGCATTATATTTGGTTTTTATCTGGAGTATATTATCTCGAAGTGTTCTAAGAATAGAAACGAACTGTCTAGCATATACCATTTTGGCCTATTTCACTCTAACCAACTTCCGAAGATCAAGGGTTACTAAAGTCCACAGGAGAAATCCTGCATGTCACTATAGAGATATGGGATGGCTGTGCCCTGGTATATTGAAACTAAGGAAAGTTTACAGTCAGGTTTCGTTTCCCATCGAGTTTGAATCGCGTAGTATTTCACGAGGCGAAGCCAAGTGAATAAATTGGTAAATGCTTCATTTGAGACTTAATTCATATAATCACAAATCTGCTCATGCATTTTTCCTATATTCTTTTTTAGTCGTTCTTTTCTTTAAATATACTAATCACATTCCATCCTATTTATCAAGGGCATTTCTAGAAATACGCTCTCTTCCGACATATGCTGAAAACAGCTTTAGCTGACTATTCTTTGAGCACATTGCCTCTAAAGCCCATTGCCGCCTGGGGTTCCAGGAACACGGCTTCCACAGTCGTTTGATGACCACAAACTGTCTTGTTATTGCCTTGTAGATCTAATAGTGGGGCCTGCCTGTCGCAGCCTTTCTAGCCCAAGGGCGATATCGCCACATATATCCTCCCCATCACTTAAACGGACATGAAAGCGTGCTTCTTCCACTTGTAGGCTAAAGAAGCAAAGCACAGAAGCGTTACCACACTGATACCTGATCATGGCCCAGCGCTGCCATTGGTGGGATATAAGGCCTGTTTCCATTGGCCGATAAAAACGGTGTAGATTATTTGAGTTCTCCTAAGAGCCCATTTCCATTGGCCTCACTAATCTACAGTCAGGAACCACCGACGGACCCTTAGCACTGCTGACTGAAAATGGAAATGGGCTATTAGGAGAACTAAAACATATCTACACCGGGCCTTTAGGGTATGTTGGATATACAGAGAACAATGAGCATTGATAAAGGGAAACTGGTTTAGCTTACTGAGTTGAAGAGCTATACTGCATTTGTTTACTAATTTCTATCATTAAATTGGGCGCGGTGAGCGAGTTCAGCAAATGGTTGTAATAATATAAGGAAACTAGCTTGTTCACAAGGTATGTCAAAAATGCGTCGTAAAATTATTGTTCAGATACTTCAAGATATCAAACGCAGAGGGATATATCTGATCAATAATTTTGCAAAACTTTATATTATACGTAGTAATTGTTAACTTCCATTCTTCTTTTTACATCTTGCAGAAGCACTATCATGTGCTCAGAGAGGCCAATTGATTGTGACGGCCATAATTTAAAACCAACAATACTGTTGAATTATGACCAATAAAACCTCTTTTTTTTAAAGAAGAAAAACCCCATGTAATTGAATCCCTTATGACAATATACGCTACTGTAAAAATTATTATTGCAACTGTTGGCAACATTTACCCCTATAAAGGAACATAATCATATGAGATTTTGAACCCTGTGAGGTACATAAATCCCACTGTGTAAATTCCACTTCAGAGATTCTGGTCAAGGGCATAATCTCAGCAGGATTTGTCTCAGACCAACACCCTTTGCGGAACATGGATCCCATCCTGTGAATCCCGCTCCACGACGAAGCCCTACACGAGGCTCAAAGTTTCAGCTCACAGTGGAAGCTCCATCACTATGAGGGCAGATCCAGGCCGAGCTCCCCGCTCTGCGCCGTTATTGTCCAGATAAACGTGATGTAATGTATACTTCTCGGCGGGAAATATGCCGCGGGAATCGCTCGTAAAGTAGCCCAACCACGGCATTAACTCATCCGATAACCGCGGCGCCCTTATTAATGCCCGCGGCAGTCGGCGCTGCGCATCACTTACATTCATCATCTCAGCGGGGAGGGGCCGACGGGAGGGTTCCCGTGGTATCTACTTTCAACTCATCGTAATATGATATAATCTGATACTATATGTATACACAACTGGGGTGTGATGGATCATATGGGTTATCGGGCACCAATCAACACGGGAGATATTGTATACACTTCGAGCGTATGCTCCATCAATACTAGCTCATTTTCGTAAACCGTCGGGCTTGTTCTGGTAGCATCGGCAATAGATTATTGGTCTATGTATGATTCTGCCTAAAAACTTCGATCTGACAATATCTGGTGTGATCTGTTCCAGATGTTACACCCTGCCGATAGTGGCCGAAAATGTTATAAATTCCTTAATTCACCTCATCATAATCGCATTTGAGGCTCACAGTTTTGGCCCTGTAGACTGTAAAATTGCAGGATTACAATTAGAATACAATTCTTTTTCAAATCTATTATGATTCACAAACTTTATTCGTTCTAAGACAACACCTACATCAGACATTATCAGAAAAAGCAGACACCTTAAAAACGATCGGGAACCATTTTTCGGGTAATAATCCGCCTTCATGGAACAGACCCTTAAGATGCTGATTCCACTGGGACGATATTTTTGCCTATTTGGATCGGGTTCTGTCTTGCAGTGCTTCATTATAACATCTCCCATCGATAATTCAGCGTCTCAGAAGACTAATCAGGTGAAACATTAAATAATACCTCACATGTTTACTCGCCAAATTCGCAGGACTTCCTGCACAGTAAGGCATTCCAACGGTACGCTCACTTGTTACCGCCCAAAGCTAAATGTACAGAATGTATAGAAACCTATAAAGACTATCCAATGTATTTAGAAATCAAGTAAAAATTATATTACTTGAGGAAATATGATCTAACCATGCTGAAATTGGAAAAGGTTTCTCACTGCTGAACTCCGGAGATTGCTGATGTTTTTCGCTTGATGTGTTCCTGGCTGTAGAGCAGGTGTTATACTAGGCCAAATTCTCACCCAAAACATCGTGTTTAGGTTGTCTGTAGACTGGCCTTAGTCCCTTAGTCCTTATCCTCCACCTCCTTTACCACACCCGCTCAACTTCACTTAAAGCTTCCACCTATACTAGAGCACATTTTGATTCCTGGGTTTCTAAGTGGAAGGATCCGTACATATTGTAATACATTCCATTCTTGAGAATATAGATATTATATAAATGTCCATAATCAGAGACATCCCAAATCTATGGCGTCTGATACGAATGGGCAAGTGTTTGATTATCAAATCGGCGACCATCGGTCGAATGGAATACCCTCTTAAGATCAGAAACCTAAATGGACACTTTTTAGGTAACAAACATAGCGGTGTGGGTAAAATGAGGAGAAGTAGTTGGAGTATGTACGATACATCGACTTATTGTTTAGCAACACATGATCATTTGGAGTAGTTCTGACGATGCCTGGAGGCATTGCCATGCAGGTCCTGAAAATGCCTCCAGGCATTGCCATGCAGGTTCTGAAGAACCATCCAGGTATTGCCATGTAGGGTCCTAGGATTCATGGAAACATTGCCATGTAGGTCCTGAAAATGCCTGGATGCATTGCCATGTAAGGCCTGAAGATTCCTGGTTGCTTTGCCATGTATGGCTTGCAAATGCCTGTAGGCACTGATATGTAGGGTCTTAAGATTTCTGGAGGCATTGCTATGTATGGTTTGCAAATGCCTGTAGGTATTTCCAAGGGTCTGAAAATGCCTAGATGCAATGCCATGTAAAGAAGTTGCCTGGATGCATTGCCATGTAGGGCCTGAAGATTCTTAGGAGCACTCCAATTCAGGACCTGAAGATGCCTCCAGGCATTCTTTTCATGTTATTTCTAAAAAGAATTAAGCACAATTTTGATCAGAAACAAGCTATTTTTATGATTTTTTCACTTAATTTACAGACAACAACATTAATGTTCTGATTCACTCTGGGTTAGAATATTCCAACCTATGTAACCCAGGGTTTCATAGTTGAGTTTTTACAATCTGTGAAATCAGAGCTCATAGGTTCACAACTCTCGGGGATTGCTTCAAAGAATTGCTCAGGACGAGTGCGTGATGCAACTGCTAGGGTACAGGACTGAATGAGTTACATGCTTATGTTTAGTCTAAGACAATTTTACATGTTTGGTCTACGATATCATGCCACTTTGACAATTAATAAAGGCCTGGTAGTGTCTGTATTTCATCAATCTCTTCAACATAACATTTTCACTTTCGCCACTGTGTTCATCCTCAATATATTGTAGAATTGTGTACTCTCATTTTTCATGTAGGACCTTTAACCAGAAAAACGTTAATAAAGGATTTGAACCTCCCGGTCCTTCCAAAAATCACAAAAGAATCACACTCAAGGGGAGTTTTCAGAAGGATTGCACAAATCGTGAACGGTATTGAAAATAAAGATAATTTGATTTGTTGTCTCTTTTTTCAAACCAGAAAAAAAAGATGCTGGATACGGATGATATATTATGAAGTATTCGAACAAAATACGGTGTCTACATTCTGAAAATAAAATAGCTATGCTCATTTAACCATTCAACTCCAGCATGATACCTCCAGGCATTCCCCTAGCTACGGCAGCATGATGCCTCTAGACATTCCCCTGGCTGCGGCAGCCTGATGCCTCAAGGCATCTTAGAGGTATCATTGATACTTATTTACAAAATTCAATGAATATATATATATATATATATATATATATATATATATATATATATATATATATATATATATATATATATACACAATACATATATTTGACGATAAACCTTGAAGTCCAGTAAGTAGTAGTCAGTTTGTTTGTTTACTGCGCACTAAGCGGATCTCTACACCAATGACAGCGGGCAGTAACCGGAAACCGTGATCTATAGCGCGGCCCAGGCCGCTCGGTGGCGCCACATCCCTTCTTTTTGGGATTTACAGCGCATGCGTGAGAGGCACTATATTGTCCTCATCTTGTCTCAAGTCCCGCCCATGAATATCGCGGCGGAACGGAAGTGATGCAATGCAGCGGTTAGACAGGGGGCATGATAGAGTTGTCAGACGGGGAGGATCTTCTTATTTCTATCTGGCTTCAAATTATTGAAGAAAAAAGGGGAAAAATATATAACCCCCACATTTCCAACTCGATACCTTTTCCCTGTTTTTTTTCTTTTTTTCTGAAAAATGTTTCATTGACGAAATGATTCACATACGTGTACATGGTTTCCAACCCAAATAGCCTATATCCTAAAGATTTACGTGGTCTTTCGTGTTTACTTTTTAAAGGGGGGGCGGTGTTCGGTTTAGCTACAATGATACTTTTCCATTGTGAGCAGTGCTCTTTTTATTTCGTGAAGGTTTTCATGTATATCGGTAAATATTACAAAGTCTATCCGAATCGATATATTGAAAGGATGAACATTGATCAGAGGTTACAATTTTTCTCATTTACAGATATCTATTTGTAGGAATATGCAATGAGTTTTGGTTGAAGAGTAACCTTGGTATGTAGACGTTTGGGCCCACCGCCCGAAAGTCGGGATGTTAGGGCCCACTCATCGGGACGTTAGGGCCCGCCTAAAGCCAACCTAGGATTAGGGTTAGGGTAAGGGTTAGGGATAGGGTTAGGGATAGGAATAGGGTTAGGGTTAGGGTAAGGGTTAGGGATAGGGTTAGGGAGAGTGTTAGGGATAGGGTTAGGGTTAGGATAAGGGTTAGGGATATGGTTACTTACTTATACTTACCACTAAATATAGTATTTATTCACAGTTGAGATGCTTGAGTAGGGAAGATTTAAAACGGGTCGAGTTCATTACGGGTCGAGTTTTTTACGGGTCGAGTTCTCCAGTATTCAAACAATAACCAATTATGCAAAATTAGGTGGGTTTATTATGTGTAAACACACCTTTATTAGAATTCATTTATAATCTTTTATAATAGTAGTACAAGATCTATCTCTAGATTCAATTAAAAGACCATAAATAAATTATGTGTTCTACAACTCTTTGAGATCATCAAATTCAACGTTCAGGAAAATGACAAGGGTTTTAATTTTCAAGGGGATCGCTCTCGATCACTCTCCTATCCTTGCCATTGTCCTCCCATACACTCTCCTATCATTGTCCTAATTTTTCTCACTGTTCCCAAATATTGAACGCCCCCAAGATTCGTCATTTGAAACACGAGTTAAGTCTGTTATGGAGGGATTCACTTGATGCAGCACTCTAGTCAGCGTAAGAAAATCTGACATGGATTTAATCCGATTTGAACTGATTCGGACATGGATTTGAGATGATTTGAGAACGATACAAACTGATTTGAACAAAGATTTGAGGTGATTTCACATTATCGATTGGTCCCAGATGCAAACGATCGTATGCTCTGAGGAGTTGATGCGTGGTAATATCCGAGCGCATGCGAACACTGCGCAGAGTCAACTCCGCGGAGCATACAACCGCTTGTATCTGAAACCAGTCTATATTGTATTTAAATCATCCACCTTTTCCTGACAAGTGGCAAACCGATACTAGTTCATTCAGGTACGAACTAACTCTTCTGTGCTAGATTTTGCAGGTCAGGGCATACAACATATCTGTATGCTCCGGGTATTGTGACACACACTCCCTATGTGGTTTCTATGGTTACTTTGTATTAGGGACATAACAAACTGGAATTTGCGCGGAGGGATTCATGTACCTTCGGGGCATTTGTGTAAGACAAACCCCTCTGAAACATTTTTTCAAATCATTTGTTTTAACTGGAATATATACACAATACATGTATTGACTGGTTTCAGATGCAAGCGGTCATAAGCTCTTATAGGGGTTGACGTGCAGTGATATCCGAGCGTATGCGAGGATATTGCATAGAGTCAACTCCGGGGAGCATACAACCGCTTTTATCTGAAGCCAGTCTATATTGTATAAATTAAGCCCGGCGTCCACCTACCACGATATGGCTCCGATATGGTCTACGATGCACCTTCCGATAAAAATATCAAAAATCGCGTCGGAAGGTCACCTAATATCGGGGCAGTTGATCACGTTTCTGCGATTAGACACCGAAAAAAACCTTAGAGTGCATGGTGAAGTGGGATGTCTGGACATATGTCTACGATTTTGTACCTTCCAGATATGTCTCCGATATTGACTTTTTGTATCGGTGCCATATCGGTAGGTCTAAATTTCCATCGTAGTAGGTGGACGCCAGGCCTTATCCACCTTTTCTATACAAGTGGCATTTGGATATCAGTTCGTATCAGTTATGCACTATTTTTCCCTACGTACTATTTTTCCGTATGCGCCACCCTGAGTATAAAACATATCCGTATGTGTAGGGTATGTCCTCACTATGTGTTTTCTATGGACACTTTGTATTAAGGTGGATAATAAAAACGGTGTGATATCGTATCCAGTCATCAATATATTTGACTGTCATACCATCTATAATTGCACAAGCTGGTTTACTTGATCACATAGTTGCATGATTGCTAAAGGGGGGCGTCCACTGACCACGACAAGGCTACGACAATGGCTTTCCGACAAGGTCCACGACAGACCTACGATTGAAAAGCGTGTCGTAGCCTTGTCATGGTTGGTAGACCCTAGTTCCCGACAAGAGGCTACGACAAGGCCACAACAGGCTGCGACATGAAGCTTGTCGGAGGCCTGTCGGGGGCCTTCCGACAAGGCTACGACAATATCGAACATGTTCGATTTTTCCCACGACTGGACCTTTGTCGTGGAGTGTTGTGGTTTTCTCAATATCACTGCCGTAGTGTGTTGGTACCATGGACGCCTTTTTTACGGCATCCACCGAAGTCTACGACACGCCCCAACAAGGCTGTCGCAGAGCTGCCCTTCTCACGACAAGGCTGCGACAAGGCTGCGATTGGAACTTTCATGTCGGCACTTGTCGTAGCCTTGTCGTGGTTGGTGGACGTCCGCCTTAAGTGTTGTTAAAAAAATTAGGCTTACTTGCATAGTCAATATACATATCATATTTGATCTCACAAGTTCATGTAGTGTCAAGTTTACCTCATATAAGTTCATAGTCTTTGGTTTTTCAGCTCGGTAGTTATTACTGTGTCCTGAAGATGGTTAGTGTAACCGAAAGGTCGACGACAGGTCTAGAAGCCGGATGTGTACCTTCTGATCAGCTATTTATCTAATAAAATATCTTTGAAATATCAACGGGTTTGAAGTTGTGGCGGTTTTTACACTTACCTGATATAAGTTCATAGTCTCTGGTCTTTCAGCTTGTTTGTTATTAATTTACTGATTTCATAGCTGATGTTTTCATGATAACGATAGTATGGTAACCTTTGCTGTTATCAACTGGTTTACTAGCTTCTTATTTTAAACAAACTCTGATACAACGATTTTGTAATTTCTGTAGTTTAGCTAGTCTATATTCCGGTAGACTGCCATGTAGGGAATCTCTGTGATCAAGATACTGTAAGATCTTTAACTCTCCACTGGCAAGGAAGAACGCCTAATGTCCGGTGACCGCATATAAATTTATCTTCATAAAAGAATTAAACTAAAAAAATCCAATACAAACTTCACAAGACGAAGAATCCAGCAGATAATGCTCGACCATGGAGGTGTTTTTAATACTAAGAATGATTATGACAGAAGTACTATGATTGGGACCTACCAAAGCGATACCAACTAGGATATATTCATGTCAGTCCGTAATTTAAACGTGTTGGTCAGAAATCCAAAACATCTTTGGAAGTTTTCATCTTTCTAATTCTCCTCTCATATATGGGAGGACAATTTGTTATTTGTGATTAATTTTGCATTTTAACAAATTGATAAATGATGAAAGTAATTGGCTTCTCAAAAATTGAAGCTTTCGATTTTTCAGTTATCTCTTTGTAAGACCGTCCTCTATGAAGACGGATCACTTTAGGTTTAGCGACCATACAACAAAGACCACGGTATACGATCAATTAATCTATCGTTCTCAGTTTCTAAAAATACCTCCCATGACTTTATATCCTTCATGTCAAGGACGCGCAGATGTTATTACTTTTTGTTTACTGATACCTCTTCGTTACAACTCAGGACACAGCGGGAACTGGAGAAAGCTGGCTGTATATTGCTCGGGTAAATCTCATATAGGACATGTCGGTCTGTGGGAGGCGGGAGTGCGGCACCGCGCCTGTCACAAACAATCACCTGGTAATATCTCATAGCAGACGACAATTATCTTCACCCCTGAACCGCCGCCTAATTAAGGCGCCATTTTTAACAAGGTCTCGCGCCTTCACGTCTCCGACGAGACACCGGCGAATAACTCCTTCAGCCGGGCATGCGCAGTCTCACCGGCGGCCTCTGCACATGCGCATCGCTTAAACTTAAATATAACTGTGGGTATTTTTTTCGAACTGGTGCAAATATACATTATTCACGAAGTGTTTTTCTCCTATTGGCAAAAACAACTTGATCGCTATAAATGAGCCAAATTTGCTTTAAAAATGGCAATACTTGAAGAAGTATCATAATCGCCGAAAATAATCCAATGTAAATATAATAGACTGATATCCTCGTCATGCTTTTTGTTCTATCGTTCCATACATGTCCTACATTTGTTTTTATTGGTATATGTTGTGGTATCTATGTCTGTACAAATGGCCTGAGCTTATTATGCATTGTAGAATGGCTGTTGCTTACTGATACAAAGTTGAACACTATATTCTAAGACTGACAAATTGTCTCGCATTGATGTCCTAGTCATGGAGAGAAACTCGTCGATGGATTGAACACACATCGAACACACAAGCATATGTAAAGATTAAAGGCATATCGGAGAATTTGGGTGATATAAATCAGTCAAATGCCAATTAGATTAATTCATCTATTGGGTAAAGTTAAGCTTTTTTCAAACAGCCTTTGAATGGATGATTGTCAGTATTTGACAATCCCCAGGTGGCGCCCCCGTGAATTATAAGGATATTCCTTCAAGGGAGGCCACCTGTCAAATGCACAAGATTGCAATTATAAAAGAGTTGAGTTCACTTAAACTAACACAAAATGATATCAACAAGTTTAGTCATACAGATTGCCTCGTCTGAATAAGGTACTGATTTAAAATACTATAGAGGGTCCATTCCTAATCACACAAGTACTGGCATGTGTCTGTACTGAGTGTACAACGGATCTATCTCACCATACGAAATGTGTTTTCTTTCATGAAGTATTTAATCACAATATATTGAACTCGTCGTTTAGAAATACTAACCTAGGTCCCAGAGGGCTTACTTTTCATGAGATTCGAGGAACGAAAAAAAGGAATGATGACAATAACTTTCATACCATTGAGTTCAACAGAAGTTACAATGTACAGACAGATTCTTCGCCATATCAACGAGAACACTTGGTGTAGAGCAACAAGGTCTAGAAAATATTGTTTCAGTAAACAATATCAATATTAAAGACACAGTTTTAACCTGCAGTTTAAACTTCTATCAGCATTAACATAACTGGGAAATGAAAGAGATTGAGGGAGGGGATAATTGGCATCACTCCTGTGAACACCATTCAATGTCCTTCTCATAGTTGTCATTGAGTGAGAACAAACTCTGCAAACATTACATTTCTACTCTGCTTGCATCGAATAAGGCACAGGGGACACCATTGAACTAGTGGTTGTCAATATTTATAAATCACCCAGAAAATGTTTAAAGAATAAAATCTATTTCGACTCTCCTCGCGGAATCTCGTTATCAGTTTATTTTCTTATTTTCTCAAATCAATTATGCTTTTCAATTCCGATTCACCTTTTTTGAATAACATTACTCTGGATTTTGTTTTCAGATTTTGTTTCAATGTGTTTTCAGGATCCTTCTACCGTTTCCTATTAGACCATACACCAATCGGTCAGCAAGTTTAGTTCTTCATCAATCCAAATATCTATAGCAAATCCCAGTTTATTTTATTTTCGTCATTTTTATATGAGCCAATTATAGATAGATCGGAGGAAGACTTTATCAAGTGTGACTTAAATTAGTAGATGTTAGGCCGTCGTTCTTAGCTTTTCTTCAAAGAAAATTGGTTACCAATATTTTCAATACGAATCATTTTTCAGATTAAAAAATAGAATAAGAATGGTTGATTTCAGATGGTTAAACTTAATCAAATGAATCCAAGAAATGTCATGCTGCGTAAGAATGCGTTGGGAAGAGCTTTGCAGAATTATATATGTGACCACAGTACTAACACACGCCAAGATGCGCATTACTATTAGGAAAGATGATGAGTGTACCTGAATAAAATAAATTGGAAATACTCACCTGAATCGAAGCATGAAGTCAGTATCTTCGACCAAAATATTGAGGAACAGATGAAATTCAGATACACTCACCATGCCTCTCTATTATTATGCAGCAGTTGCTGGCTCTGACCTCGTCACGTTTCCCACCCTTGGATTAGATTGTATGTATTCCAGCAATGTTATGTTACTACCCTATGAGAACTCACATAAGTCGGTTCAGATATTATCAGTATATAAACCGGAATACTATACCTGATCACATAAAACTTAGGTAAACAATGTTGTTTTTTTGTTCTTTTTAAATTCTATTAGTCATAATTCAGCATCGTGGTAGGTTTTAAATTATGGCCGTTACAATCACACAGCATCTGAATCAAAAAGTAGGGCTTCTCGACATATTCCATACAATAAAAGATGGAAAAGAAAACAGATGATAGTGGAAGTTTACATAGGATAAGATAAAACCATGATAGTCTGAGTTGATGTTTTCATTGATATAGCTTTCTTTAACAATCCAAGTTGTTACAGTACCTTGACACCAGGATGTCAAGTAAAGCTGAGGGAATAAGTCTGCAAACCAAAGCAAGCTCCCTTATTCAACCACCAAGAGGGTTCATAAAAACCCACTACCACTGTTGTGAGGCTCCAAGGGGTCCACTCTCTACAGAGGAACACATAGATTAACTTGTCACCCTGCTACAGATTTGGCCATATATACAGACCAAGTTACGTAATCTGGGCGCACCCGTGGCACTCTCATGTACAGGCTCACCCGAATCACCACACAACAGGGATCAGCACCCCATCCTCTAGTGAAGAACGTACACACCACCACTTGACTGACCTGACCCCCTACACTTACATACTGGGATTTGATAAAGAGAGAAACATCTTTTTGGTTCTTGTGATTTCATTGTCCTAACCAAACTCAACACATCACTTCATGAATGACAAACTATGCCATTCACATTCACAAAGTGTTGTAAAGCCTAGAGGCCTAGGCTAGGCTAGCTAGGTGTAGACTTTAACAGCAAGGGAGCAGGAACTCAAACACCAAGGTACTACCTACTACTATAAGTCAAGAATTTAACTGATTTTAATGACAGATTTTCTCAGCTTATAAACAGATAACAGGTGGCATCTCGCTACAGAGTGATCTTACAAGCTCCGTGCTGTAATTGGTTGTTGAAGCAACAGCCAATGAGGGTTGACAAGTATTGTTCCGGATCCTCATGCATGCCAGGAGGGCTGCTCGTTTGACTGACGACTCAGGTGTCATGTCAGAGTGCCCTGCCCCATGTGGGCAGACCGGGAACTAGAATGAGACTGTCTTAAGGGCTGATTCCACCAATAGGATTGATCTGTTGTGATATATCTTGGTATATCTTGTAATATCTTACAGTGTCGCGATGTGTCGTACCTCCGTTGTTGCAAAACGTAGGCGTGCGGTGTTGGGTGTATATTTTGGTGCTCCACCACCGCGACACTTCAAGATACATCCCGACAAATAGGAACGCAATTATTCAAACCTAGCCCGACTTAGCAAGACACGCATATCGGGACTAATCTCACTAGATCTTGTGTGTTGGTGGAATCACCACTTTAATGCAGTTATTTTGGTACTAATAGATATGGGCAATTTGGATGACTTATCTCTTCACATAGAATCCAATTTATTTGATCACAACAGGGATTTAGAGACCAGAACTTAACAGTGTGATTTAAGAAGAAGTGATGTTATTGGCTCGTTCATCATCAGCCAATGAAAGTCTGACGTATACACACCGAGATTTCTGCACACAGCATCACTATGCACCAATGTTTGATGTACATGTATATTATAATGTATACTGTTATAACAAATAATGTCTTATGTATATGTTTTAACAATGTGGTATTGAATGATGTGCTGAATGAAATAAATCAATTTGTCTTAGGTGTATACAATCTGAGAAAAATCCTTTAGAATACATTTCAAATTGCCTTACTGGATATACAAGCCTACCTTTAAGATTTCCCTTAGATCAAGAACAATAATAAATCAATAAAATATGATTCAGGGCGGACAACTTAGAGCAAAACATACAAACCTTCATGACTAACTATGTCCATAGGCGTTGCTACTTGCACATTGTGCTGATAGTGTTGAACATTCACATCCTCCCAACAAAGCAATAAACCTCCATCAAAGAAATCAACATGGAAGAAAACAAATATAAGACAAACCTTGTCAAGTCGCTAATGACATTTCTTGGCTGCGTCTTCTAGAAAACCACACTGTGATCCTTTCAGCATCAAAGCCTTTGCCTGCAGCCAACTCGTTTCAAAGTGAGGAGAGGAATTCTTCAATCTTCATCTCCTGTCGCCTACAGTCTGCACCGTGATGGCTGATGGAGCAGGAATCCAGGAGATTCACTGAACGGGAGCACTTTTCCACTACTCTCTCGTTAAACAACAACAAACTTGCAAGGTTGTGTTCGTGCTATAGGGCACATAGCCTATTATCCATGGGGGCTGCCATGACGCCCCCCGAGTAGGTGTTCTTCACTAATGGAGGTGAAAAAGTAGGTGTTCTTCATTAATGGAGGTGCAAAAGAAGTGAGTGATAATTGGGAAATGTCACAACTCTAGCCTTGCTCACAGATGTATGTAAAGTTTTCCATGTGAAAAACATCATGTCCTGGGTTTTATCATTATATCTTCCTGCTCTGGGATGGGTGTAGAGAGTAAAACGGAACCATGGTAAAACATTGAAAGGCATTGAATTTCATAAGAACAAAGAGCCAGAATACAGGTTCTGTCCCCCGACCACCTAGTGACTGTTTCATGAACTAACAATGGCTCTGTCCCCTATAAGATACAAAATTGATATAAAGGTATCACAGAAATGAAAGCATTGCTTTTTCAACTTCATACATAAAACTGGTAGCAGGGAGAAAACTAGTTCCTCCGTGGACAACACTACAAATATTTCTTATATTACATATAGTACATGCATATATATATATAACCTGTAAAGCCTAGGGACCCAGACTAGCTGAAATATCGGCCTTAAGAGTAAGGGGATCAGAAGTAGGACACAGAAATACGGAGCAAAACTACAAGGCAAAAGAGAAAGACTGTAGTACAGTAAACATCCAGTCCACGGGGCAGTTTGCTGCAGGTTTAGCTTGTGCATTCTGCACTGTGGTTGGCTGTTGACCCAACAGCCAATAAGAGATGACCAGTCTCTAGTTTGCCACACCTGCGAGTGAGGGCGCTCCTGACACTAACATCAGGTGGGCTCGTTTTGGGATGGCAGCTGGGTGATCCCATAACCCCTAATCACAGAAAACCAGACAACAGAAACTTTTATAATACCAGGCTGTGTTTCCTGTTCCTATTGTACAATCAAGCCAACACAGGAGAGCCGAACCTCAATCCCTGATCTACGTCCTCTAGCACTGGGTGCTAGGGACGTAGTCAACCGAAGTTAAATAGTCCCAACTCAGCCAACGAGAGGGTACAGAAGATTGCACCACATGTGCAGTGGCGTCAGAATAGGGGGGGGGAGGGGGGGGGGCCGCTGCCCCGTCACTTGTTTGCCAGCCCCCAAAAAGTCAGCACCTTCAAATTTAACTCAATCAAGTGTAAAAACTGTCTTGATCTTTCAACATAGAAGGTGTCAAAGTCTGAATTTTTAGTGTGTATCAATGGCTAGGCCTTGATTTTCCAAAATACAAAAAGTGTCAAAGTCTGACGTTTCATCATGCAATGATGACTAAGCCCTGACCTTCCACCGTGGAAAAGTGTCAAAGTCTGACTTTTCACCATACAATGATGGCTAAGCCCTGAGTTTTCACCAAGGAAAAATGTCAATGTCTGACTTTTTAGAATGCAATGATGGCTAGGCCCTGACTTTTTACTATGGAAAATATCAAAGTCTGACTCTTTAGCATACAATGATGGCTAAGCCCTGACCTTTCACTGTGGAAAAATGTCAAAGTCTGACTCTTTAGCGTGCAATAATGGCTAAGCCCTGACCTTTCACCATGGAAAAATGTCAAAGTCTGACTTTTTAGCGTGCAATGATGGCTAAGCCTTGACTTTTCGAATGTAATTTTTTCGTTCCATTAGACTTCCTTTTGGAGTCCGAAACACATTTCTAAGCCTTGACTTTTCACCATGACTTTTTCGCATGTTATCTAAGCTAAGACCTGAGTGTTTGCAGACTTACAGTAAATCCAGTGGAACAGGCCAATGTCAAAGTCTTACTTCATACCAAAAAAAAAAGTCAGCAATTTTTCAGTTTGCTCCCCCACTTTCAAAATGTTCTGATGCCCCTGATGTGACATCCCAAGCCGTTCCTTCCTCATGGAAAGAACACAGCAAGTGACCTGTCTACCTGATTTGGACCCAGCCTTATATACTAGGCAGCTGACGTAATGTGATCACCACGCAACTGGGACAAACCATCACTTGACACCCGCTAGTGGCATGGTACTAGAGGCTGATTGTGATGATATAATTGTATTTTTCATCACATGACATGACATATGGATACTATTTCTCATTTCACCTAAAATATTAATCATGATATTATACCTACATTCTGTGAAATTTTCCCGTTTAATGAGCCACCAAACATATTTCTTGTACCATTTGCCTCAGGGCACCACATGGTACGAATGGGTTAATGCTGGTAAGAGCTAACCGGACAAGGATAGCCCCACGCCTCAAAGAGTGTCTCGGCCATTGTCCACCCTCTCTATGTAGCATACAGAGATACATCAGTGTACACAAAGCACATTCCCCATCCCCACCCCGTTTAATACGATAAGTAGACCTATATCATGGCCAGCGGCGGGCTTCTAGTATTCCATCCAAAGCCTGCTCCCAGCCTTCTCCCACAGCTGAAGGTAGGCACCACCCTGGGGACATGTTTTATATCGGAGGGTCTCTACCATAGTTCTCTCTGCCTCCCTGCGGTATATCAATCCTTGGAAGCCTGTTAAAGGCTCGTAATCTATTATGGTCAGGTTGAGGCTGAGGAGCAGTTGATGCAGAAAAAAGGGAGAATAAGGTAGAGTAGTAAAAAGCTCTCCTGCCAGCCCCCTCTATTTGCTCGCCAGGGAGAAGCTCTTTAAGACGTCCGCAATGAAAGACAGAGAGTATTTAATCTATCATAGTTCCTGTGTATTATGGCGCAAAGAGAAACGGTGAGTATTTGATTCATTATAGCTTCTGTGTGTTATGGTGTAAAGAGAAATGGTGAGTCTTTGATTTATTTCACTTCGGGTGTATTGTAATGCGAAGAAAGACAGTGAGTGTTTGATTTATCATAGCTCATATGTATTTTCGTGCAAAGTCTGCAGCTCAACGAGTCTGCAGTTTGGTATTCTTTGGTATTTTAAGTGGCAAAACTTATTCCTAATTCGATTTTTATAGATGCTTGTAAATCAAAGATATCAAACGAATATTTAAGATGATTTTTTAAAAGGTTTGAGCAACTTTTAATTTCCATTGTCCATACTTTCAGTTTGTAATTAACTCTTCATTTTTGTTATGGTTGTTTTCAAGGCACTTAATTTCAAGTTAAACCTGAATTGCTGTTGGGACCTGGGTCTTATCAGAAACTCTATACGATATCAATGGTGACTTAATAATAGGTGTGTAATGAAATACTTTTCCTATCCTATCAGGATAACTACTGTCAAGTGCGTGCTCCGCTAGGCCGAATGTTTACCCCAAAGATGGTACCAGATTGTATATTTCTCTGGTCAGGTCTGTTCCTAACGACGCTCAGCTAACGCTTCGCGTAGTAATACACAACCTTCCCGTCGTGGCATAAACACTGACAAGTCTAACTCTCGTTCAGTTTCTACTAAGTAACCAGACAATCTGCAGCTACCACATGCTTAGCGTTTACATTAGACGATTTCTATCATTTTGCTGTTGAAAGTTGTCAGGAAGTGCAAAATGCCAGAATCGCTGACCATAATCGTCTACTGTAAACACCGTGTTACACAAAGCTTTGCGACCACAAAAGGAGAGAACAGCTATCTATTCCGACTATGGAGTTTCTAGCACACCCCAACGGAAAGACAAAATTAAAACCATCGTACCAGATTTTGTTTAGGTCTTCTGTTTCCATTGGTCAAATCGGCCAATGGAAACGGGCCTTTACCCTCCCACTCCACTCCGGTGTCCACCTCATCTAGGAAATATCACGATTCCTAGGCTTTTAAAAGAAAGGTCATATGTTGTAATGTATTCTGTTCTGAATAATATGATTGTATAATAGATCTTCATTATCAACGCCTTGAGCAACTCTAGGGTGTTTATTACCAGTGGTGAGTGTCTCCTGAGATATCAGTGACTGTCGGTCTAGTGGAGCACCCTCTTTATCCTACCCCTAATAAAAAACTCCATAGGCTTAACATTGGGTCACTGTATTCGGTCTGGAGTTCAGAAAAATGAAAAATATCGCTCTAGTGGGATACACTTGACAAATGACGTCATCTGTTAATGTAGAAGTAATTTAGATGGGCGGGGTAGGATAAATTCTAAACCAAACTTGAGTTAGTCGTGTTATTGTTCATCGCACTCCAGCAAGATCGTGTATTACTGCTCTCTGCTTTGCAATAAACAACAACACGACTAACTCTTGTTTGGTTTCTCCATATTACTTGGTGGCTACTACGTTGGTTGATATGATGAGCCAAAATGGTCTCCTTTTTTGTATTCCATCTTCAGTTCTATCATATATTGTAAAGTACCGATCTTGTATTGATTATTCTATGTTTATATTTCTTTGTAGATGTCAAATATGTATATGGACAATATCATAATAATACATATAATGTAAAATGATTTCACATTAGTTTCAAATGTGCCCATATGGTGGCATGGTGGTCGGTGTGGTTACTGGAGTGGAATGTGGGTCACAGGTAGTCGTTGGTCAGTCAGTCCTGTATTCTGATTGGTCACTTAGTGAGCCAATGACTGTACAGTAGGGCCAAGTTTACTCATTGTACTGCCACCTCCTATCGGTATATAAGTGGATGATTTGTGTGTGATTAAACAATCTGTTCTAGACTTTGTGACTATACCTCAAGCGTTCTAGTTGATTTATTAAGGTTCTGTACCAGGCTATTTTAACCTCCAGCACTTTAATATTTGACCAGTTGTAGCATGACATTCAAACATAAACAAATTCACTCCCAATTCTTATTTTCATCTGATCAACCTATGTTATTGTATTTTGTCTATTTAAATCTTTTCAATTAAATGTGTCCAATAACATTGAATATCTGCACTGTAAAATTCAGAAATAAATGAACACAGCAAATTAAAGAAGACAAAAAAGAAAAACTTAACCAATGTTATTGGATTTGATAGTACATAGGTATAGGATAACGAAATACATTGTAAAAATGCAAGACAGAATCTGGTCATAAGACGGTACAAAATCAATGATTAAACAATATAACACATTTAAAAGAATATGAGATGCGTTTATTGATTGTTTTCAAATTATGTGCAAATTGATAAGTATCGATGAAGAAGACAAGTTCAATACTACGCTCCATCAAATGCAATCCCATAATTCAAGATTCCCCAGCAATTAAAACCAACAGGAGACTCAAAGTTGTAATTGTACTCAAAACGAGGCTCCGTTCCTGTCACATATATCGATAAGCGCAATGGACGCTGACAGGATGTGACGTACCGGAAGTTCGCCTCCTTCTGGGAGAGTGATAGCGTCGATAAGCTCACAATCAGAGCCGCTCGTCAAGGCCTAATTACAATACCCCGAGTCCGCCTTCACTCCCTGCCAGGTGGCGCCACTATGGGGCACTTTGAAAGCGAGCGCAGATGGTCAGAATTAGCGGTGTCGAGATCCGGCCTGCCGTCATGCGCAGATCGTCTACTTCCGTTTCCGGTTTCTAGTTTTCCACACCGTCATGTTCGAGACACCACAGGGAGGGACAGACTTACAACTGGGCTTTTGGGTACGACTTAACGAGAACAATGAAAATGGGTTTTTATAAAGGCACATCTCAGAATTCACAGTGGCGCCACCAGGTTATTTTTGAAAACTGTTGATTATTAGTCAAAACTGGATACTTGTTATTCGATCTAATGCCAAGTGAGTCATTTGAACGTTTTGTCCAGTTCATACAAATCAAATAGGAGATTTTAATCCAATTTACAAAGGTTTGATTCAGAAAGGAAATGTACCAAAAATATAGTTTTCCTTCATTTTTAGTACTTTAGTTAAATGTATGATAATATACATTTGATATATTCTGTGAAAGTTTAAAGAAAATAGCATGTTTTCTGTTATATTATTATAATATTGATCTCTAAGTTGAGAACTAGTAGGGTCATCCCCCTCTCTCCCCCCCCCCCCCCCCCCCATTTTCTCAACACTTGAAGATCAATATATTCAATTTTCTAGAATATGACATGGGTTTTAATTTTCAAGGTAAATTTCAAGATCATTGCAAATGCCTTTAATTTCTACAAAAACTTTGATGTATGGGTATAGGGTAAGCTCTTGGACAACTTCTAATAAATCCCCAGATGGTGCCAATGTGATTTGCATTATATGCCTTAAGTCTGGCGCTGCAAGCCAGGCAAAATTGCTGGTATTTATTGATTAAAGTAAAGGTGGTAAACGATTTACGAGAATTGGTTCTGAGGAATATCAAGTGAGCATGAAGCATGTTGAATGAAACATTGGGAAAGGTCATAGAAAAACTGAGCTATCAGAGTGTAACTGGAACGCAATCAAAATGTGGCCCCTCCTCCTTCTCAGTAAGACCCCTAGTACCTATACCTATAAATTCTAGGAAGGATATCACATGCCCACATTTGGATAAACAGGTGCAGGTGGTTGCTGGAAGGTGAGCGACTGAGAGGTGAACCAAACTGAGTGACACCTTTGAGACTCACTCTTGTCTCCATGATCATCTAGTTTACTACACCAAAAACATTGCCTCCAGCGTTGCCTTGGGAGTCTGTCTTGATTAGTCAGGAAGGAAGGAAATTTGAGAACAACATGAAGGTAGGGTATAGAGGATTGAATTGTGGTATGCTCCAACTGAAGACCTTCAGAAAACAGAAAGCACTTTCATACCATATGAAAAAGGCTTACAGTCTCTGCCCCCATGTGGACAGACCGGGAACTAGAGCGAGCGATAATGACAGTAAACATGTCATTTACTACATAACTGCTGTACTGTAAATATCAAGATATGGAGGAGCTGCTGCAAAATGGCGACTGTTAAAATTCAGTTATCTATAATTTTATCTAATATACACTGCTTTAAGAAAAGAAAATACGGACAATTTAGATTATTACTCTCCCATCACGATAGGACTGTAGAGACCAGAACTTTACAACATTATTAAAACCTTAAAAGTGACCTAGGGTAAGGAGGTAAATCCTGTTAGAGTCGGAACAAGGTGGTCAAATCCTAATTAGTAGAAACCAAATGAGAGTTAGCCTTGTCAATGTTTATGCAATGATGGGCAGGTTGTGTATTACTACACGAGGCGTTAGCCGAGTTTAGTGAGTAGCAGACCTGACCAGAGTGGTATGAACATTGACAAGGCTAACTCGAGTTCAGTTTCGTATTTATCCTACCCCATCTCACCGATTTACAGAGAATATTTGTAATTATCCATGTTAGTAGTTATCAATGCTGCTGGATCTACTTTCGTTATCTCGTCCCTGATTGGTCCGTTTTTTTATTCACCTCGGTGCATAAATAACACTTTATCCAACGCTCCGACAAATACATTGAGTCAATGTTAAACCTATGGCGTTTTTTATTAGGGGTAGGATAAAGTCGTTATCTCACTATAATCCTTTCATCTGAACGCAATATCACAAGATTATGTGTCAAAATAATGAAATTACAATGTACTTAATTGTCTCGTCAGGTGAGTCACTGTTAGTATACATAACAAGGTTATACTGAAATTGAACGAGAGGAGGCAAATTTAAGACTGCCAGCATTGTTCAATTTTGTACAATAAACAGAACAAAAAAATACTGATCACATAGTATTAGGTAAATTGTTCCTGTATATGTGTATGACTCTGCATATTGTAATATATGGTCAATGCGTAGATTATTTAACGTAAACACATGCATCTCTGTTATTGCTCAAGGCAGTCAAAATCCGACCATTTAGAAATCCCCCAGTGTCTTTTAACCTATCTACCTACTAATAAAAGGCTGTTCGGTAGCCTCGGGGAGATGCTCGGGCAGATGCTCGGGGAGATGCTCGGAGGCCAGGCTGAGTTCTGAGGTTCGTGTTTGAATTTCTGCTTACCTTACTGGGACACGGATTTCCTTTTCAGGGAAGGCTCTTGTAGTCGCGGGCCTAGCAGGCTTTGTACACTGCCTGTCACTTCAGGCTGGGGCAGCCGCGTTACTATAAATCCGCACCCATTTCCCATCTGACAAGTGATGACTGACCTAGCGGATAAATACGCCTGCCACACGCGACCCTCCTATTTCATACCCCAGGATACCTTATTTTTAGCAGATTTTACCGAGAACACATAAAGATAAGGATGACCGTTTTATAAAAGAGATTTTTTAGAGTGCAGAAAAAACCTCCACTTACCCAGGCTGAATCAAGACTTTTGTTAAGGGGTACTAAGTAGAATCTGAGCAATAATGATTGATAACTGATAATCTTGGTTAGGAAATAACAGATTTTCGATCTGGAAACACATCATATGTATAATCAATATAATATAGCTGTAACAATAGTTTTTTTTGTGTGTGTTGATAGTGTGGGTAGATTGTTAAGTGGGAAACTTTATTGTAAATATCATCAAACTCCTGTTTCTACAATTATATCATGAAAGAAAGACCTGTAAAGCGTCAAATGCTATCAAAGTTCTCTGATTATTATTTACATACAAACTCTGGCGTCGGGATGCATGTCCGGGATAGTTGACGATGGTTTATCGATTTCTGATTATAATGTATAATAACCCCAGAACTTGATAATCTGGTTCTCATGTGTCAATCAAATGACTTCTACATTGATTCATTCTATAAATAATGAAGAAACGTGATGACTGTAGCTAAATTCATATTAGTTTCGCTAATTTGACCGTTCTGTTCAGAGCAATGACCTTGAACGAATTGAATTCAGTCAAAGTAAATACGTTTATTCATATTATTAATTTTGATGAAATAACCGTGTCATTGTTTCCCTTTCTTCCTTTTGCATCTTCTCCTTGCAGATGCAAACATCTTTGACAAATATAACATCATGAACAGCTTCTCCATGGGGCATAGAGTGATTGCTAGTTCTGCCATCATCTGCCAGGAAATTGTAAGATAGCGCCAGTGTAGTCGGGGGGGGGGACCACTGTTATTAGTTGTTTATAACCTATAGATACTATTGGGACGAGGCGAAAATTCCTCAATGGCCAGCCCCAAAAAAACGTTTTTGATAAAATCCATTGATAATTGGTCACACAACCTGGTGTTTTGGATGGCGTCACGAGGTAAGATGGCCTCCTCCTTAGCATAATAGCTATGTTCCCTATACTCCGCACATCCCCTGACCCAGCTGACCGGCGGGCTAGTTGTTTTTTTATGTTATGTTGTCACGGGAATGGGAAACAGGAGAATGACAAACACAAAGGAATTAGCAATTTTGTCCAATTTTTATGGAGACCAAGGCAAATGCAATAAGTTTCTTATTGCCAACTCATTTACTGAAGTTTCAGTATGGCGTTTGCGTTTTATGAAATAGTTTTAATGAGGAAAAGGGTCTTTTAGAAAAATGCTACAAAAGAAAAATGATATTACGAAAGTGAATATTTTAGGCATTTCCTGTTTTAAGAAGGAACTGCATTGGAAACCATTGAAAATATGCCATGAGTTTTGGTTGCATAGTAATCTCAGGTGGCAAAGCCAAGTGAAACCAAAACAAATGGCATATTTTCAGTGGCTATGGATCTCAATGAAGTTCAGATTTCTCTCATCCATATCACTAACTGATTGGCTAAGATTTGTGATCTCATTCCCCATTGAGGTTTTTTTTCACAATACTCCACGAGTGTTCATTCCCAATATTAATCTGAGGGGAAGAATACCAGGGTTGAGATAAAATGTTCCTACATGATAATGAACAGAGATAGCTGTCATTTGAGTATTTGAGTTCTACCCTGAGGGTGATAAGGGCACTCATTTGGAGAGTCTTGGGTTGGCTGATGTCAGGGAGGTGACAGGAAGGCCTGAGTAAAGGACAAATGACGGGAAAGTCAGAAAACATGTTTGGCATATGTACATGTATACTCCAACAGATACCAAATGCAGCAACCAGGATTGGGAACGTAGAGCTATTCAAATCAAATCACGCACAAATGATCTCTTTCAAAGTTTATTTTAAATCCTAGCCACCCGAAAGTATATTGTTAAATAGACATTAAACAACATACATTTAGATATAAAACTTTTTAAAAACAGCAATGTATATCTCGTGCAGTGAAATTACAACCATTGAATGACAGCTGTGGCTAGGTGTGTCCGGACCTGACAGTGGTGTTATCTTCTGGGCCGATAAAAAGGTGAGACGGCAGCTCATGATTTCAACCTGCTTAAAAGCATCTGTCACCAGCCTCGGTCTAACAATGCCTTCCCTCCTGTTACCCCGACAACACCACCTCACACAAAGAGAGAGAGAGAGAGAGAGAGAGAGAGAGAGAGAGAGAGAAGCGGAGAGATGGGGATAAAGAAAAAAACTGGGCCACAGACGGAAAGGTAAGCGGAGGTGAGGGAGAAGGGGAGAGAAAAGGGAAAATAAGAAGGGATGGGGGAATGGATGATAGTCATATCTATCTCTCATCGTATCATTACTATACTATATTGGTACTTTTATATTTGTTGTTATATCCTAGTTTTGAGATTGAAACGAATTGAAGAAGGACATGGTTGAAAACCAAGTATATATTTGAAATGGCCAATAAGAACAGAGAAAGTGGGAAAGGATGATAGAAGGGAAGAGACAGAGAGATGGATATAGAGAGTGTGCAGAGAGAGGGAGATACAGAAAGAGGGAGGGAGGGGAAAGGAGAGAGAATGGGACATGTAGGGAGAGAATGAGAGAGTCATAGAGAAGGAGGAAGTTAACGAGAGGAAGAGACAGAAAGAGAGCGGGAGTGAAAAGTAAGAGAATGGGACATGTAGGGAGATAATGATAGTTATGCTAAAGGAGGAAGAGGAAAAGAGAGAGAGACAGAAGAGAGAGGTAGAGAGAAAGATACAGAAGGGAATATGTAGGGAGAGAATGAGAGAGTAAACAAAAGGAGGCAGAGAGAGGATGAGACAGAAAGAGAGAGGTAGAGAGAAAGGAATATGTAAGGAGAGTATGAGAGAGTCAAACAAAAGGAGGCAGAGAGAGGATGAGAGAGAAAGAGAGATTGGGAGAGAAAGGAATATGTAGGGAGAGTATGAGAGAGTCAAACAAAAGGAGGCAGAGAGAGGATGAGACAGAAAGAGAGATTGAGGGAGAAGGCGACAGAAGTGTCATACGCAGGGAGGAAGCGGGAAAAACACGAAGGGAGAGGGAGCGAGAAAGGGAGAGGATGAAAGAGAGGGAAGAGAGAGAGAGGGAAGAGAGAGAGAGACTGCATCGAAACCTTTCCACAGTTTCTCTGCCATTCCTACTTTTTTCATACTCTCTGCTTTCACATCCTGCTCTCTCCAGCCAATCCCTCTCGACATTCATCCACACTCTCCCAAATAACACCACTGCCCACTTTGCCTACCCCGTACATTTACATCCCTTTTAGACCCTCCCCCAGCCACATCCATAGCGACTCCATCAGTATGACACCCTGATATATGCCAGCTATAAGAGGCTTTTCTACACAGGACGAATGGAAAATAGGTGCAGATCGCAGGGGCTGGACACAGTGCAGGTGGTATTCACTCAGCACTCAGTAATCTCTGCGTATTGATGGTGTGGAGAAAGATAGAGATAGAGGCTGTGTGTCAGGGAGAGAGGTATGTGGAGGTCTTAATGGTGCTACGACCACTGGGCCGTGATGGATCGCTGGATATCGTGTATGTGTGTAGGGGACGGGGGATGGTGTTGAGAGCACTTTCCCTCACCACCACCCTCCCTATAGGCTCATAGGCTGACAGCTTTTACCTACTGCCCACGCGCACCACCCCTTGAGCTTAAAGGCATAGGGCACATAGCTAGTGTGTTATGGAAGCAGTCATCTTGCCCCCCAACGATAAACAAAATAACAGGTGATGGGTCCAGTTATTAACTTATTTTATTAAAACCATAAAATCCGTGTGACATAAAAGGGGTTTCGCCTAGTTTCATGATTATCATTAAATTAAGACATCAGAAAATAGTGGTTGTCCCTCGACTAGATTGGCGCTCTCTTTACATCAATACAATTTCCTAATGGATGTCGGCGGAACTAGCAATCACTCTATGCCATATATCGGGTTATAATCTTATTTTACCCGAAGTTGATGATGGTAGATGGTAGATGGTAAAACCAATGGCATTCCCTTCAAACCCCTTCATAAAAATTGTAAGTGTGTTGTTCTACGTTCCCTACTATAACAAAAACATGTCACTTTCATTGATTTGAAGATAATAATAGAACCCCATATATCAGTACATGATAACATGAAATACAAGTAAATAAAGATTGGCCTATTTCATCTATTGGATTGGGATAACTAGATAGGCATTGCATTTTACTCATTTGGTATCTGAGTCAGTCATGTTGAAACAGCATTTAGAACAGATAATTTTTAACACATGTACTTAACAATCACCAGGGTGCAGTTTAATGAACTAGGATCGTACATAAAGACCGCTTTTAGTACCTCATAAAAGGGTTATCAATTAATAATATTTATATCTGTTCGCTAAGATAGTATTAGCCGTCCATAGGGTAGTCCATAGTGTTGAATAAGGTTTATCCATATCGTCCCCATGTCTCTATGGCATACGGAAAAGGGTCTACATGTATGATCCTAGATTATCAAACAGGTTCATGGTGAAGCCGCTGTGAAGTATCTATATTTATCCTACCCCTAATATAAAATCCCATAGGCTTAACATTGAGTTTCCGTATGCCATGCTGACTGGCATACATAATTTTATATGCCACTAGTGGCATACAGAATTGTTATCACGTAATATTGCAAAATCGAGGAGACTAGGTAGGATAAAATCAAAACCTGATTCGTTTTAATCTTGACAACCAGTTTTGGCTCCGGACTTCACTCAGCTTCGCCTCATGAAGTCACTATGCCAAACTCCAGTCGTGGCATACGGTGGCCAAGATTGAAACTCATCCAGTTTTACGATAAGAACTGGATGGAGAATAATATAAATAAACAATACTCAATGAGTTCGGATGTGCAGTCACCGTTATTGAGGCAAAGCTGATTGACGATAACAGCGTGTCCAAAGGAGCATCCAAAAGATGTGATTTTAGTGTGGTTCTGGATTAACTTCACCTCTTTGACATACATGTACATCAAATAGCATCACAATACCAGTATAATTCAAATTCCTTAGGCAAATCCAGTTAGGTAAACGTAGATCTCCATATTGATGTCCTGCCTACATCTTTAAATCCTGAATGCTGATTGGCCAGTCGATTATGATGTCATATCACATCAATCTGCCATGACCATGACGTAGTATTGTCACTTTATGTTGATGATCGTTGTGCATAACGTTTTGATATCATTCCTATGGCTAAACTTGTACGAGGGGTGAGATAAGGGATATGCTTTGAAATTTGTCTGCAATTGTGCACTAAGTAGTAGGAAGTAAGTTTTAAGTTACAGTGCTCCAGGCTGGATATTTACATGCCATACTTTTTGGCTTAAATCCTGTATAACAAAACAATAGGTACAGAATAAAGGAATAACAAAGATCGGGGTCGATCAAAAGGTGAGGAGGCAACTCATGATTTGAAAAAAAACATGATGCTTTGAGGCATCATCTGGGACCTGTTTCACTAGTTTCGTGACATGTCTGCGACACCGTACAGACATTGGGGTTGTCTAATTTTGTGACAACACAAGGAAAAAGACAGACCCCAAACATAAGAATTAGACAAATCTAGACACATCATGGACCTGTTTCACTAGTTTCGTGACAAAAGTGTTAGACAGACATGAAAAACGGCACCAACAGTGCAAGGAAGAACGGACAAAACGAAGTCTGTCTAGTTCTTATGAAACCGGCCACACCATCTAGACGCCATCTAAACATCACGAAACTAGTGAAACAGGTCCCTGGTCTAAGCCGTTTGATGCCTCAAGGCATAATTCATCCTTAAAGGATCCAGGAATTCTAATTAAATAGAGAATGCCATCAGCTGGACGGAGTGTATTTGACTGCATCCAGTCTGCTGAGCCTCATCTCTCGGTCACTCCAGAAAGTGGAGCAGTGCAGCCCTCTTGTGGCCAAACGGGGAACCTCTCGAGTGTTTTTAACAAGGTGCCAAAGTAAAGCACACCCTATTAAGAGGGGCGTCCACCAACCATGATAAGGCTACGACAATGGCTTCCCGACAAGGTCCACGATTGGCCTACGATTGGAGGCTTTGTCGTGGTTGGTGGACCCCAGCTCCCGACAAGAGTCTATGACAAGGCCATGACAAGGCCACGATTGGGAGCCTACCGACAAGGCTACAACAACATCGAGCATGTTCGATTTTTCCCACGACTTGACACTTGTCGTGAAGTGTCATTGCGTGTTAGGAGCGTATTGCAGAGGTCTAGAATAGGAAATTTTGGTGGAGCGTGCACTTCCCGACATGCCCCAACAATGCTGTCATAAAGCTCCCTTTCTTACGACAAGGCTGCGACAAGCGGCGATTGGAACTTTCTTGTCCGCGCTTGTCGTAGCCTTGTCGTATATGGTGGGTACCACCCTTTAATGTGGCGTTTCCACCTGCCAACTGAAATCCCACCGATAATTCTAACACTGTACAAAAGTCGGTCCGTGGTTCTCCTTGTGAATAGTCAGTGGTACATAATCGGTGACCTGCACTGCACTGCTAACCGACTTTTGGTATTAAAATGCACACTGCCACCGATTAAACCAATTTGCTTTGATTTCGCTGGTGAGTCCAGAAGTCTGTCGGGGCTGCCAAATTGCATAAGGTTAGGTGGGAGCGAAAAATCATTGACCATTTTTGTTTCCACCTGACGATTATTGCTCTAAATGTGTTGTATAATCGGTCGGCGGTGCGAAATGCCATAATAACGGCAGGTGGAAACGTCGCATAAGACGTCACCATGGAAGACTAATTTGGTGTTTTCACCAACCGATCATGACCACTTATAGAAAAATCATAAGGACTAACCACAGTCCCCTATGTTTATACACACATTATCAGGGAACCAACTCCTGACACCAACTGGTTAACCTGACCATCCGTGTATTCGCTTGTTGTTCTGGAATGAATTAAATCTAAACACAGACAGAACTGTCTGGAATCACTATAGATAAGTTATTAGTTCTTGTCATACGTCTTTCTTATACATTCCACGCTCCATCTTCTACTCATTTTCGCTATTTACTAGACAAAACATAACATATTTAAACTATTATGATATTCCATTTGTATATGCCTTAATTATCGTATCACGATGGGTGATTTTAGTTGTGCCATCCGCAAGTTTCGTCGAAAGGCGAGTGTCAACAAGATGTTGAAATGGCTAAGAACGCAATCATAACTCAATTTCCTTGAGTGTGTATTCATTTTTCATATCAGAATGGTATTTGAGGCGCGGGTTTGTTGCATAAATCACTCGTAATAGTCTGTATCATGTCAGCAAACTTTTGAATTGGCGCTTTAAGTTCACCTGGATCTTTTCCCGTAGTAGCTCACATCCTGCTAGCTGATTCGTCAATTTTTGTATTAACCTAGTTGCATAAAATACACTTTATGTCATGGCCTGCCGCATAGAGTTAGTCAACATTAAGCCTATGGCAGTTTCTTTATTAGAGATAGGATAACACAGTGGACGGCCTACACGGGCTAACGGAGCAGAATATGTTAGCTCTGGTGGGGTTAAATCCGCGTACACCTGTACGAGGGTGGTTGTGGCCCCTAAGATTTGAGGTCAACTCTCGACCGTAGAACTGTCCCAAGGCGCTATAAATATCATCTAAGGAGGTCAGGGTCAAGGTCGGGGTTTGCTGCGAATGCAGTCATTGGCTACTTGGTATACTCTATTCCTTATATGGACTTAGTGTAATGGGACAACTCCATGCTGGAACCCACAAACTGGAAGTGTCTGAAGGTCTTTCATACTGCCTGGACTATGCTTGGAGAGTGTGTCATATCGTACTCTTTAAGCCATTTTTCCATGTCCTTATCTTCTTCCAAGTGCATTTTTAATAAAAATGACCACAAAGCTACAGTTCTTTATCATTCTATTAACCTATGGATATTCCTTAGTCAGTACTTTTGCTTTCAGAACCCAGCATTACCTGATTGAAGATTGATGTTCATGGACAAGAAATGGACTCAAGCATACCAATCTCTTCGTCGGAACAGAATGGAGACAGAGTTGGTGGTTAATTTAATAAGGTCGGCCCTGAATGGTGGCGCCACCTGACAGGTCGCACTGGAATTCACTCTCATCCCTAGCAGATGACAGGGAAACAATGGAAGTTATGTGCCGTACATGCAGTCATAGTCGATTTTTACGTCAGAATGTTGAATGCTTCTTGAAAACTTTTAAAAAACTCGTACTAAATTACAGATGTTTCATTTAACAGACAGACACACGCATTTGAGTTAGTTTATTGTGCCATATATATTATACATAAAGCATTGTATCATATTTCATCAAATGAATTAGGTTAAATACGTGCTTAGTCTGACTGAATGAAATAGTTCAGAAAATTAACAATGTATTCTTTGTTATTAACCATACAAGGGTCATGTTAGTACTATGTTTCCATATCGATACATGAGTTACACAAATATACAAACTTATACCTGTGTTTTACCTCCATTGCTGTCATTGCGGTAAAGATTGTTTGATTGAACGCATAGTTCACATTTTTGTATATCTTGTTTATTCATTGTAAATACCATCCAGTTATGTCATCGTCTGCTCTGCATGGAAGAACGATTGTATAAATCGAAAGCAATAAAGATCTTTTTAAAAAATCGTGTATTCTAATAAACTGCATATATAACGAGAATATAAGCATGGATACATAGTGTGGATGGTATGTGTACAGCTGTTGGATACAGGTCATATCTATATTAGGCACCTTGAGACTGAACGCACAACTGATGTCAACGCTAAGACCAATAACATATCCCTTGTCATCGGTTGGGATATATATGAATGTATCAATCTTGTTTCCATAGATATCAAATACATAATTTATGGAAATAATGGTATTAGTTCCTCAGCACAATAACGACATTATTCATATTTCTACGTTGCAATTCATAAGTTATTAGATAAATGTGTGTATGGTGACTTTAGATGTCACTGTATTACTTTGTACAGAACAAAAACTGTTTAGCTTCAAAATGTTTACCGGTAGATCGTTAAGCAATAGAGCGATGAATACATTCATCTCTCCCCTGGTATTTACATTGATAACCTGCACTCAACGCCTATGGAGTATTTATAGAAAATACTCAATGGGGGATGATGTCGCAAACGTTAGCCAATCATTTAAAAATGATAGGGATGAGATAAAAAAGAAGAAGAAAGAATTGGCTTTACTCTCGATCTTTCCGGTGCGAAATAATATCATTAGGTACAAGCAATATACATGGTCTAATTTCTCTCATAAATGTCTCAAAGTATGACATCATTTAGAAATAGCTATAATGATCTCATTTGATATGAGAACTCAGGTTGAGAACTCAGCATGCAAACTTTATCCTGACGTAAGTATACACCAAATAACTATATAATCATGTAGGTGGATAACAAATACAATAACGACTGGTTTTGTATACGAGTTAGTGTAGTCTCTTTGTAGTTGACGACGTAATACCTCGCTGTCGCTCGTATATTACTACGCATCAAATATTCACAGATTACGGCCACTCTTACACAAAACCAGTCATTATTGTGTACATAAACATTTACACAGATTGTCGTTATAACATAGCGTTTAAGATCCTCCTGTGAAAGAGATATTAACATACGGGGTCACATACCAAATTATACAACGAGACACTGGGTTCCTGCTCGTCTTTAGTAAAGCCCTACGAATGGATTAGGTACAGAGCTGTGGGCGTCGAGCAGGCAAAGGTGGGTATTAAGAGGCCTGGCGTCCACCAACTACGATATGGCTCCGATGTGGTCTACGATACACCTCCCGCTACAAAATCAAAATCGCGTTGGAAGGTCACCTAATATCGGGACAGTTCTGCAATTAGGCACAAAAAAACCCACCTTCTGATGCATTGTGGATTGGCATATATAGACAGATGTCTACGATTTTGCACCTTCCCGATATGTCTCCGATATTTGCTTATTGTATCGGTGCCATATCGGTAGGTCTAAATTTCTATCGTAGTAGGTGGACTCCAGGCCTAACGTGTATAAATCTTTAGTGTACATGCAGTGGTGCTGGCTAGCTCTACTGGGATGGTTGAATGGAATGCTGGTGGCCTGGAAGTACTCACATACTAGACCCATTTTGGCGGATGCACAGTGGGAGTCTACTATTCCGATAAGCCGGACAGGCATTGTCACCTGAGCGCCGCCTTTTAGATTGGTCGCTACCTCTGTCTCTACCCTGTTCTGACTTGGAGGTTGGTCGGATTAAATCCCACACAGTGTGCACCCTGAACCAGGTTATTTTGTACTATGTAGGTTCTAAAAGCAAAAAAATACTTAATTAGAAAGATTCATACATATAGATTGATAATGAAACCTACCTTTTGTTCCTTGTATTTGTCAAAAAAATGCGCAGGAAAGGAAAATTGTCGTCGAGGTCATGAAATAACACATTCCCCAAGCAGTATGAAAGATCTGGTAGGAGATTAGTAAACAGTTCCCGCTACTGGATCAAGGTGGACACGGATTTAACCCGACCAGAGCTAACGTATTGTAGCTCTGGCGCACAGTGTAGCGGCCATTTTGTCCCCGTTCTTTGATCGCATTTAGCTTAAAAAAAAACCAGACTATCTCATTTGACATTGGAACTCCCAGTGAGCCTTCTGATAGCTTATAAAAGAACTAAGGGCTGGCATCCACCTACTACGATAGAAATTTAGACCTACCGATATGGCACCGATACAAAAACCAAATATCGGAGACATATCGGGAAGGTGCAAAATCGTAGACATATGTCTAGATATGTCAATCCACCACGCATTGTATAGGTTTTTTATCGGTGTCTAATCGCAGAAACGTAGTCAATTGCCCCAGTATTAGGTGACCTTCCGACGCGATTTTGATTTTGTATCGGGAGGTGTATCATAGACCATATCAGAGCCATATCGTAGTAGGTGGACGCCGGGTCTTACAAAAAATCTGTGACCTGTGGAACCTAGATATCTTTCCTTTGATAACTTATATTTGGAATACTGAGTGATAAATAAAGCATTACCATGATTTTCATCTGCATGGTTGTATACATTCTCCTCGTAGTTGACTCGCAGAAATATCCGAGCGAATGCAAAGATATTACAGCGTGTCTACTACGACCAGGGACCAGGGTTTATTGACAGCAATAGTATAAGACAACAGAGCAATTACAGTCTGTTCTTGTTTCAAAGAGGGGGAAGTGTGTCGGATGGACAGAAAAGCGTAACTTACCACACAGAGTGCTTGAAGTACCCTTTACATTTTGGTTTATGTGGGACTTTTATGGTAAAATATTTTTCGTTCTAATAAGGTTACCGTTATCAGTAGGAAAAAACCCACCCCGACCTATTCTCTCTATCGTGGTCGTACAACGGAATGCTACGTCTTATAGATGTTGTTATGTTGGATTTTTCTTTAGTAAACCTACAGACCACGGATTTCACTGCTGGAGGGAAAGGGATAACTAGGACGGCTGGTCGTTGCTCCTAGAAATATGGGAAAAGCCCTCCAGTAACATCAGATCGTATCGTGTAGTATGGTTATTTTCATGTTGTAACTTTACCTTTTACAATATCGCATTTTCGGTGTAATAGGTGAAAGGTTCAATAGATTTTTAGTTGAATATAGATGGCAACATAATTATGATGCGATCCGCAAAAAAACACTGGAGCAATGCTTTAAACCTCGGATCGCTATTCTGCGATCCGCAAAACGTGGAGCAACGACCCTCATGGGTGGTGTGTGGGTGTTAAGAGGGTATACTGTGAACTCGATACCGTGCGAGTTCGGTACCGGTGAATTCGCTATACATCCGGTATAGAGTTAAGGTTAGGGTTAGGGTTAGGTTAAGGTTAAGGTTAGGGATATGAATAAGTGTTGAGGTTAGGCTACTAAAAAAAAAACTTGTTTCTCATCACCGCGCGCATCTGCAAAAACGGTTTTAGAAGATTTTTTGGGGGGGTTAAGATAAGATGAACCTTGATAGAAATTATGAAAAGTATGTGTATTTAGTATCAAATTAAAGCTCCTGATGCCAGGGATGCTTCCAATGTATAAACAGTATAAATCTGAAAACCCCGCATACGCAGACACCCCGCATAAGCAGACACTTTGGCCCGGAACGTAGGGTGACCGCTTACGCAGGGTTTTACTGTATGTCTAAAGCCCATTTTATGACACTTTTAAGCCATCTTTGATCCAGTAAAAAAAAAAAGCGCCCTCATCATATTTTTCAGAGCTTGGTGATGAGAAACAAGTTGGTTTTTTTGAGTGGCCTTAGGTTCGGGTACGTTTAAGGTAGGGTTAAAGTTAAATTAAAAAAATGTCAGGGGTAAAAGTCAGGCTTGGCCGGCCGTGTGGCTGGCTGGGACCGCGGGTGGCCGGCTGGGATCTTGGGTCATCGGCCGGGACCGAGAGCGGTATCGAATTCACCCGTTTTGCGGACCTAACGAGTCGTGGTATCGAATTCACTGGTATTCGTTCAGAGCGCCCCTCTGATGCGGTTACTGGGGGCTTTCCGCTGCACCATCCTGGTCCCGTCCACGGTGGGCAGCTCTATCTCACACACGTAGCCCGACTTGGTGAAGCAGTCGTAGTTGGCCCACGTGTAGTTGTAGACGGATATCTGCAGGATCCAGACGCACGTGTCTTTGTAAGGCCGCTTCTTGAGTCTCCAGTGAGGGTCGTCCTCGCTGATCTGTTTGTTACGATGGTTCCAGTTGAACTCGTTGAGGCCATCGTGGAAGCTGGCAGCTGTCCACCAACCCTGCCAGCCCTGCAGCATTTCTGAATGAAACACACAGGAAAGACATGTTTTTATGTTGAAATATCAATGGAGTTTCCAGACCTGCAGCAGTTCTGAATGAAAAACACAGAAAAGTCATGTTTTTTATGTTAAAATATCAATAAAGTCTTCCACGCCTCCAGCATTTCTGAGTAAAAGACACCAATAAAGCATTTGTTAATGTTAGAGTGTCAATAACGCCACCATTCCTGGAGCATTTCTAAATGAGACATAAAACGCCCCAGTGTTATTCATTCGTTGTCGTTTAGCAGTGGGGAGTGTAGGCCCGTTGATGTAACAAGTATCACCAAAATTAAAGACATGATTTTATGATAAAGGTCCAAAGGTTCAAAATTCTGCGTATGTACTTTATAGATGACCAAGGCATGGCATCCTTTATATCACTAACACATTTTTTATAGCCGAAGGCACACCAAGCGAGAAACGCAGCGATTTCGGGAATCGCTAATACAGTTATTGAATCATATTCCACCCTATCGCTTCTGAGATGTTAAATTATCGGTGGGAGATGTCACTATGAAATTATCTCACATACATGCTATTTTGTGTTGGTGATTCTGGAAATCGCTGTGTGTCTCGCTTTACGTGGTCCCAGCTTTAGTCTCCCTCTTACTGTAATCATACTAGGAGCAGATGGGTTGCCCATGGCCTTTGGTCAGGGGTGGTCATTGCCCCCCCTGGTGAAACCACTCTGCACTCGCGCACCCCTGCGCCACCTCTCCACTCTCGGCCGCACTAGATATCAAAGTGCGCGAGTACGACACTGTCCTCTGTCTCATTCGCTTCACTGGTCTCATACGCTCAACACCTATTTTTTCTATCGCTCCTTGGCTTATCGCCCTCCGTACCTTCGGTCTCCGTATTCCCCTGAATATCGGCAGACGAGGACAGGGATACCAAGCGATTCAGTGGTTTAAGGAATTATAGTCTAGTTATGTTGACCAGAAGCGCTGTGGCGGCATCCGCACCCGCGGAGGCCGAGACGGACTCGGAAATAACGATACGGCAGCCGGCGGCCGAGAGCGACCACGTGGACTCGATATCTCAACAGGGTACGAGTGCAAGCGCACGGACTCGGGCTTCGCGCATCACAGCCCTGGAGGCCAACCTCGGAGGGGTCAGGACGGACGTCAACGAGGTAAAGACGGACGTCGGCGAAGTAAGGACGGATATGACGAAAATATCGCGCCAGATGGACGGCATGATGGACGCGATCATGCAAATCTCCAGGCCGGCCTCGCGCCGGGCCGGCTCATGGGCTTCCTCAGCGGCCGAACGGACAAGAGACTGGGCCCAGGATCAAAACGAGCGCCTACTCCCCGCTCCCAGGGCACTCCGAGAGGCCTATACAACCGAGGAACACCTCCAGCGTGAATTCGGCCGTGAGGCCATGCGACACGACCGCACAACGGGTAAGAGCCTACTTTCTGATTTAAATGCCCGGAGGCCGACGGCGAAGCCGTACATGTTCATGGACAGAGATGGGGTGTACACGCTGCACCAGAAACTGGACCTACGGTCGAGCCTCGGGCCTCTGGAGTATATTTCATGTTTTGTGGCCTTATTGAATGACGAACGCGCCTTGCACCCCGAGGACAAGGAGCATATGTTCAAACACTTATACCAGGTGACGGTTGACGCGCAGGCACGGCCGTGGGCCGGCGTCAGACGCTGGTCAAACTACGTTTTCGACCAGGTCGAGTCGGGCAGGATGCGGTGGTCGGATCACGGCCGGATACAGGAAGAACGTGTCCGGCTCGCGATGACCACTGCCCACACGTCTAACAACAGTCAAAACACGGAGACCGGACGTGCCCGGGGGAGCGAGGCCCCGTGCCGGGACTTCAATGGAGAGAGGGGGTGCCGCCACCGCAGCGACCACACCGAAGGGCGCATCCGGTGGTTGCACGTGTGCACCTTTTGCGACTCAGTGGGCAGGAAGTGTGGTCACTCGGTGCACGCCTGCAACCGAAAGCTCACTTACGGACACGGGTACGACAACACGGCGGCTCCCCCTGTACCCACACCACGGCGGGTACCCCAGGCGGGGTATCAACTCTAGTCGACTACGCGGCCGGCGGCAGCCCAGAGTGTGGTACACCAACCCCAGCCGAGTTAAAAAAACGGGCCGGCCGCGCCCCGCCAGTAGACGAGGCGCGAAGCAAAGATGAAAGGGGGGCCGGCGGCACGGAGTGTTATGTAACGAAGCCGGCTCCCCCACGTGGCGTCATCGATCACGTGACCCCCTCGGCACGTGGCCGAGGGGTAGAGATAAACAACAACAAGGACGGGGGGAATACACTCCCGGAGGAGATACGCCCCTTTCTACCGGTGGCGGTCGCCCCCGGCCCTGTGGAGGACGATGGTCTCAGTCGCTTGCCGGGTGTTAGTGTTAGTGCGCCGGGCCGAGATCAGGAATCTAACACTCCCGACTTTAAAGCACTTCGGGACGTCTGCGAAACAGGAGTCCACCAGGAGGGAGTGAGGACGGACCCGTTAGCCTTCAAGGAACATCGCCGGGAGACATGGCCGGAGTTCACGGCCGTGGGGCCCGCCAGGCACGCGGAGATATACCGGGCCGTGCGTGACACGGGAATCCCCAACGCACTCGGTGCTAGGGTCGAGGTGCCTTCCGACCTTAACCTACCTGCGTGGGAGCATTACCTAGGGCACGTGGAGGAGGCGCAGGAGCTCCTAGGCTTCCTGCGATACGGTTTCCCCCTGGGATACCTGGGACCGGAGAGTGATACCAGGGGGGTGGCCAACCACCCCAGCGCAACCTCTCACCCCGTGCAGGTAGAGAAGTTTCTGAGAAAGGAGGCAGGCTTTACCAATATGATGGGCCCGTTCGCCGAACCGCCTTTTAGCCCGTGGTGTCACGTGTCGCCACTCATGACACGGGAAAAGCGTGGGATGGACGACCGGCGCATCATTACCGATATGACTTTCCCGAGGGAGTGCAGCGTGAACTCGTTCATCATTAAGAACTCGGTCTACGGACTGGAGCGAGAACACGGCCTCCCAACGGTGGACGAGTTTGTGGCCAAACTCGTCAAGGCAGGCACGTCGGCCTACATGTCGTCCATCGACGTGTCGCGTGCCTACAAGAACTTTAGGTGCGATCCCCTCGATTGGCCTCTGTTATGTTTCACGTGGGAGGGCGGGCACTACTGCGATACGGCCATGCCGTTCGGCGCCCGTGCCTCCTCCTACCACATGCAGTGTGTGGCGGAGGCCATCGTGGGGATACTGTCATCGAAGGGAGTCACGGCCGCGATGTACCTCGACGACCTCATCATCCTCTCCGAGGACCGAGGTAAGGCGGCCGTGGACTTCAGCATCGCGCGAGACCTTTTCTCGGAATTGGGCCTACCCGAGGCACGTGATAAAGCGCAGGAGCCGAGCCAGACCGTCACGTGGTTGGGGATAGAGATCGACGCCCGTGCCATGACTCTATCGATCCCCACGGCCAAGCTGGAGGACATCCGTGGTCACGTGTCGGCCGTAGCCAAGCGCCGGACGTTGACGAAACGGCAGCTCCAGTCAGTGCTCGGCCGGATATTACACGTGGCGAGGTGTATACGTCCGGCGCGGGCATTCGTCTCGAAGCTACTCGAGGCCCTCCGGGGGATGAGAGGCTTCTACATGAACATCAATTCCGAGATGCGCCAGGATCTGGACTGGTTCGTTAAGTTTGCCCAGGGCTGGAACGGCCGCGCTCTCATCCCTCGAGGTCCCCCGACGCGGAGGATCACAGTAGATGCGTGCCTGTCGGGCGTCGGAGGAACCGACGGCCGCTTCTCGTACTCCGGCCAGGTGTGCCCCGTCCTCGATCCCGTGGAGTGCATCTCGGAGCTCGAGGCACTGAATACCATCTACGCACTCCACACATTCATCACCGACAGGGATCGGGGATCACGGATTGAGGTGTTCTGTGATAACCTCGGCACTGTACAGACCCTCAATAGCGGGCGTGCCCGTAACCCTGTCCTGGCGGAGTGTGCCCGCCAGGCATGGATGGTGCAGGCACGTCTGCAGGTGGAACTGGTCTTCAGCCATATCCCCGGGGTGCAAAACGTCATCGCAGATGCCCTGAGTAGAGCCCATCTGTCGAGGACGGAATACGATAAGGCCACTTCCCTCATTCACATTCATGAGTTGTACCCTATCGTACTGTGTACCCATGCCTCTTTTGTACCCGTACTCCGTCTCTTCTGCAGATCGGGCGCTTCTCTTACTCCAGGCGAAGGCATCTGCGAGGCAGTCAGAGGCGCGTGCCCCAGGTACGCTCGCAAACCAGCGATCCGCAGTCACCACCTACCTGGCGTTCTGCAACCGGATGAGAACGGACCCCCGGGCACCGACCGTGAGCCTGATCACGTCTTACCTGGAATACGTGGCCTACCACGCCCCCTTGCCGGCCACGGTCGCCAACCAGTTATCGCACGTCCGGGCACACCTCCGACTGACGGGGGGGGACGTGCGGCCAACAGAGGATCACCGGGTGAAGCGTGCCCTCGAGGGCATGAGGAGAAACAAGCTTTACGTCCCAAACGTGAAGGCCCCCATACCAATGGATGTGTTCAGGGCGGTCCTCGATGCCCTAACGGGATCGCCCCTCCATACGGCAATGAGGGCGGGCCTGCTGCTCATCTTCTACGCGGCCCTACGGCAGGGGGAGGTGGCGCCGCAGTCGGCTCGGGCATTCGATCCGGCTCGGAACCTCACTCGCGGGGACGTGGTCCTCGGCCGCCGGCACGTGACAATCACCATCAAGGCGGCCAAAAATCTACAATACGTGGGGCAACAGAAAGTGATGCGCCTCGAGGCCGCGGACGATATCCGGGTGTGCCCGGTAGACGCGGTTCGAGGCCTACTACGGGCGGCCCCTACGGCTTCACTGCGGGACCCGTTTCTGACACTGCCCGATGGGACGACCATCACATCACGGGTTATGACCAACGAATGGGACCGCCTCCTACAGGCCACAGGCCGAACTGTGAAGACGTACACCCTCCACAGCCTCAGGAAGGCCGCTGCCACTCAGGCCTTTGAGGCCGGGATACCTGAACTTAACATCCAGAGGTATGGAGGGTGGAGGTCCCAGGCTCACAGGGACTACATCAAAGTCTCAGACCAAGAGACTGTCAACAAGTCTCTCATTGAGTCTCTCTCCTTCAAAAAGTGACTATAAAAAACTTTCCCACCCTCCTCTTCCCTTAACTATTGGCTTCTTGGCTATTTCTATTATTTTATTATTACATGTTATGTTTAACTATGTAATATCACATAATCTTCATTTATCTTATATCAAATATTATCACAATTGACAAACACATATCTATGTCAATTTCAATATTTGTCATATTGTCACAAATCTTATCACAATTGACAAACACATATCTATGTCAATTTCTATATTTGTCTTATTATTGATACTCATGTATTTCTCTTATTCATATCAATAAGACTCATAAAATTAAATAAAATTTTATAAGCCCACTACGGCCTTCACTCTGTTTCATTGGGGATCTGGGGTAATGGTATGTTCATCATTGGTGAATGAGCGTGCAATTATAAATGAATAACAATTAAAAGGTTTTGGACTACATTCAATCTATGGATAGTTTTCTCTAACCCACTTGCACCCAGTGAACTTGTCATTTCTCCATCTGCCTGAGTGTAGGATCAAAACGCATCTAGCACCATGGGTCTTCAGGTTTTTCGGTCTAGAGTGATGCCTCTAACACACTGAGACACTGGGACCCTGCTCCTTATCGAATAGTACAGCGAATAGCACGCAGATAGTGAAGGGATATATTTTTCTCAGTACGCTAAAAGTGTATGTGACCACTATAACCTTTCATAGGCAACGTATATAGGTCGTGCAAGCACGCTCAAATAACACAGAGAAAGGCCTCTTTAGGATGGGTCTCAATGGCTATTGCAGTTGACTGAATCTGTCCGACTTACGTGGTTCTCTCTTGAGGTACTTCTGAATGAAGTTGTTCTTGTCTTCTCTGTCTATGGTGACGAGGTGGGACAGACGGTGGTCAGTTTGACACTTCATCTCCGCCCCGGGCTGCGTGAATGCGTCGGCCACGTTCGCCATCGTCACGATCTTGTAGCACGAATCCAAACTGGGGGCCTTGATGTAGTCATCGGGGCATTTACCTGCAAAGTGAAAACAGCGTTAAACTGGGGTATCTACCTGGTAAGTAAAGCCAGCGTTAAATACATAGACAATATTGACTGTTTTCAGATACAAGGGGCCAAGCTCGGTGGCTGAGCGGCAGGGGTGTTCACTTCGAGCATGGGAGGTCGTGGGGTCAAACCCTGGTCGGGTCATACCAAAGACTTACACAAAAATGGTACACACTGCTCATTAGGCTTAACACCCGACATTAGAATGAGGAGTAGGGGGTCAGAACCCGAATGGAAGGATTGCTGATTTCAGTAATTGTACATACGAATGATGCCTTGAGGCATCAACTGGCCCAGGCTGAATAATGCCTTGAGGCATCATCCAGCTCGGGTCGAATGATCAAAGGCAAAATCATGTAAAATTCTATGTGTTACAAATTATATCACATGATGAAACTATCGAGTTATGGCTTGAGTCAGTAAGGTTATCGTCCTGTAGGTCACTATCTGTACAATACATTTTATATGCTGGCTATCATATACAGCATTTTATCTTTTTATTATTGCTAATGGCTTTGAACCAAAAGATCAATACCGTTTTTGTCAGTCAATAGAAATGGCTATAAGGGGAACTCAAAAGGTCGGTGCCATTTCCCTCGCTATCTAAGAATGAGACACACTCAGTTAGAAATGAATAAACCATTTTGTATAAGTACTTGATTCTTATTCCCCCAAAACGTGCAGACTCATAATGACGAACCTTCACAGGTGCGTCCATCGGCGGCGAGCACGAAGAGCTCGGCCTCGTCACAGCTGCACGTGAAGGAGCCGATGGTGTTGGCGCACGTCTGGTCGCAGATGCCGGGGTACCGCACGCACTCGTCAATGTCTGCATGAAGTGAACATATCTACGCGTTACCAATCAGTGATCATACGTACATCTTTTTCTCTTTTTTTTCTTGGGGGGGGGGGGACATTTTTATTGCTTTCGATTCTTACATATCGTTCTTCAAGAGAGACATTCTTTTCAATAAAAAAAATATATATATATATATAGTTTGATGTAAGGCCCGGCGTCCACCTACTACGATATGGTTCCAATATGGTCTAATGCACCTCCCGATAAAAAATCAAAATCGCGTCACCTAATATCGGGGCAACGGATTCGTCGCATCGCATGAATGCGCGCTAGCCCGGCCGCACAGGGGCAGTTATGTGCGATGCGAAGAATGCCACCGTTTTTATGACCCTCAACCGGCGTTTAGTACTTGCGACCATATCGCAACAGTGGGGCCCTTAGCTGCGTTGAACATTTTGTGTCGCCTGAGTGTAGAGAATTAGTCTTGTTCGATGGACACACATTGTCGGTAATGACAAAATGGACTGTAAGATAGTTTTGGATGAATACTCCACCATTTGTAATAATAAATCAATCCAAAAAGATATTTCAGACAGCCTCCCTCTAACACTACCAGTTTGCATATTCACGCTGGTTTAATTGATAAATAAGGTGGTTCATGTCCCTTAGATTCACCCGGGGCATCTTCCATTAAGACCCTTTAATGTATGTCAAAAACACCCAGGGACAATACAGGTCAACTTAATAAAACACTTATGGACCACTTTCCGTCGGCTAGGACTGCCTAGCCTGAATATTATTAAAAGTGACGGACCTAAAAAAGGTAAAACTTCTGACCTTTTGAAATATTCAATATCAAGATATTTTCCTGATAGTCTAGTATGACTGTCCACCAGAATGACGGATCACTTTAGGTAACGAGAATACCACAAAGACCATGATAAGATCACTTCAGGTCGTATGCTGGGACTCTCTTTGCGAACGAGCTTGAATGTTATCAATTACCCTTATATGAGGTCTCCTTGTACTCTAGTAGGCACAAATTATTCAACAGACCCCAGCTGGCAAGCCCTACCTTTGCAGGTCATGTCGTCCATGGCGAGCTGGTAGCCCTCGGCACAGTGACAGTCGTAGGACCCGTCGGTGTTGACACACACCTGCTGACAGTTTCCGTTATTCTCCCCGCACTCGTCTATGTCTGTAAGCAAACGTCGTGGGGCACATCAAACATAACTCACAGAAGAACAAAATGTGATGATAAGTTAATTTCCACAGTGATTTGTGGGTATATTTGGAGTTAGTGATCATTCTCGAGAAGAGTCCGTTTCTATTTGATAACGTGATTTACGTGTGATTGTATCTATAAGGTGTGATCTTCTATTAAAAATTTACCCACCTGATACGGAGTCTCCATACTAAGCCTATGGAGATTACAGATCGCTACTGAGGAGGATACGGAGCTCCGTATACTCCTAGGAGGATACGGATTTTTTAGATGAAAGTAGTCCCAAACATAACTTCTTAATTACGTTGAAAAGTTTTCTAACGATCATATTTATTGCTTAAATCTAAAAATAAGTGAGTAATAAATACAACATTACCATAATGTCGATCTGTGTGGCCGTATTCTCCTTGTAGTTGACGCTACGCAATACTCGTCAACTACGCGGAGAATACGGCCACTCAGATAAAAATCATGGTAATATTGTGTATATATCAGATTTTCATTTTTCCTCCAATACTAGCTTCCTTGATATTATATAAAAACTCCCTCGATAAAAAGGGAATCAGAAAAAATGCAGCCATACAGGAGACAGTACGCTCACCAGCCCACCTTCCCTCCCAGTCAGGAGTGACCTGCGCAGACAGAGTCCTCGCAGAGGGTGTTGCTAGGCAGCGAGACACACAGCCGAGCGCATTCCTGTCACCCAATGAAATTGGATGACACAGAGGGAATAAGCCAATGGTATGAGAGGACAGGACAATGCCAGAGAGCCAAAATCCGAGTTTAAACATGATGGTCACATATCCATGCTACTAACTTCGTTTACAAAATTCTTCTTTTGATATTATCTATGGGTAGCATCATCGGAAGCATGTTAGTAGGGCGTCGTAAGGCATACGCCCTCAAGAGGTTACTAATCTCTCTATTATCGCCCAGGGTAAATACAAGTTCCGCTCGCGACTGGTAGGGCACACAACGAACACATGAACCACAGTTCTCCCATTAATATTTGAAGAACTTGAATATAATTTCGGATTTAAATGTATAAATAGCTGAAATTTCCATTTCTGACATCGGATTTCCCATTTGAAGCTTCATAAAAACCGATAAACTGCATTAATTTCGAGTTACGGTTCAAGGTCTATCACTATACAACGTCGGTAACAAGCACACACCGGGACCTGTAAACAGACTGAATTCTGGGATACCTCAATAGGGTCTATTAAGTGGGGGGGACCACTGAGCTCTTGACACACTTAAACTCACCTGACACACCTCAGACATATAATCGTATTGTATATCGAAAGGGGAGGCTGTGTCACAGCAGTGGACCACTATACCTAAAGACACGCTCTGATATTGTTCTTACACGCTTCTGACAGAAGTGGCATGTAGTAAGCCTTACGACACGATTAATTCATTACAAATTGTGTCAGGCCATGTGGGAACCATGTTGGAAAGTGCTACGTTGAAAAAATGTAGTTGACCTGGGGTTTTAACAGAGTTTGTGACACAGTTACGACCAACTATTGATCTCTAAATCAAAAACTAGTACGTTGACCCCTGGTATTTAAATTAGATATGTGCTCTACAACACTTTGAGCTGAACATATTTAATTACCAGGAGAATGACATGGGCTTTAATTTCCGGGCCATAATGTCCGATATGCCTTTAATACCCTCTTACCGTCACAGGTGCGCTGGTCGATGTTGATCGTGTAGCCACTCCGACACTCACACCTGTAGGACCCGAGGCTGTTCTCACAGATGTGGTTACACCCGTTGTCATCATAGTTACACTCGTTCACATCTAAGAAAAGTAAAGCATATAAGAACAGTGATTTAAAAGCATTCCAAGTATATAAATATACATGTCCTAAATTCCTTAGATTGGTTCTGTGCTCCACTTTGATTCCTTTTGAATACCATGCATATCTAGGAGGTGCACTTGGAAGATGTTTAGCTATGATGTGTCTTCTTCATTTGCCGAAATGATTTTCTTTTATATTGGACTCATTTGTGCACAGAATACATATCTAATTGGACATTGGTAAGGCGTTACTTAATTCAGATACATATATGTACCAAATTCTAAATCAAACCATAAAACAATTCCAGCAATCCCATTATATCTACTGTGGCCATTCAGAACTTGTAGTATAGTCAGTGAAATATGGTATGTGTTTTGGGTAATTTTCTCCCTAGACTCCAGTGGAAGGACAAGCCCTGTGGTAGAACTGTTAGAATGAATTTTCTATTTAAATCGAGTCGGAATGCTCAGTGCATTGTAGACTGCGTTGGCAGCATGTATGCCATTAATTCCACCACAAAAAACTGTTTTGATGCACTGATGCAGAAATGGCTTTCCTTCCGACGGAAGAAAATCAGCATCAAAGAGCGCGTCAGTGTGCGTCGGAATTTCTGCAGCGGCTTCGGAAGGTGCGCAGCTTGCAAGGGAATCAAACAAATCTGTTGATACTCACCGATGCATCTATAATACATAGACAATAATCGATGGTTTTGTGGACAGGTGGCCGTAAACCACGAGAGGTTGACGCGTAGTAATACACGAGCGCTAGCGAGTGTATTACGACGTCAACCTCGAGTGGTTTACAGAGCTGCCTGTCCACAAAACCATCGTCTGTTGTATTTATTATCCATCTTCTCCAATAAATTAAACCCAGTTATTGCCATATCAAAAGGTACAACATTAGGGACTATTTCTTTGCTCTATAGCACAAAGGGACTATTTTTCCCATATACCATGGTTTTGAGGCCGTATACCACAGGTTTGAATCCGTATACCACAGTTATGGTATCCGACAGGTTTTATATAATGGGTCGTGGTTTACTGTTTACTGTTTTCAATGGGGGCTTTGTATACGATGGATAATAAAACGCGCTCTATGACACAAAATCGAATTTTGCGTCAGCAGGAGAGTCTGCTTTGGAGCGGTGGGACTGAACGTGCTCTACAATGCAGCCTCTCCTTCCGACGCAAAATTCTATTCTGCATTGGAAAGCACATTGTAGGGGTTTTCCGCATGCATCAGAAGCCTGGTTTACACCTAACGAAAAGTCAGGAGCCCACTGAGCCTCCGACACACTATGACAAGCATTCCGATGTGCTTCTGACACAGAATCGCATTCTGTTTCGGAATGGACGGGTTCATCATAGTTGTGGATTTCCGACAGGCCCTCTGATACACTCCGACACACCCCGACAGAAGCACCATGTCACAAGCTTTCTGACCAAATCGTTCAAGATCGCTTTATCGTAGGGGCCAACCCTTACTGGGTGGTGCTGGAGCATGACGGGAAGGTAACATAATCTGCTACGATGAAAGAATGCAGTCGGTTTCATAGGCACCTTTTTATTGCCGCTAAACCCTGACACACTGCGACACACTGCTTCCAGTCTTTCCAACAGGGCCACTCAAGGAAAACTTGTTTCTCATCACCGCGCGCATCAGCAACTACGTTTTTAGAAGTGTATTTCGTTTACAGATGAACCTCGATAGATATCATGTCAGATATGTGCATTTTGTACCAAATTAAAGCTCCTGATGTCAGGGATGCATTCAGCGTGGTATTATATGTACCTGAGTACGTAGTATTCATATCTGTCTTCATACTGCCTACACAACTAATAGTTCTGTGCTGCCACCTATTGTCAAACTATGGTACTTATCAATCCAAAAGCCATCTTTGATCCAGGAAAATGGTGATGAAAAACTATTTTTTTTAAAGGACTCATCGTAGCAATGTCGGAGAGTGTCAGAAGCAGTGGGTTTCCGCCTTAAACCAGTCGTATTATCAGTCATGTTGACTGTAGTTATAAAGAAGGAGCAGTTTACATTCTCTGACGTACCACTGCATGTGCGCATGTCCATGTTGAGCTTGTATCCGGCGAAACAGTCACATTCTTTACCACCAGGCACGTTTCGGCATAACTGTTGACAATTTCCGTTCTCGACACTGCAGTCATTCATGTCTGCAACACAAAAAAGGAGCATTTACCAGATCAATAATGATAAGACGCAGAGAAATGATTACGAGGCTGTGGAGGAAAACATGGAAATTTTTGTAAAACTCTGTGGAGAGAAGTTATCAAGTAAGTAAACTAACAAGTGCTCTCATGGGATCGATTCTGGGTAGAATAAAGGTTTGAACATTGTTTTAGTATTTCACAAACTATGATTTAAAAGATGGTAGAGTGAGCAGTAAAATATAAGGCTCATTCAACAAGGAAGGAACGATACTTATTACATCTTTCCATGTATAATAGTCGCAACATAACTTGACAAAAAATATAAGCCAAATGGACGACGCCTTTCCCCAGACGGTCTGACAGCCTCTCCACGACTGGGTTCATTAAACGGTATGTACTGCAGATGTATCGTTGTTAAAATGTTAAAGAGGTCCACGTTTCATTGTGTTGCCAGGGGTATGTTGAATACCTTATGCCTTGGAAAGTACAGGGTCCAAGGAAACTTCCTACAAGAATATCATTTGATAATATTCAAGCTAGTTCGTTAAGCAGTGCTATCTGACGTAGGTCGTCCATAAGTGTTAGATAAGATTACCCACATTGTTCAGTGTCTCGTTAGCATACAGAAGAGTGTCTTCATTTATGAACCTAAATTCCCCACGCCCTAATAAGGAGATCTCGAACTCACCGTCGCACGACTTGCCGTCGACGTTCACCTTGTATCCAGTGCGACAGCTGCATTCGTAGCTGCCGTAAGTGTTGGTGCAGATCTCCTGACAACCGCCGTTGTCCATCCTGCACTCGTTTATATCTAAGAATACACAAACAACGTGCTAATATCTATAGGCATTAAGGACATATAGATATATGCCGGAAGATCCCACAGATACCAACCTCTTTTGTAACTTTCATAAGTTCTCCATCCCACACTGTGGTGGTATGTAAAAATACCAGTATACTTTGAATACACATTATAATACTCTGGCCGAATCTGGGCCAAGCAACAGTGGACGGCATAGTGTGCCGTACACATTTTATCTGATTTACGGTCAGAAAAATATAACGGTCACCGGTAAAATTTGCGGGGCGTCTTTGAACAGTGGGGAAACTGACTGGGCATTTAATCTGGGAATTGCAACATACTCACGGATCGGCAAATACTTACCCCGATGTAGTTAGGTAGGAGGGTGTGAGGGAGTTATAATTCACAGATCAAATGCCAGGTCCGATTTCCCTATATTATCCATATTGAATTTATACACCAAATTTATAAGGAATTACCTGTAATTACCATTCGAAATACGGTTTGCATTTGGGCATGCCGACCTGGGGCCATTTAAAAGTGTACAGCACTTATACTTGTAAGCTACAAAACGAGATGAGAATTTCGTTTCGTATTGAATGAAGCGTTTGGTCGAGTTCCGTACGAACCACATCAATTCCTAATGTTTATAGATTGTACATGTATTCATGATAGGTTGCAATAGCTATTCTATACCCGAACTTGATAAACTTTACCGCAGATTGGTGCAATTTTACCATGTTTCCGTAGTTTGCAGCATAGAACCCCTGTTTTACATGTCATGGCTATATGACAAAATTCTATTGTTTTCGGGGTTTATTTTTTAGGTATATGAGATAATGATTGAGTTGTAGGGATGTCGTTCTCAACCTTTTGTACCATAAAGACGTCCCTCCGCCTCCGGCTTCGGAACATACATGTATTTGATATAACACAAAATACCTCGAATTGCCATCCCTACGGATTCAGTAATCACGTTTTCTCTTAATGCCTACATTTAATTGCTGACAGAATGGACATACTGACCGGAACATTTTCTGTCGTCGACGTCAAGAGCGAATCCGGTCTCGCATGCGCACTTATAACTTCCGGGTATGTTGACGCATGTCTGGTTACATCCGCCATTGTTGAAGACTTCACACTCGTCCAAGTCTGTAAATATGCCGTATTTTGTCACGTGTGCCTCTTTTACACGATATTTGCATATATATTACTGTGATATTTTTCAATAGGGTCTTTACATGCGATGGATAATAAATACACAATATTACCATGATTTTGATCTGCGTGGCCGTATTCTCCGCGTCGTTGACGCGAAGTAAAACTCCGAGCGAAAGCGAGGAGTATTGCGTAGTATTGTTGTATCTATTACTCACCTTTCGACTAATTATTAGGAAAAAAATCTTGTGGGTAAATAGAAATTCGACGCAAGTGCCGTAGATTGTTTATATGAATAGCTCCTATAATGCCAGTCAGGTAGCCGAAAAAGCCGTATTCTCCTAGGAGAATACGGTCTTCCGTATTCTACTCAGTAGCGATCTGTGGGTTCCATAGGCTTAGTTTGGAGACTCCGTATTGGGTGGGTAATAAAAAGCGAGACTGACCATCACAAGTGCGCTTGTCGACGTTGAGCACGTAGCCGTCGTCACAGTCACACTCGTAGGAGCCGGCCGTGTTGGTGCACACCTGACTGCACGAGTGGTTGCCCGTTTGACACTCGTTCACATCTGAAACATGTATCAGGTCGCGAGAGTAACACAGGGAAATGTGTGGGGAAAACAAATAATCTCAATACAGGTACTACGATGCTCGTTTGTTCTGTATCGTTAGGTAATCACGGTATCGTCTAGCTACGATCCATGGAGGATCCGTGAGACCAAACTTTGGTCGGGGCCTGTTTTATAATTTAGGAATGATGATTAGAATATCTTGATATTGTCTTAGCTCAGGTATCGTTTAATGAAGGTAGCGTCATACAGCCAGGATGCACTGGACATAAGGTCAAAATTAAGGCGTCAAGTATTGTTTAATAAATGTTGACATATATTGTACATATATCCATGTTCTAGGTCCGCATAAATGGTCACACTCCTGGAACGGCAAGATCGGAGAGTGACACCACCATGAAAATAATATCAACACATAATCTATCCTTCAAACCGATTGTAACAAATATGATTTGTACATTTTTGTTACAAGTTTCATCTGTATTTAAGGAGCAGCTCTCACCGTTACAGAGTTTGCCATTGGAGTCGAGTTGGTAGCCGATGACACAACCACACTGGTAAGAACCATGAATGTTGACACAGTTCTGGTCGCAGTCCGCCTTTCCCCTGTTACACTCATCTTTATCTGCAATCACAAAGACACCCAAAGACGTGTTATCAAAGTCTATCTTCACTTTGCTACACTCATCCTTATACGTAAAAACAATAACCCAGTGGCTTTTTATCAAAGTCTTCCTACATTTTCTTTCACTATTCTTTATCTGTAATCACAAGCACACTCAGTGGCATTTTATCAAAGTCTGGCTTCACTTTGTTTTACTCATGTTTATCTGTAATAATAAGTATACCCAGTTGACTTGTTATCAAAGTATCTCTGACGACATTGCTGTTACAAGTGCTACATGTAGGTCCCAAACTACTGTTCATTAATACATGTAATCTCATGTGATTCCAAATAATTGTATAATATTAATATTTGATGAATATATTAGAAGACGATAACACATAAGTTGGAATATGTTCTGTATCTCATTACCTCTTGGTCTCTGTATGTCTCTGTCTCTATCTGTCTGTCTCTCTCTGTCCCTACGTCTCTGTCTCTTTCTGTCTCTGGCTGTCCCCGTGCCTCCCTTTCTCTGTTTCCATCTCTCTTACACTATCTGTTTCTGTCTCTGCCTCTAGTTATATTTCTCTGTCCTCGTCTCTGTATCTGTGTTTGTCTCTGTCTCTGTCTCTGTCTCTCGCGTGACTTCGTAAATGGTATCGTGACTGTTGTATAACTCACGTGAATATTTCAAACTATTCATCCCCCTTTGTTTCCTCACTTCTACGAAAAAATGCTATTACATCCCCCATGAAAAGAGAGAAAAGGAATTAGAAATAGATATGCAGAATAAAGATAAGCAACATTGATTAATTCTTTAGATCGTTATAAATCACACCATTCCATTTTAAAAGGTTGACGTGCAGCATATTCGTATCAGACCTATATATGAAAACCAGAAGGCACCCAAATTTACAATTCTGAGGGGTAGGGGAGAATAAGGGAGTGCTATTCTAAGCCAATGAGGTGGTATCCCCCAGTGTTATGAAATGTAAAAATGAAAATAAAATACTGCATACCCTGCCTATTATCCAAGGAATGACCAGCGATTAACGTTATGATTGTTTCCCCTTGTGAAAATAAGTGATGATTGCAGATTTTATTTAACATGGGGGACTTTGAGTGAATAGAACCGTGGTTGTTGGTGGTTAAACGTAAGAGGCTGATACTGGGGTGATACTGACCATCACACGACCGCCGGTCGGGGTTGAGCACGAAACCTTTGGCACATTTACACACGTAGGAGCCTAGAGTGTTCTGACAGCCTCCTTCACAGCGGTTCTCCTCGTCCTTACACTCGTTATGGTCTGTCATGAAAAAGACGAGTATTCAATCAATATCCTTCGCACCGTGTGCTGGTACGAAACTAGCAGTATATTGTAATCATTAATGAACGTGTGTGATGCAGATGTCGAAAACAGTTTGCTGTATAAGGAATGGCTTGTCACGTGATGTAGAAGCATCTAGCAAACTGACAGATTGATGAGTATATTAGAAGGTTGCGCGATGAGCACTGGACCGTAGAAAAGTACCATCTGGTAGATACTCAGCTGTGTGAGCGATATTAGCGGCACAGGAGTATTGGCAATGGAAGGTCTTGGGATTGTTTGTGTGGAGAGACGACTGTCAACAGTCTGTGGGCTGATTCTCATAGGGAGAATACACAGAGTGATCTCACTACCTTAAAAATTGCGTGTTTTAGAACAATGCATCATATACTTCCTTTCTTTTTATTTTAGTATTGAGAAATAGGACATGTAGAGAGAGGCATTGAAACAATGAAGTTGCTTTTATAGTTTAGACAATCTAATTTATGTACCATCAGGATTTGAGATAGATTTGAAATCACCATTTTTAACCATTTTTAAAGGTATATGATTATAGGGAATCAAGTTGCGGGTGAAATAATTCCACATTACCCCAGATCCCCAATGAAACAGAGTGAAGGCCGTAGTGGGCTTATAAAATTTTATTTAATTTTATGAGTCTTATTGATATGAATAAGAGAAATACATGAGTATCAATGATAAGACAAATATAGAAATTGACATAGATATGTGTTTGTCAATTGTGATATCATTTGTGACAATATGACAAATATTGAAAATGACATAGATATGTATTTGTCAATTTCTGATAATATTTGATATAAGATAAATGACGATTATGTGATATTACATAGTTAAACATAACATGTAATAATAAAATAATAGAAATAGCCCTACGAGTGTAAGGAGTAGGAGAGAAGAGGAGTGGGTGGGTGGGTAGAAAAAATAGGTGTTGAGCGAAGGAGACCAGTGAAGCGAATGAGACAGAGGACAGTGTCGCACTCGCGCACTTTGATGTTTAGTGCGGCCGAGAGCGGATAGGTGGCGCAGGGGTGCGCGAGTGTAGAGTGGTTTCACCAGGGGGGGCAATGACCACCCCTGACCAAAGGCCATGGGCAACCCATTACCCCAGATCCCCAATGAAACAGAGTGAAGGCCGTAGTGGGCTTATAAAATTTTATTTAATTTTATGAGTCTTATTGATATGAATAAGAGAAATACATGAGTATCAATGATAAGACAAATATAGAAATTGACATAGATATGTGTTTGTCAATTGTGATATCATTTGTGACAATATGACAAATATTGAAAATGACATAGATATGTATTTGTCAATTTCTGATAATATTTGATATAAGATAAATGACGATTATGTGATATTACATAGTTAAACATAACATGTAATAATAAAATAATAGAAATAGCCAAGAAGCCAATAGTTAAGGGAAGAGGAGGGTGGGAAAAGTTTTTTATAGTCACTTTCTGAAGGAGAGAGACTCAATGAGAGACTTGTTGACAGTCTCTTGGTCTGATACTTTGATGTAGTCTCTATGAGCCTGGGACCTCCACCCTCCATACCTCTGGATGTTAAGTTCAGGTATTCCTGCCTCAAAAGCCTGAGTGGCAGCGGCCTTCCTGAGGCTGTGGAGGGTGTATGTCTTCACCGTTTGGCCTGTGGCCTGTAGGAGGCGGTCCCATTCGTTGGTCATAACCCGTGATGTGATGGTCGTCCCATCGGGCAGTGTCAGGAACGGGTCCCGCAGTGAAGCCGTAGGGGCCGCCCGTAGTAGGCCTCGAACCGCGTCTACCGGGCACACCCGGATATCGTCCGCGGCCTCGAGGCGCATCACTTTCTGTTGCCCTACGTATTGAAGATTTTTGGCCGCCTTGATGGTGATGGTGAGATGCCGGCGGCCGAGGACCACGTCCCCGCGAGTGAGGTTCCGAGCCGGGTCGAATGCCCGAGCCGACTGCGGCGCCACCTCCCCCTGCCGTAGGGCCGCGTAGAAAATGAGGAGCATGCCCGCCCTCATTGCCGTATGGAGGGGCGATCCCGTCAGTGCGTCGAGGACCGCCCTGAACACATCCATTGGTATGGGGGCCTTCACGTTCGGGACGTACAGCTTGTTTCTCCTCATGCCCTCGAGGGCACGCTTCACCCGGTGATCCTCTGTCGGCTGCACGTCCCCCCCCGTCAGTCGGAGGTGTGCCCGGACGTGCGATAACTGGTTGGCGACCGTGGCCGGCGAGGGGGCGTGGTCCGCCACGTATTCCAGATACGACGTGATCAGGCTCACGGTCGGTGCCCGGGGGTCCGCTCTCATCCGGTTGCAGAACGCCAGGTAGGTGGTGACTGCGGATCGCTGGTTTGCGAGCGTACCTGGGGCACGCGCCTCTGACTGCCTCGCAGATGCCTTCGCCTGGAGTAAGAGAAGCGCCCGATCTGCAGAAGAGACGGAGTACGGGTACAAAAGAGGCATGGGTACACGGTACGATAGGGTACAACTCATGAATGTGAATGAGGGAAGTGGCCTTATCGTATTCCGTCCTCGACAGATGGGCTCTGCTCAGGGCATCTGCGATGACGTTTTGCACCCCGGGGATATGGCTGAATACCAGTTCCACCTGCAGGCGTGCCTGCACCATCCATGCCTGGCGGGCACACTCCGCCAGGACAGGGTTACGGGCACGCCCGCTATTGAGGGTCTGAACAGTCCCGAGGTTATCACAGAACACCTCAATCCGTGATCCCCGATCCCTGTCTGTGATAAATGTGTGGAGTGCGTAGATGGTATTCAGAGCCTCGAGCTCTGAGATGCACTCCACGGGATCGAAGACGGGGCACACCTGTCCGGAGTACGAGAACCGGCCGTCGGTCCCTCCGACGCCCGACAGGCATGCATCCACCGTGATCCTCCGCGTCGGTGGACCCCGAGGGATGAGGGCGCGGCCGTTCCAGCCCCGGGCAAACTTAACGAACCAGTCGAGGTCCTGGCGCATCTCGGAATTGATGTTCATGTAGAAGCCCCTCATCCCCCGTAGGGCCTCGAGTAGCTTTGAGACGAATGCCCGCGCCGGACGTATACACCTAGCCACGTGTAATATCCGGCCGAGCACCGACTGAAGCTGTCGTTTCGTCAACGTCCGTCGTTTGGCTACGGCCGACACGTGACCACGGATGTCCTCCAGCTTGGCCGTGGGGATCGATAGAGACATGGCACGGGCGTCGATCTCTATCCCCAACCACGTCACGGTCTGGCTCGGCTCCTGTGCTTTGTCGCGTGCCTCGGGTAGGCCCAATTCCGAGAAAAGGTCTCGCGCGATCCTGAAGTCCTCGGCCGCCTTACCCCGGTCCTCGGAGAGGATGATGAGGTCGTCGAGGTACATCGCGGCCGTGACTCCCTTTGATGATAGTATCCCCACGATGGCCTCCGCCACACACTGCATGTGGTATGAGGAGGCACGGGCGCCGAACGGCATGGCCGTATCGCAGTAGTGCCCGCCCCCCCACGTGAAACACAACAGAGGCCAGTCGAGGGGATCGCACCTAAAGTTCTTGTAGGCACGCGACACGTCGATGGACGACATGTAGGCCGACGTGCCTGCCTTGACGAGTTTGGCCACAAACTCGTCCACCGTAGGGAGGCCGTGTTCTCGCTCCAGTCCGTAGACCGAGTTCTTAATGATGAACGAGTTCACGCTGCACTCCCTCGGGAAAGTCATATCGGTAATGATGCGCCGGTCGTCCGTCCCGCGCTTTTCCCGTGTCATGAGTGGCGACACGTGACACCACGGGCTAAAAGGCGGTTCGGCGAACGGGCCCATCATATTGGTAAAGCCCGCCTCCTTTTCGAGAAACTTCTCTACCTGCACGGGGTGAGAGGTTGCGCTGGGGTGGTTGGCCACCCCTCTGGTATCACTCTCCGGTCCCAGGTATCCCAGGGGGAAACCGTATCGCAGGAAGCCTAGGAGCTCCTGCGCCTCCTCCACGTGTCCTAGGTAATGGTCCCATGCAGGTAGGTTTAGATCCGAAGGCACCTCGACCCTGGCGCCGAGTGCGTTGGGGATTCCCGTGTCGCGCACGGTCCGGTATATTTCCGCGTGCCTGGCGGGCCCCACGGCCGTGAACTCCGGCCAAGTCTCCCGGCGATGTTGTTTGAAGGCTAACGGGTCCGTACTCACGCCCTCCCGGTGGATTCCCGTTTCGCAGACATCGCGGAGTGCTTTAAAGTCGGGAGTGTTAGATTCCGGCGCACTAACACTAACACCCGGCAAGCGACTGAGACCATCATCCCCCACGGTGCCGGGGGCGGCCTCCGCCGGTGAAACGGGGGGTATCTCCTCCGGGAGTGTATTCGGCCCGTCAATGTTGTTGTTTATCCGGTCCCCTCGGCCACGTGCCGAGGGGGTCACGTGATAGGTGACGTCACGTGGGGGAGCCGGATTCGTAACACAACACTCTGTCCTGCCGGCACCCCTTTCATCTTTCTTGCGCGCCTCGTCTACTGGCGGGGCGCGGCCGGCCCGTTTTTTGAACTCGGCTGAGGTTGGTGTACCACACTCTGCGCTGCCGCCGGCCTGGTAGTAGCCTGCAGTTGATACCCCGCCTGGGGTACCCGCCGTGGTGTGGGTACAGGGGGAGCCGCCGTGTTGTCGTACCCGTGTCCGTATGTCAGCTTGCGGTTGCAGGCGTGCACAGAGTGACCGCACTTCCTGCCCACCGAGTCGCAAAACGTGCACACGTGCAACCACCGGATACCCCCTTCAGTGTGGTCGCTGCGGTGGCGGCACCCCCTCTCTCCATTGAAGTCCCGGCACGGGGCCTCGCTCCCCCGGGCACGTCCGGTCTCCGTGTTTTGACTGCTGTTTGCGGTGTGGGCACTGGTCATCGCGAGCCGGACACGTTCTTCCTGTATCCGGCCGTGATCCGACCATCGCATCCTGCCGGACTCGACCTGGTCGAAAACAAAGTTTGACCAGCGTCTGACGCCGGCCCACGGCCGTGCCTGCGCATCAACGGTCACCTGGTATAGATGTTTAAACATATGCTCCTTGTCCTCGGGGTGCAAGGCGCGATCGTCATTCAGTAAGGCCACAAAACATGAAATGTACTCCAGAGGCCCGAGGCTCGACCGTAGGTCCAGTTTCTGATGCAGCGTGTACACCCCATCCCTGTCCATAAACATGTACGGCTTCGCCGTCGGCCTCCGGGCATTTAAATCAGAAAGTAGGCTCTTACCCGTTGTGCGGTCGTGTCGCATGGCCTCACGGCCGAATTCACGCTGGAGGTGTTCCTCGGTCGTGTATGCCTCTCGGAGTGCCCTGGGCGCGGGGAGGAGGCGCTCGTTCTGATCCTGGGCCCAGTCTCTCGTCCGTTCGGCCGCTGACGAAGCCCGTGAGCCGGCCCGGCGCGAGGTCGGTCTGGAGATCTGCATGATCGCGTCCATCATGCCGTCCATCTGGCGCGATATTTTGGTCATATCCGTCCTGACTTCACCGACGTCTGTCTTTACTTCGTTGACGTCTGTCCTGACCCCCCCGAGGTTGGCCTCCAGGGCTGTGATGCGTGAAGTCCGAGTCCGTGCGCTGGCGCTCGTTCCCTGTTGAGATACCGAGTCCACGTGGTCGCTCTCGGCTGCCGGCTGTCTTATCGTTATTTCCGAGTCCGTCTCGGCCTCCGCGGGTGCGGATGCCGCCACAGCGCTTCTGGTCAACATGCCTGAACTATAATTCCTTACTGAATCGCTTGGTAACCCTGTCCTCGTCTGCCGATATTCAGGGGAATACGGAGACCGAAGGTACGGAGGGCGATAGGGCCAAGGAGCGGTAGAAAAAATAGGTGTTGAGCGAAGGAGACCAGTGAAGCGAATGAGACAGAGGACAGTGTCGCACTCGCGCACTTTGATGTTTAGTGCGGCCGAGAGCGGATAGGTGGCGCAGGGGTGCGCGAGTGTAGAGTGGTTTCACCAGGGGGGGCAATGACCACCCCTGACCAAAGGCCATGGGCAACCAATTAATCCGGTAAAGATTCGTAAAGGTACCTCTACTAAAGCCTCAGTAATTATATACAAGTACCCTCACCTCTTAACTTTGGCCTTCTTTCACCCGGAACCACCTTCCCTGTAATAACTGGTGGGGGAAAGTGATGCCATGTTTGGTTGGTGGACTTTGTGGATATAATTTGGCTGTGTTTACACTCACCGACGCAGTGTCGTCCGTCGTCCTCTAGGTCGTAGCCCGCTTTACACTTACACTTGAAGGACCCTGGCGTGTTGACACAGAGCTGTTCACATCCCGCCTCGCCAGTCGCACACTCGTCAATTTCTGCTCAGTAAAAAAATACACAGATCCTTTCACAGCTATATGGTAAAAGTAGAAATCAATAACAAAGAGAGGCAGAGACAGACAGGGAGGGATAGAAAGAGACAGAGAGAAGCAGAAACACACAGGGGTACAGAGAGAGACAGAGGCAGAGACAGATAGGGAAGGGAAGAGTGAGACAGGGAGAGGCACACAAAGATCGGGAGGAATAGCTTCAGATACAGGTACAGACAGACATGGAGAGAAAGCGAGACAGAGAGAGGCAGAGACAGACAGCGACGGGCGAAGTGAGACAGTGATAGTCCAAAACAGCCAGATGTGGGTACAAAAAGACAGGGAGGGAGAGGGACTGACAGAGATAGGCAGAGACAAACAGGGAGGGACACAGAGACAGACATAGACACAAGCATACAGGGAGGGGTTGAAAGAAACTGGGGCAGAAACAGACAGGAAGGGACAGAGAGAGAGGCAAAGACAGACAGAATGAGAATTAAAGAGACAGGGAAGAATAGAAAGAGATTGAGAGAGACATAGATACAGATACGGATAGATAGGGACAGACAAAGAGGGACAGACACAGACAAGGAGGGACAGAGAGAGAGGCAAAGACAGAGAGGGACAGAAAGTGATAGATAGAGGGGGGCATAGATGGACAGGAGGAGAAAGCATGAGACATTGAAAGACAGACAGAAATAGAAAGCAAGAGACAGAGAGCGCTGGAGACAGACAGGGAGATACCGACACAGGCACAGATAGACAGGAGGGATAGAGACTGGCACAGAAAGACAGGGAGTTACAGAGACAGGCATAGACTGACAGGGAGGGAAAGAGACAGGTACAGACAGACAAGGAGGGATAGAGAGGGATAGAGTCAGTAAAACCCAGGCTCAGAGTGCTGGCAGTGCTTACCTTCACACCTGTGTGCCTTCTTGATCTTGAAGCCCTCTCGGCACATGCAGAAGTAGCTGCCGTCCGTGTTGGCGCACGTGTGTTCGCACTGACCGTTGTCGGTGGCGCACTCATCCACGTCTGTACAGCCCAGGGCAACAAATCACAATCAGGGAAACATTAACATCAAATAACTACAAACCGAACAGGGAAGCATTTACAGAGCTCGTGAATAGGCTATTCCAGAACATCAGGGAGAAAATAACTACCCTATAGGATTCTCATATCAACTCGTAGGAAAGTCAGAAATAACGCAGAAGCATTTGTTCACATTACTAAAAATGAATAATTCATTTTAATCTTTCATTCCTAAAATTGCCTTGAGACATTGCCGTATAAGGCATATAAATGCCTCTGGTCATATCTGGCGTGTCTTTACAAATAAGAAATATGTGTGGATTTAATAGAAAATATTCATCTATTTTTATGATATACTATAGAGGAAACCAATGAAAGTTTTAGCTCAGAGCGCGTATCCCATCGAGTTTGGATCGCATAGTAATTCATAAGGCTAAAGCCCGGCGTCCACCTACTACGATATGGCTCCGATATGGCCTACTATGCACCTCCCGATAAAAAATCAAAATCGCGTCGTAAGGTCACCTTATATCGGGGCAGTTGACCACGGTTCTACGATTAGACACCGATAAAAACCCCATACAATGCGTGGTGGATTGGTTTGTCTAGACATATGTCTACGATTTTGCACCTTCCCGATATGTCTCCGATATTGACTTTATGTATCGGAGCCATATCGGTAGGTCTTAGTATGGTTAGTGGAGACATTAGTGTAGAAGACCGCAAATGAGAACAATATTTCTGCTTCCTTTGTCTCAGCATAAGGCTTCGGACACCAGCGTGATGTCCAACGAGACATGGCGGCTCACAGCAATGTGTACTCACATCCACAAGTATGGTACTGGTTTAAACTCACCCCTACAGGAGCGCTTGTCCTCCTCCAGCTCAAAGCCCAGCTTACAGCTGCAGACGATGGAGGCATCCACAATCTCACAGATCTGTTCACACTGGCGCTCACTGCCGCTGATGCACTGTGGTACTGTAACGTATGGCCATAGAGGTCAATAATACATGGAACAGAGTGTATGTGCTTCATAGTGGTTTATATTCCATAGTGCAGAGTGTAGATGTGTCATGGTGGGAAGTTTTATATGGCCCAGAGTGTAGATGTGTGTCATAGTGGTCAATGTTATATTGTACAGAGTTTAGATGTGCGTCACAGTGGTCAATGTTACATTGTAAAGGGTATAGATGCCGAGTAAAGAATCTACATCTCCATGGAGCTCAGTCGGAATGTCATTCATCAAAATAAAACAAATAAGTTGATATTTGCTCTGTTCACCGAATACCTTAAATCATTTTATAATATAACTTAGGATTGATAGAAAGATGATCAGCGTTTTAAGTAGATATTTGGGTACTTCTGTAGAAGCGATGATTTCAGTTTCCAAGACTTAAGATGTGCTTTTGTATCATTATCTCCAGAGTGAAATCGCAGTGCAAAGAGAGGTATTCTTTTATTCTGAAGGTACTATTGGCATGCTGGACTCACCCGGATCTATTTCCAATAGCGGATCTTCCTGAAAGGAAAACGTCAGACTACTATTAGGTCACATTGAAATGTATGTCGTTTTAGTATTACACCACAAGATTATGTATAGTTCTTAGTGGTAAAACTTTAGGTAACATGTCCTCTATCTTCGGACTAAGGTTATTGCTTCATTGTTCTTGTTAAAACCTGTAAACATCAACAGAACTTGAGCATATTGACAAGTATTTATACATAGTCAAACATATGTAAGTGAATATTAGGAATATGTAGATAATATCACCATGATTTTGATCTGAGTGACCGTATTCTCCGCGTAGTTGACACATAGTAAAACTACGAGCGATAATGAGGAGTATTGCATAGTGTCAACAACAAGGAGAATAAGATTTCCTGGGGGAACCGTTCAAAGACAATGCCACGCTTTTCTCCAATACTAATGAAGAGGAGGTTATTAAAGTTACAACAGAGATAGACACTAATAAATCTTCCGCTGTAAACAACCTATCTTCCAAAATTATCAAAGATAGTATCCTAGCAATCCCACGGCAAATAGCATACCTATTTAACTGTTCTGTCAATACCAGGACATTCCCTGCCAAGTGGAAACATGCTCAAATAATCCCATTAAAAAAGTCAGTACCAGATTACTTAGAGTCGCATGAAATATTAAACAAAAACCAAGGAGGCTTCAGGAAGGGTCATTCCACCATATCCACCACAGCCTCGTTCACAGAGGACATTCTCCTCGGTTTAAACAATAAGTTATCTACAGTGGCCACATTTATCGATCTATAGAAGGCATTCGATACTGTCTCACACCCCATACTGCTCGACAAATGTAAACTATACGGAGTAGATGCAAATCTGCTAAGCTGAGAACAGTTCGCACACAACGAGGGTTAACAGGGTACTATCAGGAAACTGCTTGACGAGTTGTGGAGTGCTCCAAGGGTCAATTCTGGGACCACTGCTTTTTCTAATCTTTGCCAGCGATCTTGTGGATGTGCTAAGAGACACCAAAGCCAAGCTATATGCCAATGATATGGTCATTTATGCAACTGACAAAAACATTGAGAGAGCCCTTTTTAAAGTATGCACTGACATTGACAAAAATAGAGAACAGACTTACGATCAATGCAAAGAAAACTAAGTCGATGATTTTCTCAATCAGAGCGTGCCTTTATATATAGACACAGTTATACTCCCTATCGAATGACCTTACCTTTGTAGTAGTTGTCGTTGGTGCAGCGGTTGTGGTTGTCGTTGTCGTGGTCGTGGTCGTGGACGATGTGGTCGTGGTCTGGTTCATCTTCTCAATGCTGATGTTACACTCATCGTACTCACAGAAACACCAGATCTGCGGCTTCCTGCAACACAAAGCAGCTCTGTATGCATGCTGAAAACAGGGCACATTAATAAACAGTACATAACCAAAGCAAACTAATGTCGGTATGCCACTTATCAGGAAACAGTGAAAAATAGACACAAGAGTCCACATTATCTCACCCTGGTACAGGTTTAGCCATAGTAGTATCATTAGAAAAAATACTCCAGTTTAGTAACAATACTACGCCACGGCCGCCGTGGCATCGTGAATGTGAGATGACGTCGTGTGGATTTGCTAAGTATGTTCTGATTATTCTGATATTGTGATGCTATTTAATGTCAGAGAAAGGGGTGAGATAAATCCAGAACTGCACTCGAATCATATGAATAGACAATACTCCACTCGTTTGGATGTGCGGTAATCGTCACTCGGCTTCACTTCGATGACGACACATCCATACTCGTGGGGTATTATGGAGAAACCAAACAAGAGTTAGTCGTACTGTTGTTTATCGCACGACGGCAATATCGTGTATTACTGCGCAAGGCAAAGCCGAGAGCAGTATTTCACGATCTTGCCGGAGTGCGATGAACAATAACACGACTAACTCGAGTTTGGTTTAGAATTTATCCTACCCCGCCCATCTAAATTACTTCTACATTAACAAATGACGTCATTTGTCAAGTGTATCCCACTAGAGCGATATTTTTCATTTTTCTGAACTCCAGACCGAATACAGTGACCTAATGTTATGCCTATGGAGTTTTTTTATTAGGGGTAGGATAATGTCTATTTATACGATTCTCGATGCAGTTCTAAATAGATATATAAACTGGTTTCAGATACAAATTGTTGTTGACCGGGAACCCACTGAGCTCATGACACACAACGACATGCGTTTCAATGTACTACGACACAGGATATTTCAACATCCCGACACAGTGACGATGTGGAATTTGGTTTTGTATTCTGACATTCTATGAAACCAAATTTTTCAACATTCTCACAAGGCTATGATGCAGGAATTTTTATTCATAGCCATGACGGAGCCATGACGGAGCTACGTCGTAAGTAGTGGGTGGCTCTATACTACTCAAAGTTAACCCTCTGCAATATCTTCGTATGCGCTTGGATATACTATGCGTCAACTCTTCAGAGCTTACAACCGCTTGTGTCTATAGTTGATATATAGTATAATATTCGAGCATATGCGAGGATATTATGTAGAGTCAACTCCAAGGAGGATACAACCAGTTTGATTTAAAATCAGTCTATATCGTATTTCTCATCCATCTTATCCTGACATGTTACATGCCAATATTACTTTGCTTTAGTTATATACCATATTTTCGTACGCATACTTTATCGCAACGCATCACATACAACATATCTGTATCCGCCAGGTATGTCCATACAAATTTCCTATAGGTTTACTATAGAGACATTGTATCAAGTGAATGACAAAATTGGGTTCTGAAGCTGAATTCATACTGCTAGCTGCTGCTTGGTGCTTCCTCAGGAAAGTAACAATGTTGAACGACCTGACCATGCTGTACAAGCTATACAAAAAAAAGATGGGAATGGAGGTCCGTACGGAATGAGACATTTAGTTGAGTTCCATGCAACCGTAAATTCCCATCGAGTTTTGTAACTTGAAGATCATAGTTAGGTCTTTCTGTATTTATTGCAAACCAAATATTCATAAAATTTAATGTAAATTGGCCTGGCAATTCATGTTTTAGTCGCCGCATACGAAGTAGGGTTTCATATTTTGCCGTACGGAACGGGCCTACAGAATAATCTAGACTTGTACATGTAGACCCTTTTCTGTAACTCGTACAAGTGTTTTCGTTTAATGATATTTTTTTTTTTTTTCACTAAGGCAGCCTTAGCCGTCTGTAAAGTCTTTCATGAGTGGGGAATAAAGTTGACCCACACAGTTCCTGGGTCTCATTGGTACACAGTTCCTAGGTCTTATTGGTGAACAGAAAAGGGTCTTCATGTACGAGCCTAGATTATTCAACAGGCCCCTCTGGGTTCCATATGGTATTTCCACGTTATATTGTCAATATGATGCGTGCATTTACGGTATATGGCAAGGGTCTATTATAACAAAAGGATTATTGTGAGTAGACTACTTTACCTTATTCCGTTTTCTTCCCACCCTCTGATCTTGTCCTTCAGACATCCATTAGTTAACCGATATTTCACCCCGGGCCAGAAATGGTCATCGATACAGCCCCAGTAGATCTCTGTTGAAAAAAAGACAAGCTTTTGGTCCAGTTTACCGATTTTGACCAGGGAATATAGAATATCAACAAACAAACAAACAAATATTATAAACAAAAGAAATATAACCAAGTCAATGATTTCTCAACCTCAAATTGCATAACAGGGCACCACCGACTGACCTTTGACGCTACCGACGATTTCAAAGTGCTTTGAAATCGTCGGTGGTGGAACATTTCTTTCCCGAAAGACTCCCTCAGTAAGCACCTCTACTTTATACGAAAAGAAGGTCGGACCTGGAACCCTGTCATTTTATAATGAGAAATGTATACACTCAGCTGTAGTTTCGGAAGGGTTAACATTCACTTTCTCCTTCTGTATATGAAATTCGAAGCGCATATATATAATCGGTCGTCAAATGTAAGACATAGGTATTTTGGCCAGGGAACAATAGGACCTTCTATAAGGATAGAAATATACGGAGAGGAGTCAAACATGTTAGGGCTATAGAGGTTTAAGAATATCATGGGGTATATTCTAAAAGTAAAGTAGATTTTATCAAACATTTTGTAAGAGTAAATATAAATTTACAATGCACTTCGAATAGTAAAATATTTATTAACAACAGAACGGAGTATCAAATTAGTAGGTCAAGTTATATCTATAGATTGATTGTATTTGTTATTGTGCAAAATAAGTTAATCAATGAAAATTATAAATACAAATACATAATGTACATACACATTGCTATAGTAGTTAAAAGGACGAGAAATGGATGAACCAAAGATCGGTCGTTCGGTGTTAACACCTCAACGATTTCCAATGTCACCGATTATTATCGGGGTGCACCAACAACCACTAATTCTATTCTCGAAATTTTATCGGTGTATTTTCTGTCTGCAGGTCTAAACTGGGCCTAAGTCATACAGAAAGGAATCGTTCTCTTTAAATAGACCAGGGACCTGTTTCACAAGTTTCGTGACATGTCTGTGACACCATACAGACATTGGGGTTGTCTAGTTTCGTGACAACAAAAGTAGCTCCCCTTAGGAAAAGACAGACCCCAAACATAAGAATTTGACAAATCTACACATCATGGACCTGTTTCACTAGTTTCATGACGAAAGTGTTAGACAGACATGAAAAGTGGCACCAACAGGGCAAGCAAGAAAGGACAAAACAAAGTCTAATGTCTAGTTCTTATGAAACCGGACACACCATCTAGACGCCATCTAGACATGTCACAAAACTAGTGAAACAGGTCCCAGATCGTTTGCTCGAATGCAAAGTACGACCCTGACGTATCTTGAATCTATTGGAACTGAAAGTGTCACTATCTTTATCTTTTCTTGGAAATGAAACAGGTATATATGCGAACGATGGAACTCTCCAGCAATGATCCGTTAAGGACTACCAACTGAGGACGCCCGCATAGATAGCCAGGTAACTTCCCTAGGTACGAGGCAATGTGCCTAATGTGGTCTTTCCACCGCGCTATGAAACTATGTGGACAGATTTGGCATTTTCAACATTAAATTAGAGGTACTTGTGCCAGAAGACAGTTTAATTTGTATATTTAATTTTACGTTGGGTTGACAATTCCAGGTCCTTCCACGACTTTCTCAGGTTTCAGCTTTTTCTCATTGTTTTTTACACCACAGGGCTGGCAATCAAATCTATGAGATGAATTTAGGTAGAAATCACGCCTCTACACATTTGCCGAGGAGAGACCTATTCTACTTCCCAATCCACAAAGACATGGTATGAAGGACAAAAGTGTCCGCAGTAGAACTCAAACCTACAAAGTCGTACAACTTTGAGATTATGGGTCCATTATGTCTAACCACTGAGATAACTCTCCAATAACAAAAATCCACGCGGCTCCACCTTATAGATCCAAATAAACATGCCTATCTCCCCATCGTATTATTAAAACAGTTTGTTTCCTAGAAGGGCTTAGATTTTAGCGGGGCTCGTTTCATAAATACTGACAGAATTTACCGTTGTTAGGGTCCCTCCGGATGAAGCATTTTCCATGTCCTTCTCTGACCCTGCATTTGGCCACGGACTCTGGTGTAGTCTGCATCAGGGCACATGTCTTTGGATTAGAGCAACTGTAGCATTTGAAATCTGGAAGTAAGAAATGACAACATTTGTACACCAAAAAAAGTAAAAATAGTTATGTGGTGGTCACCGCCTGACTAGCAGGTTGGAAGACCTCTTTTCCGGAACACTTGTTCCCGGCGGGATCCCACCCTGTAGACGAACAATTACATAGGTTGGTTCGGTTTTCGGTAGGTTTGCATGAACTTAGTAACACAAAACACAACTCACATGTTTAATAAATGGGAATGTTTATTAACAAACTACTTCCCGGAAAGATCTGGAAGATCTTTCCCACAAGTACAGTACCCCAGCACGGTGTGTCGGGTAGCTCTGGAGAGGCTAATTTAAAAGACTCGCCTAACCACCAGGAAGGTTACAAGAACCTGCCTGCAAATATGAGGGTCCATGGGTCCGCTCTCAGGGAGAGACGCACCAGGACAACCTGTCGACCTACTGTGAACGCTGAGTATGTATACCCAGCATTACGTAATCCTGGTCTCCGCCGCGCCACTCTCGTGTGCGGTGTTGCCCGGAACCACTACACAGTAAGGATTGACTCTCCACGCCATCTTCCGAAGAACGTCCGAACACTGCTGGACTCCCACCCCACTACAGTTATAAGGAAAGAAAGTCTGAAACATCTTAATTTCCACGTATAATACCATGTCTTGTATCTAAAGGCATCTCAGACTATTAAACTTGAAGATTGAAAGACATGTCATTCCGGGGGCCATCCATAAAGTATGTACACACTGATGGGGCTGGGTGGGATGGGGGTGGGTCAAACCTTTCAGAAATTCTGCGCACACACTTTCTGGATAGCCCCTTTCTTAAAATTTGAAGCTGAGATTCAGGGCTTTTCTGTGAATATACATTTAGGAATAATGGAGGAATGATTTATTTGGTTTTTAGAAATGCTTGTACACCCTGGTCCATGGCACCTGCTCTACTAGACACAGTGTTTAGTTCAATCATTTGCTGATGGGTTACACCACTTTAAATACAAAAAAACTATTTTAGCCAATTAGAGGACACTTTGAGGTTCCCTTCAGTGCTAGCACGAAATTTCTATGACCAAAATAAGTTGATCAAGCACCCATTTGAAAGAAGGAAATGCTTGTCACACACACATGGTTGCATAAAACAAGTTCGTGCCTACACCATTGTAAAGAGCATACACACAGGATTAATTTGATGTATGACATGCCATAGTTTGATAGCTATAAGAGGTCGGTATCTTAAAATAGCTACACTGAAGAACTGAGTTTGGCAATTCTCTGATCTGGCTGGAGACCTCAGGTTCAAGATAAATTGTGCAAATTAGCTGTCCAAATTACTATTTACAAGTCAAAGATATGATTTGCCTTGTATGACATGATCTAGATTAGAGAGGAGTATTATTTGGGTGTTTTTGTGCAAAATCTATGCATCATTATAACAGATTTCCCTATTAATATGCAAATTAACTATGACATCATCAATATACATGAAAATAAGTATCTCCATTGGATTCAGGGTGTGGAAATACCCCTGTATGCCAAATATCATGTTGCTATCATCAATATCTAGAGAGTTATTGTAATAAATCTGTTCATATGTGTTAATCATTGTGACCGACTGAGGAGGTTTAATGGGCTCACGAGGAGAACGGAGTGGCGCCCCCTGACGATTACGAGACGCATTCCGGCCCACCCGGATGCAGCGCCATCTAGAGGCTCGCGGCCGTTGTGACCGCATCCTCGTGACGTCACGCCGCACGCCATCAAAGACGCCTTTGAACATTTTTTGTTTGATCCTGCTATTACGCCGACAAAGTCGCTTTTTCGTGCATCTACGACGCCTAAAAGATGCCCCCGAAGAAAACTCCCGCGGGCAAGACCCAGAAAATCGTTAAAAAGACTTCGGCAGGGGAAAACAAGAACGTAAAAATGGACAAGAAAATCGAGGATTTGAGTCGCGAAATGCGGACTATGAAATCTGCAATGATGGCATTCACTCAGGCGGCAGCCTCTAGGAATCAGGCGGCAGCCTCGCCGTCCAGGCCTACGACCGATTCCGCGATGGCGGTCCCACAACTTTCTCCATCGACCCCTACGGGCACACAGATGAGGGGATTCGAGTTACATCGCCCGAATGCTACTGCGAGCACAGCACCAACGGCCGTTAATGATGGTTTCGCGGCATCCATGTTGGCGCATCCCTGGATTCCCAGGGACGCTCCTGCTCTCGGCGTCCAGTATCAAGACCAATCCATCGACGACCAAGTGCGCCTATTACTGCAATCTACGGCTCATGTCCTACGGCCAAATAGAGGTAAATTTGTTATTCCCTGCCACTATGTATTGCTCCCCAGCCGTAAGGACCACATGAGTCTGGGCACCGTAAATTTGCAAGAACACATTTGGGGTATCCTCCGCATCGTGGACGATGCGGCGGTGCCCCCTACCGTCAAACCACATGTACTTTCACACCTCAGGGAGGTCGTGGAAGATTGTTTGGATTACGATTTCGCAGCCGTTCGCCGGTGGAGCGAGGAAATCTTCATACGAGTGGCAGAAGGTCGTTTCGCCAGGGGATGGGAGGATACCGAGCAAATCCAGCACCTACGCACGGCGATTTCTCGTTCCGAGAGTTCCCGCGTTTGCCGCGCGGTGGAGGCACCGGCGGCAAAGAAGAAAAACAAGGCGCTCGTTTTCTCCTCAGCCCACCCCCCCTGCAAGTTGTACAATAGTGAAGGGGGTTGCGCCGTCACCCCCCCGCATTCCACGAGTGGGGGAACTGTTGTTCACTGTTGCTCCTACTGTTCTGACAACTTTGGAGCCCATCACGCCCACAGTTTCGTTGATTGCCGGATAAGGGCTCGCCATGAGGCCACCGCCGGCAGTCACGCTGCTGGTACGCCCTTTCGCGGGCAGGCAGGAGGACGACCTGCCGCCGCCAACAATTCTGCTTAACTCGCTCCGGCAGGGGGAGCGTCTTCCGGGGGGTGGGGCGGACAACCCTCCCCCGGCAAGCCCTGTTGACGCACCTGCCGCCGAAGTGTGGCGCCCCCCCCCCCTCGGACGAGTTCCGCGAGCGCTTTCCCGTGGAGGCGGCGCTCTACGACGCTGTACGTGCCTGCGGCAACTACAATTACCGAGCTGCTCGCCGCGAGGTTCCGTCTGGTCTACGGGTCGACCGTTGGGCCGCACTCCTCACCAACTTCCACGACGCCGAGCTGTGCGATTTTCTTCGCTACGGCTGGCCGATTAGTTTCAATCAGTCACGTTGGCCCATCTCCACGTTCAGCATCCATGCCTCCGGGAGGGCCCAGGGCGCCGCACTTGCCGCATTCGCTGAAAAGGAACTACGTCTCGGGGGTCTGACGGGCCCCCTCACTCATCTACCGTTCGGCCAATGGTCACAGGTCTCCCCACTCCTCACTCGTCCTAAAAAGGGGGGGGAGGGCGTGCGAGTCATACTGGATTTGTCGTTCCCACCTGGCCAGGCGGTCAACGACGCCATCGCACCCGGTCTCTACCTGGGGTCTCCCGCCACCTACACCCTCCCCGGGGTGGGAGACTTGATCGAGGAAATTCTCGCGGCTGGCCCTACGGCCCACGTCTGGTCTGCAGACCTTTCCAGGGCGTATCGTCAACTCCGGATAGACCCCGTCGACGCCCCCCTACTGTGCTTCCGTGTAGGGGGGTCTTTTTACGTGGAGCGATGCCCCCCGTTCGGTTGCCGCACCTCCTCGATCGCGTGCCAGCGCACATCGAACGGGGTAGTCTATATGATGCGTTCCCGCGGCCGCCACTGCCTCGCGTATCTGGACGATTTCGCGGGCGTTGCCGCAGGGAAGCGCGCCGCTCAGGAGGCGTACGACCACTTCCTGTGGTTAGCGGAACATCTGGGCCACCAACTCGCCGCGGAAAAGTGCCAGCCCCCCACCCGCCGCCTTACCTGGTTGGGTTTCGTGCTGGACATCGATGCGGCCACCGTCTCCATTCCTCCCGGCAAGCTCGCAGATGTCCTGGAGGTGTGCCGCGAGTGGGAGGGCAGATCCCACGCATCTCGCCATCAACTCCAGTCCCTCCTGGGGCGCCTCGTCCACGTCGGCCACTGCGTCCGCTACGCCCATCGCTTTATGACACGCCTCTTCTCGGCCCTACGGGCGTCGCAGGGCGCCGCAAATATCACCGTCGGCCGCGAGATGCACGCGGACATCGCGTGGTTCCGCGCTTACGCGACGTCCTCGAACGGGCGTCACTACTTCGGGCCGCCCGACGCCTCTGCCGACCTCCACATCGACGTCTCCGCGGCAGGCGTCACGGCTTCCCTGGAGGGCTCGGCCGTCAGGTGGGGGTGGGCCCTCAGCGACGCGGACATCCCCTCGGACGACGCTTCTCGCCACGCTTACGCCCTGGTCGTGGCGCTTCACCTCCTCGCCCCTCACGCCCCCCCGGGCGTCGCCATCCGGGTTCACGCCTCCCATCCGGGCGTACTCGCCCCCCTCGCCTCGGGGCTCATCAGGAACAGCCAGATCGCCGCATGCGCGCGGCAAGTCTGGCTCGACGCCGCCCTCAGGGACACCGACGTCCTTCCGGGGGGGGTGGGGGGGGGTGGGGGGGGTGGGGGGGGCCGCCCCCCCCGACGCACGTCCCGACCCACGCCGAGGTCCCCGCACACGCAGAGCTCTTCAATATTGGTTTGTAAATTGCAGGCACACCACACGATCTCCACGCCCGGATGCGGGCCTCCCACGACGCCGCGCTTGCCCCCTCCACTCACAGGAACAAGGAGGTACACGCGCGGAGGTACATCCGCTTCGCCGCCGGGCACACGGCGGTCTTCCTCCGGCCTACGGTCCTGGAGGCATGCCTCTACATCCAGCACCTGGCGGATACGTTCTCGTCACCCGCGGCCGTGAGGAACGCCATCTCCGGCGCCCGCGCTTGGCTCTCGGACCACGGAGGAGACGCCAGCGCTTTCAGCTCACGGCAGGCCGCGGCAGTGTTGCGCGGGACGGCTCTGCAATCGGCGCACATCCTGCGCCACGCCCCACCTATCACCATGGATATGTTGTCGTCGATCGCCAACCAGGCGGCATCGCTCACGACCGGGGTTCTCGTCAAAGCCGTGGCGCTCGTAGCTTTTTTCTCCCTCCTCCGCGCCTCGAATCTCTTCGCGCCACCTCCGGGGAGGCGCCAATCGTCTCACGCGCTTCTGCGCGCCGACGCGGTCATCCAGGACGGACGCTTAGTGCTCACCGTGCGATCTGCTAAGACCATAGGACCCGGCCGTTCGCCGGCCGTGATCTCCCTGGATCCGTCTGACGACAGGGCATTATGCCCAGTGAGGGCATGGAGATCTTATATAGCGGCCGCGCCCGCGCGGCCGTTCGACCCCATGTTTCTCCTACGACCGGCGGAGCCGTTTTCGGCCTCTCAGTTCACCGCGGTCGTTCGTTGCCTTTTGCAACGGGCCGGTTTCCCCCATGCGGACGAGGTGACTCCTCACTCGTTCCGGAGGGGGGGGGCCCAATTTTTTCATGCCCATGGCATGCCGGCCGCAGACTTACAGCGTCTCGGCACTTGGTCATCTTCGGCAGCCATGGCACCTTATCTTGTATAATATTCTCAGACTTTCAGCTTGGTATCTTTTTCTGACATTATACCGTTTATACCAGTTTGAATCCCTCGATCACCCTGGTATTGTATTTTATACTTCATGATACCGTATGTCATACTTCCAGTTTGTCGGTAATAAATTTTACCAAAATGCCTTCGACGAGTTGTTGGTCATTGTGACCGACTGAGGAGGTTTAATGGGCTCACGAGGAGAACGGAGTGGCGCCCCCTGACGATTACGAGACGCATTCCGGCCCACCCGGATGCAGCGCCATCTAGAGGCTCGCGGCCGTTGTGACCGCATCCTCGTGACGTCACGCCGCACGCCATCAAAGACGCCTTTGAACATTTTCCTCCCACCCACCCCACAGTTTTCTACTATGGACTTTGGAGTATCTTTTTCTGACATTATACCGTTTATACCAGTTTGAATCCCTCGATCACCCTGGTATTGTATTTTATACTTCATGATACCGTATGTCATACTTCCAGTTTGTCGGTAATAAATTTTACCAAAATGCCTTCGACGAGTTGTTGGTCATTATTTAGTGCCATGCTGTCTATTGTTTCCTATATATTTGATTTCCTCAAAGTCCATCTTAATTTGACTAGACTTTCCTCCATAATTCTTGAACTACTTGACCAATTTTTAAAATTCAAATATCTCTGTGATCCTCTCTTTCCAGGCTATCTGTTGCATATATCATTCTAATTATAGATATAAAATTCAATTTTTCTTTCGGGTAGCTACATATATGGCTGTGGTCTGTAACTCAGACAATAACTTAATTCTGCCTGTCCTGTTTTTGTGGTGGTTTGTATATTCTGTCCTTTTAAACATGTATTTTTTCGGACCTGCCTGTACTAAGTATTATTATTGGGTAATTGTCTTTTTCTCTACCTACCCAATTAGCATACCTTGGTTTATGACTGTAATCACAAACAATATTAGGGCCTCAATATAAAGACACTACAAGACTGTATGGAGGTCAACTGACCCCTAATAAACTTTTCAAAGACCCCTGGAATATTCTGTACCTAGCATGGACAAGAGATTTGTATATTTTGTCTCTTTTTGTCTACTTTTGTCTACTTTTTCTCTTTCTTATTCTCTTGGTTGAACATCATATATCTGTTTATATAGACCATCTGTCAATAAGCTATTTTAAAAAAACAATATCATTCTCTCTGTGTCTCCCTCCCTGTCTTCTTGAAGGTCTATGATCAAGGGTTTTAGCAAGTCTATGGTCAAGTCCCAGGGGCAAGGACTGATGACAGGATTGAAGGGGGTAAAACTGGTTTGTCAGGTCTGTACCAAGTGGGTCTGAATACAGTGTATTCAGATCTGTCCCATCAGATATGACTTTCTGAATACAGTGTATTTAGGTCTGTCCCATCAGATTTGAAAATGTAGATATCACATTTAGTCAATATTAACATCTAATAGTTTAGTTGCAGATTACAGTAATCATAACTAAGTGTTTATCATTTGATGAAAGAATTGACACAGGAATCCTTTTGTCTTCAAAAAGACTAGAAATAAATAAGTCTATTTATAAAAACCAAGTCAGTAGTAGTCGTGACAAATTACAATAGTTTCTATTCAAAGAAATTTACAATCGAAATTGTAATTATTAACATTGGTGTGTACCCTATGGGTAGATTAGGTTCAGGGTTAGGATACAGGGCCAGGAGGAACCCTGTTTCGCGGACTAAGGGCCGGTGTCCAATGAGCTCCCGATACACTCCGATATACCCTACGATGCACCTACCGATAAAAATTCGAAATCGCGTCGGAAGGTCACCTCTCGTTGGGGCAGTCGACCACCTCTCTGCGATTAGGCTCTGATTACAAGTGGGGGTGTATGATTTCTTCCTGATGAAAAACCCGTATCGGCTAATCGGGAGCATTGCAGAGTATTCTGGCAGAAAAATCAGACTCACGTGTGAGGTACTAATTAGAAAATTATGAAATTTTGGAATGACATAAAAGATACATATGTCCGTATGACCTGTAAATCTGGTCATTTTTTATTAGCATTAAGTGTCTCAAGTCGATGCTCTGTTAGTCTGACTTGGAACAGAGCTTTTATTGCCTAAGAAAAATACGATGTTTGTCGATTTGTCTCCGATATTGACTTTTTTGTATCGGAGACATATCGGTAGGTCTAAATTTCTATCGTAGTAGGTGGACGACGGGTCTGGAGCCCGGCGTCCACTGAGCTCCCGATGAGTTCCGATATTCCCTACGATACACCTCCCAATTAAAAATGAAAATCGCTTCGGAAGGTCGACTATAATCGGGTAGTTGGCCGGGAAAATCGTTGTCACTTGTGAAATACTGATCGGAAAAATATGAAATTTCGGGATTACATAGAGGGGACATAGCCCGTTAGCACTGGTGATTTGATATTTCTTTGATAAGGTTTGAGTGTCTCAAATCAATACTTTATAGTTTGACTTTGAAACGAGGCTTTAGTGTCTTAAAAATATATATATGATATTGTTCCATGTTTATTGGTAGAAGACATCCACAACCCTACAATATTTCCTGAATTTTAGCGCATTATATGATTAAAAGTGAAACTGCTACTTCAAGACCTGCATTAGTGTACAAGCATATAGGGACTCTTTCTTTTACAGGAGAACCCATTACGATGATTGCTGAAATGGCGGCATGTCTAGACATTTGTCTACGATATGGACCCTCCCGAAAAGTCTCCGATTTTATTTTTTTGTATCGGTGCCATATCGGATGGTCTAAATTTCGATCGTTGTAGGTGGACGCCAGGCCTAAGTCTTCTGCGGTACAGGGTTCACTTGCGTTGTGATAACTGGTTTTAATACCGACGGCATCAGATTTATGGCAGCGCGGTGAAACACCCGCTTTACAGTGTTTATGATATAGGCTCACCTGGCAATGATCTATCAAACAACAAATTCAGGTCATTTGTTATTCACTCTGACCTCTAACTCTATCCACCATACCCTGGGGGCCATCGAGCTCCTGTTGCCATGACAACCTGACTCAGACATGTCCCCATGCTTACCCGCAAGGACATGACAAGGTCATCGAGTGATACATCTATGAATCATTGAATCTAATTCGCAGTATGGTGTCGGGAATTGTTTTTTAAGAGATTTGGTCTATTTTCGCACTTAAAACCGTATGATGTACCTTCACACAAATTATATATATTTTCTTACAAAAATGTTCCCTACATTATACGTTGATGCTATGCTCTTGTCATCAGTCATCAGGCATTGGAGATGAAAACTAACTGAATAATGAATGTGTAGTTTTATCGATGCTGGAGGTTTGTAGCATGCCGGAGAACACAGCTGGAGTTTGTTAACTATTCTTGTAACTTTTGCCTTTGTGTATATACATGTACAGTAGAACCCAGCCTAACGGAGGTAAACGGCACTTTTGCTCGTAACGGAATTTTGTCGGCCATTGGAAACGGGCCTTAAGGGTGAGCCGCCAGGAGCCGAGCCGGGGTGAGCCACGGGCCGTTGGTGCGTATTCATAGAAAATAATTCATAATTTGATAACTTCGGATCCAAATAAGATATCAGAAAACGGTTTTCAGATTTACCATCGCCTCTGTCTCTCCTACATGTCGATATTAACGGAGGGAACGGAGGGTGCCCGTTTGCGCAGGGTTCTACTGTATATTTATCCTACTCCTAATGAAAAAACCTCCATAGGCTTAACATTGGGTCACTGTATTCAGTCTGGAGTTCAGAAAAATGAAAAATATCGCTCTAGTGGGATACACTTGACAAATGACGTCATTTGTTAATGTAGAAGTAATTTAGACGGGCGGGTTAGGATAAATTCTAAACCAAACTCGAGTTAGTCGTGTTGTTGTTCATCGCACTCCAGCAAGATCACGTATTACTGCTCTTGGCTTCGCCTCGCGCAGTAATACGCAATCTTGCCGTTGTGCGATAAACAACAACACTACTAACTTTTGTTTGGTTTCTCCATATTATTATCTACTTGAAAGGATGCTGCCTTTTAGTTTCGTTACCGCGACCCGAGGAGAGTACTAAACACTCGTATTCTCCATGAGGACATGGACAAAAGTCCTTGAAACATCACCTGGCCTGCAAAGTATTGCAGAAGATCCAGGGCAACTTTGCTTTTAATTTGGTAATTAAAATCTGCAATGCTGAATAAACAATATTAACCTGCTTTGGTTACTAGAAGAAAACGTACATATTGAGAGAATAGGGATGGTCGTTCGAGGTCTGTTTACCATATTAGATATGTGCCGATGCCGGATCAAAAGGCCAGGAATTTCATCCCGACGGAATCAGTCACTATATTATCTTATCATCATCATGATTGATGATAAAATGTCATTTTGTTCAGTTACTCAGTCATCGATTTATAGCCGATTCACTACATAGATTGAGCATGAACATTATCTATACTTCAGCCTTAGCAGTGGGTACAATTTCATAGATGTTCGGTCATAGGTATGAAATAGTCGTGTGTGTATCCTTCTTATAGTTGAGTCTCCGGTATACTAGGCGTCTAGGAGACAACCCGCTATATGGCAGTAGAAACAGGGTAATGTTGTATATACACAATATTATTATATACCTGTGGTAGTATATCCTACACATACGGCCCGCTCCTACCCATGTCGTATTCATAACCGTACGACACCTAGGTGACGTACGGGGTATGTATGTGGCGTAAAGGGCATGTACCGCGTCGAAATCCAAAAACTCCCCCAGAAGCAAGGTTAAAAATTAGATATTTTAAGGTATATAATAATAGAGAAACAGGCTGACTGTCTCCGTACAGATAAAATACTTGGTAAAATCGGCGATCTGATGAACCTCTACCTGCGGCATCGGTTCATCTGATCGCCGATTTTACCGCGTATTTTATCCGTACGAAGACAGTAAGCCTGTTTCTCTATATTAGTGATAATTTTGGTTACGCATAGTAATATCCTCGCTGTCGTTCGGATATTACTCCGAGTCAGCTACTCGGAGATTACAGCTACTCGTGCACAAAATCAGTCATTCTTGTGTATATATAATCAGCAATGTCATATGCAAATAAATGTAATTATGGTTTAAATTTACCAGGTGAGAGACGTACTCAAAACAACGCGGAGCACAGTTTTGAATATACAAAAATACACTTACCTTCGCCATCAATTTGTAAAACACCAAGAGCTAATCCAGTGAGAAGCAGCACAAGTGTCTGTCGAGCCATCTCCGACGTCAAGGTCATTCAAGGTCGAAAATATGTTAGTCAGATATATCCACTCCTCGTTTGATCCCAGAGTCTGTTACGTCATATAATCGTTCAAACTCGCATCGTTTTCAATAAATCCGAGGAAAGACTTGTCTGATCAGACGACAAAAATCGTTCCTCCAAAAGTCGTCTGCTTCGTGCGGAAAGTTGCCGGCGTGTGTTGCGTTGCGCGGTTTGAGAAGGCTTGAAATTGAGGCACACCTTTCCCAGCTCACTGCCGCATGGAGTTTCAAACATTCATCACTTCGCAGATCAGAGTGAGAAATGCGAACGTTACATCTAGGTGGAGAACAGGGTGGACAAACACGTTGTTGCTAGGCGGACCACAAGCCCTGCGGCGACGAACGTGTCTGACTAAAAGCCAACTGACCCGCCTGTTCTGACCAGCGGCACGCCCAAACTCCACGTGACCTCTGACCCCGCAATTATAAACTGGAGTATTCTGTCAAAAACCTAGTCGTTTTCTCACGTAGTGTTTTCACTGCATGGTTACGTTCGCAGCTTTTTTTCTCGCTGATGTATCAGTCCTGGACCCTATCGGCTGCGTTATGCACAATTCCTGAGCATAATTCTGAAGTGACCTGCTAAGTTAGACTGGCAACATCAAAATTCCAATATGCAATTATCAATTTAAACCTAATGCAGTGCCACGACTTCTCCACTCATAACCCTACACCACTGGGTATAGAAAATATTAGAACCATTTTTAAATAATCTATACATCTCCCCCATCATTTCTGTATACAATAACATGCAAGTTGTTTTATTTTCATAGCCCTCCCATCTTAAAAAGTACAGATCACACATTTTCTAGCTGTCATGGAGCTCGAGGGGGAAAAGCCCCTGGGATCATTTAGATTTTAAACTTACATGAGATGTACCCTGGATTATGTTTTAGGGAAGAAGATTTACACGCCTGAGATTACCTGCGGATATCATTAGGGGTCCAGTGGCAAAATCCATCTGGGGGTCCAGGGGGCAAAAGGTACTTTTTTATGCATTATACAATCTGTTCCCAGGATTTTGTTTCAGGGAGGTTGGAGAGGGATACATACTTGGACTTCCTAAGAAGATCAGTGGGGGTCCAGTGGCAAAGCCCCTCCTGCGGGTTCTTTCGGCGAAGACCTTAGAAGGACTTGGCTTTTAAACATCATACGATCGGTATTCAGGGTGTTCACAGACATGAGATTACTTCAGAAGATTAGAAGGGTTGAGATACAGGAGGCAAAACACCTCAAAGAGCTTTGTATCTAGAGCCCTCTTAGGTGGCATATTTGTTGTTTTCATTTATGTTAGATAATAAACAAAAGACACGATATCATTCAATGTCACTAAGTTTACTGAAGTGGAAAACTATCTCTGTGGATGTCATATTGTTAAAATGTTTTAGTCTATATTGTATTTTAAGACCGATTGTTAAATCGAAATCAATAAAGACGTCTTTCAAAAATTTCAAAAAAAGGAAACCGGGGTGCATCGAAATGGGTTAAAATGGGTAATAAAAAGGTAACCAACGTCCCGACAACATTACCGGCATTCTGATGCAAATATCAGGCACCATTCTTAGGCCAGGCGTCCACCTACTACGATATGGCTCCGATATGGTCTACGATGCACCTCCTGATATAAAATCTCCCTGAAACAAAATCCTTGGAACGGTAGCTCACTTAATATCGGGGCAGTTGACCACGTTTCTACGATTAGACACCGATAAATACCCCATACAATGCGTGGTGGATTGGCATGTCTAGACATATGTCTACGATTCTGCACCTTCCCGATTTGTCTCCAATATTTGCTTTTTGTATCGGTGCCATATCGGTAGGTCTAAATTTCGATCGTAGTAGGTGGACGCCAGGCCTTATATTACGATATATGTTACACTGTACAAATTCAGTAATTGTTGCATGTATATAAACGATTTTGACCCGTATATACAAAACAACATTATATTTCTTGCAGACGCTAAATTGTAATCAAATCGACAAATATAAGTCAGACTGGCAACATCATAAATCCAATTTGAAATAATTTTACTTAATAGAATAAACCCATATTTACCACAAATAAGGTTCTATACGTGTTATACAATGTTCTGACATTTCATGATTATTCTACTCACTTCTAAAGGAATAAACAATTACTGGGAACTGACAAACCAAAGAACCACAGAACTGTCAAAACAGACCTGTATGGACTCGTAAGGCCTGGCGTCCACCTACTACGATAGAATCGTAGACCTCCCGATATGGCACCGATATAAAATGTCAAAATCGGTGCCATATCGGGAAGGTGCAAAATCGTAGACATATGTCTAGACATGCCAATCCACCATGCATTGTATGGGTTTTTTATCGGTGTCTAATCGCAGAAACGTGGTCAACTGCCCCGATATTAGGTAACCTTCAGACGCGATTTTGATTTTTTATAGGGAGGCGCATCGTCGACCAAATCGGAGCCATATCGTAGTAGGTGGACGCCGGGCCTAACTTGACGTAAATAGATCCAATTCCCTGCCTAGGCATATGCATGAATCTACAAAATAAAGATTATAAGAGGCACAAGTTCATGAACAAATATAACCTGATAGATTTTAAAGAACAATAACTTCATCACTCGCTCGGCATAATGTCACGCAAATGGTGGTCAGACCGCAATGATGTCATAATGAGTATCCATGGCTAGACATTGGTAACTGTGAGGTCATTCCCGATTATGTGGCTTGTAAAAGGGAGAGAATCATGTGATGCGTGGCCAGCTACGTTCACCAACTCCTACCTCATCTTTACCCAGAGAGGTTATGATTCAGAGGACTGGTCATTTGTGTGAAAGTCCAATAAAAAGCCGATGGCGGTTCGCTGAAGGCCATTGTGTGAGTCTCCTGCACCTAAGACAATCGTTAACATAAAAATGAATCAGACGATCCTGTAAATTACACTGGGTCTGCTATTTGAATGTTATTTTCTTATGTTCTTTAATGTTATAGTCGGCTGTTGGTGTTTTATGCTTTTACGTGCTGTATAGTAACATCCAGGATAATAAACCTCGTTTCCATTAGCTGACTAAAACGGTGGAGATTTTTTGTGTAACCCGAGTGTTGGCCTTGTCTCATGATCTATACCAAATGAATTGGTGAGCATTCTCTGCTTGTCTCGATTCCATTCACAGATCTGGCGTCAGTGTACCCAAAAAGTCTATTGGTGTTTACTGACTGCAGATCAGTGAAAAATAATCAGCCAGTGGAAACGGCGACGACCAAGATACCAAGACGAGATAACCACGGCAAGATGATGTTGGCAACGTGGACCACCACCGCTTCGTCACTTCGGAGATCATTTACAAACTCTACGTAATACAGTTTGAATAGCTCAAATATGCGAACTTATCGATAATAACAAGTTCACTCGCCGAGATCCTCAACACGCGACGCAATGGGGTCTATGAATTGTTGACGACCTATGGCCTTACTTGGAAATGCGGGAGCGCGCAGTTACGCCGACTGACAGTCCAGATGCGGATCTCGGCGAGTGAACTTGTTGATATCGATTGATTTCGAATATTTGAAGTATCTAAATTGTAGCATGTTAAATCTTTGCTTTTGCCACTAGACTCTAACAGGCCCACATTGAGCCATGCACAACGCCGTCTGGTGAAAGTTGACCGCACTACAGGTTAACCTGAACGTCGCACAATGTTCGGTTGACTTCCGGTATTTCGTCTCGATAATAGATTGGCGCATCAACCCACATTACAAAACATTTCTATGATGACCCAAGAGGGCACTATCAAAGTACTCCGACGAGAATTTCTCTTCTTCCCCGACAACTTCATATACCCATAGCTCATAGAGCTGTACTAGATGCCATAGCTATAACACAACCATAGAGCTGTGTCTAGTACAGCTCTATGGCACAACCCTGCACATTCCCAGAGCCTTTGGAGGACGTGTAATGGGATCGAACAATGTGATATACACAGCTGCTCTAAAGTGTTTTCCCGATGGAAGACATGAGCAACTCCATGTTTATGTATACATGACTGATACCGTCTGCTGCTCCGCCCAGAGATTGGCAGGTGAGGGGTGTGCCCAGCACCCCCCCCCCCCTCCCCGGTTGTCATGGTCACCAGGAGAAGGGTCGCGTGTTGAGGTGCAGCCATGGCGCCCTGGAGGAATGGTCACGCCAATCTCTCATAAAGCAACCAGGTAGAGTAACCCTTGCCTGAGAGATATCACTGAAAATAGGTAATGTATAGTATTGACAAATAGATAATGTATAGCGTTGACAAATGCAAAAGGGCCACTGACCGAATAACTTTGTCAATGACTAACAGAATCAAAATGCTTTAATTTCATTGGTAAGACTCAAGGTTTCAGCATGAATATCAAATCAGTTGGAACTGAAAAATGCAGGAAAACAAAGTATACACCGCACCCTCACCGATTATTGGAAAGCGGTGACACCAACAACAGGGCCCTATTGTATAACCTTCCTCAAATTAATCTGTGACCATTTCTAATTCTAGGCTGTTTGCATTCACTAATCATACGTTGGTGTACATAAAAAAATCTACTGTTTTACATTGAATTGATTTGCCAATTCCTTGTCAAAGCGTACAGTGATTCATAAAGGTGTGCAGGAGACTGAGACCTTCAAGAAATCGTTAGAGAGAACTGGAACGACTGAACAAACTGTATCTGAACACTTGTATCTGAAAACCCCAATGAGAGAGATGCAACAAACAGATAAATGAGATGTTGTTGAAAAATATCCTATATCTTGTCACCTAATCTTTGAAACATAATGATGTTGTTTTGAAGTCCTAGATGACGATACACATGCACACATTAAACGTATTTCTAGTTCCCTATATTCTGTCCTTTTTTTCTATGTGCCACTCAGTACTTTCTGATCATTAAACCAAATAGAATATGCAGATACGAAACACGTATAGAAATTCAAACTTTGAAAATGTAGCACTATTAATTGGTTTTCCAATATTTTGTACACCCTAAGTATGAATGCAAAACACTACAGGACGAACAGCTATGTTCATAGTGAACGTGCTCTGTCATATAGTACAAAAACCTCACAGGTATTTAGATACTCAGGAAGGACTCCCAAATGAACGGTTTCTAATTTGAGCGCGGAGAAAGGGTTAATCACCCGCGAGCGTTTCCCGCCACGCGCGTTGCCATGGAAACGGGTAAACAAAGAAGTAGCCATTGGATGCGGAATCAACATTGCCCGCACACTGACGTCAGACGCTGAGCATCCAAGAAGGAGCACCTCACTAAGGTAAGCGATCCCATTTTACGCCTCAACTCACACTTTTCACGCTTGATCGCACACTAACGTTGTTCTGTAATACAGCATTTCCACCTGACGATTTTGGCCATTGATCATGACTTTTGGCAACACACTATTTGATACTTTCATCTGGCGTTTCCACCTGCCGATTATGACCACCGATTATGGTATTTAGCACAACAGATCGACTATGTGATACGTATTGTGCAATAATTGGTATGTGGAAACAAAAGGAATCAACCCTTTTTCTCTCCATTATTTAGAAATATGGCACCACCGACCGCCTTTTGAGGCCACCAATGAAATCAAACCAAGGTGAATTAATCAGCTTTTATTTCTCACCGCTACCGATTTCTATTCCTAGTTTCGGGAGGGTCAATCTTCAGGCCTTACAGGGATGCAGGAAAAAATACAAACCAATCTTCAGACCTATCAAGTCCTATACATATTAAACAATCAGTGCACATAGAACACGTGATCGGCCGTCATGGGGAAACAGAGTGTGCACTTTTAGGTCAGCCATTGTTAGCACCGACAAAGTCTCAAGGAGGACCACTGACCGACATTTTTACAGGGTGCAAATAATCGATTGGATAGAAACTGGGATACAAAAGTCATGTCAACGATATCTTTTTACCCACACATTACGAAATCGAGATTATTTGGCTCACCGATAAATTCAAACCAGGGACAGGCAGGTTCACGATTCTGTTAAAAAAAATGTATTAATTGCTATGAAACAGATTAGAAGTCTCTACTAAAGCAATTGATGGCCCAATCCAGTTGTCAGGAGAAAACGCTCTGTTTGTTTTGGTGTGGATGATTATGTGCCAAGGTTAACGACAGATCTTACAGGGGCAACATAATCAGTCATCAGGTGGAAATGACGCCTTAAGCCATTTTTCATTGGGCAATTATTTGCCACTGATCTGCAATCGGGAACCACCAATTGTTGTTTTATGTACACTAATGCAAGGTCAGTCAATGGAAAGAGCCTGACATTTGACACCGATTAATTTTGCTTCGATTATGCAATAAAGCCATTACTGTCTGACTTGGTCAACGACCGATAGAATCAAAATTCTTTTATTTCATTTGGTAAGACTCATGGTTTTACCATGAACAGTGGATCTGTACGGACCTGTAAAATACAGGAGAAGCACTGCAGCCTCACCGACTATTTGATACCAGAGGGTAGCTCAAGAGAGGTGAATAAGAACTTGAACACTTGTAAGAGTGTCCTATCTGACTTTAATGATGAATTGGGTGGGTTTATGTACAGACAGAAAGTGGCATCTTACTGCAGGTTGTACTTGCAAGCTCTGCACTGTGATTGGCTATTGAACCAACAGCTTAATGAGGAGTGACCCATCTAGTTCCGGTCTGACGCACAAACCAGGATGGCTGCTTATGTCAGCGACAACTCAGGTGTCAATTCAGCGCGCCCTGGTCCCATGTAACTTTGATTTTGGAATGGCTCGAAATGAATCATGAGAGTAAAACCATGTCTGTGTATCAATCTCTAAAACTAGAAGAGCAGTTCCGAGTTTATCTTTCCACGATATTCTCACTCTCGTGGCACTTCACTCTTCATGCATAGCTCTGGTATGTCTGTCTCTGTGTGGCGTAGAAATTCCAGGCAGATCCGGCAGAATTCTAAAGTTTTAAATGTGGTAGGTAACCAGAAAAGAGAATTTGAAATATATTCTATCTATAATGAAGAAGACAAATAACAACACCAAGATATTTATTTATAACATATATTTATAACATACAAAGTTCACAGTTACATAACAATTGTCATCAACACCTTTTGCTTGAACACTGCGGTGCTCACAGTTTATCAGGGCTCCTGATACTCCTTGCTGCTATGTTCATAGACTTGCTCAAGTCTTTGATTATGAACAGTCATTAAATGATTAAACACAATAAGAATAAAGTTAATTAAAGTATATATCCTTCTCTGACTGGCCTGTATCCCAACGAGGAGGGTAGCCATAGGATGCAGGGACTGGAACCAGACTGTGTTCATTGCCTCCATAGCTTGTAGATAGTCCGTCCACGCACCGCGCCGCCTTCGGGTTACGGTACGTGAAGGTCTAACAGAGTATGACTCTGACTGGCCTGCCACCTTCAGTGAGAGGAATTTTGTGGTTGGCTGTTCTATTTATAGGATCAGTTTGACAAGGGGGAATACAGACAGGCGCTTAGTCTGCTTAAAGTATGTAAGGGTCTGACAGAGCACAGCTCTGATTTGCCAGTTCCTTCTAAAAGCACTGATTGAAGAAAGGAATTTCCAATTTTAGTGCAAAGCCAAGCCTGAGAATACCATGATTCTGGCACTATTCTGGGAATCATTATAACTCTCCAAGCTGATTTTTTTTGCACATGCCCAGTAAAAGCTACTCTAGGACCTCTGCTTGAAGAGTAACATACTGGTTACTGGCAAATCAATCAGGGCAGCTTAATACCAGCGGAGGTAGGAATCTCTACCTTAAAATGGCAGCGCATAACAGTCTCAGTTTGAGCCTGTGTGTCCTGACCCTGGCGACAACAGACTGTACTAGAGTCTAGCTTGTAGATCGCCCAATCTAGTTCCGATCTGTCGCACTTGCCAGGTCTGCTTACGTCACCAATAGTGCGCCTTATGTCACCGATAGTGCGTGATTTCTAGTCAAATATGACCACCGACTAGAAATAACGCACTGACGGTAGGGGGAAAGGGAATCGCCTTTTTGCGGTAATGAATATGAAATAGGACTTGAATTTACACGGATATGGGAAGGTGAACATCTGAACTCTAACGTCATTACCAAAATATCCCGGGATGAATCTGATGTTTCTGTGATTTATGTAGATTGTAAAGTGTTTCCCTCAATCTTTTCTTTTCTGCAATAATGTAGCTAGGATTTCCCGAAAAGAAAACCTGAATGCGATAAAGAGAAGGGGAATCAGAAAAACTGTGCATTTAATGTAATATCAAATTATGATGATTTGAAAGTCTTACTAAAACAGCCTATAACTAAATTAGAACCAGTTTTTAAAAGCAGCCCCAAATATCCAGTGCCATTTGCTTACTATTCGGGGATGCTTTGCATGCTGAAACTTAGACCGGAAAACGATGTTGAAACCTTCCTCGTATCTGAATATTTTATGTGATTGGTATCCCTCGCGGCCAGATAGACTCAATCCTAGTTTTATCTTTGTCCTCTAATGGGTATTAAATGATTAATCACGACTGCATTTATGCATGATTAAAGGTCAACACAAGGACAATTGTGTTTATTCATATGAATAATAATAGAATATATTAAAAATGCTATTGCGCAGCATGTATGAGAAAAGCCAGAAAGAGTGACTTATTTTCTGTCACTGTTTGGTCTATATCGGCCAATTAGATATAAAATTATTTGCTACATCATTTATTTGAAAATAGGACATGATTGGGGTTGGAGGTGCCACCAACTGTACGTTAGTATCTAATAATCAGTGAGGGTGAATTGTATGCACAGTTTCTACTGTATTCTCCGGGCAGATACCGATTCAATTTTCATATTAAGACATTGAGGATTACCGATGAAATCAAAGTGTTTTGAATCTGTCAGTCTGTGAGGAAACCCGTCGGTGGTACACTTGTTGTATAACCTATGCCAAATTGACCGGTGAGCATTTCTCTGCAAGTCTTGTTTCCATTCACCGATCTGGTATTCGTTTACCAAGATATCAATTGGTAGTTCCCGACTGAAGATTTGGGAAAACCGACCCAAGTTTGGTGATTGGAAGAGACCTGGTTTTCGAAATGGATGATTATTCTGGTGAAGATTACGCAATAAGGCCACTACCGACCGACTTGGTTCACGACCGACAGAATTTCGATGGTTAGGCTCAAGAAAAATGCTGTACTGTACCCTAACCGATTATTTGAGATCAACATAAATTGGTGACAAACACTGACTTTTTACAGTGTTGTTTTTGTCGGTCAATAGAAACATGCTTTATAGTCACCGACTGACAGAATCAAAACAGTTTCATTCCCTCAGAAATTCGAATTCACTGCACCCTCACTGATTATTTTACCCAAAATATGACCGGTGGCCACCAAGAACAGCATACTCTAGATACTGGTGCGACGTCGTCATGTTTTGGTAGATATTTCAATATTTACAGTTTCTTTCGATACAAATATTAAATTCCCTCTGTATTCAACTCGTTCTATGAGCTCGTTGAATATAGAGAGAGTTAGATATTTTCATCAAAGAAACTTGGGATGTAAGGTTGTCCCAACAAGGTAAATATGCTTCACTAAATTATCGGCCAATGGAAAATGGACTATAGCTATAGGCCATGAAGATATATGTTGGGATCCGGATTCAAACATTTTTTCCGAAAACAATATTATAGATTGACGTGTCCTGCATATCTGATTAGCTTAAATAAGCATGTGTTTGTATATAACAATCAAAAGAGAAACATTCATTGAAATTAAAATATCAAGGTATTGCATCATTTCCAATTCAGCCCTTTTGTCCTCCCTTTTTGCCTACCATGACGTTGCTTTGACATATGGCAGATAATACAACAAGGGGCTTTTTGCCACTTTTCTATTTTGATAACAGAAAGGTCCATTTTGACGTCTTCTATCAGTAAAACAAAAGTTCAAGTATCAAAATGTTTGGAAAAGAATTCTCTACTTAACTAAACTGGGTGTAGATTTTGCTTACTTTTGGAATTCAATAGAATCTTCTAAATCCTAAACATGACAATGGAGCCTATGGTGCAAGATTTAATATGATACCCATTGCAAATCAGTATCATAATTAAATCTAAAGTTATGAGAATCTTTGTGCACTAAGTCGAAATTAGTTCATGTACTTTCCAGTCCTCTATATGGTTGGATATCAGGTACCATACAAACTGTAGCCAGGTCACACACTGTTTGCTGCATACACTTAAATACAGGATGTAATTTCTCCCTGTGCAGATAACAAGATGGCGAGTCAAATCCTTTCTCTGGTTCTCACCGCCGTAATAGTTGGTGGAGGTAAGTTGTTCTCTTTGTATTGAAGTGTTTCTTCAAATTCTCATTGATGACAGTTATTCCATTTGAAATTACATTTTCTTCCAACGCTTTACATGTTCATCTTACGGTACAACAGTGATGTGATGAGGATGAGATAAACTGGTTGTGGTCATTTTATATAACGACCTAAACATGCTGTACAAGCTAGAAAAAAAAGAGATGATAATCTAATATTTGTACTGAATGATGCGTTTACGCCTAGTTTTGTTCAAACCATAAATTATCATCGATTTTTATAGCCTGTACAAGCATGATTCTATATTCATCATATACCCGAAATTGATTTTTAAGGATACCTTGATTTGGCCTAATAACTAATGTCTTAGTTCACAGTTCTATATTTTACCATACGGAATAGGGTTCTTCCATACGGTATTTTTACATTATATGGCGAAACGGTCCGTACATTATACGCCATGTGTAAATAATAATAAGATAGTACAATGATATGTCAAAATTCAAGCCAGTCACAGTAGTCTATCTCGTCGATTTGCTTACCTTTTATGAAATAGTTTTATTCGGTCATTAATGAACGCATTGAGATACCCCTTGTTAAAGTTTAACCTTTTCACACATAATTTTACTTGTGCTGGTGATTTAGCTATAGTCCTGTGTACTTATCTATTTCACCCCTGGTATTTTTGTCCATAACATTAACATTGGTAAGCCATACTCACTGCCCATGTAGTATTGCCAAAAAGAAGATGCTCAATGGACGATGAGCAGCTCTCAATCCATCAGTGATAGACGTGATATCAAATCTGAACCGTACTTAATCCATGGCCACTGAAAGTGCGCCATTATATTTTGGTTTGCCATATGAACTCGCTTTACCTCGTGAGATAACTCGAAACCAAATCTTATGGAATGTTTTGAGTGGCTATAAATTTTGATGGTCTCTTGCGATATTTAGAAGGAAACCCGTGATTGACCACAGAGTAATTCACTCAGCTTCGCTTCGTGAATTAATCTGCAGTCAAACTCGGTGGAGTACGGACCAAACTATTTTCCTCGAATGGGTTTCTGATTCTATCTCACCCCGTATATAACATTATTCATTGATAAAATCAATCACCAAATTAGCCATCGAGTATTGGGTACACGAACTCTACGGCCGGTTTAGTACGAGTTCCTAATGTTAAGTCTATGGAGAAAAATACCGGGGTGAGATAAACTACAGAATAACATACAGGGCACATAGCTATTGTGTTATGGAAGCGGCCATCTTGCCCCTGACCCCAAACGAAACAGCAGGTGCCAGGTCTAGATATCAATGCAGTTCATTGATAATATTTTTTGGATTCCCATAGGTGTTTTCTCGATTATCTATAGACTCTAACAACTGATAATAGTGGTTGCCCCCGACTACAGTGACGCTTTCTTTCAATTTCCTGGCGTACGTTGCCAGAACTCTGGGCCCTATACAAAGGGAAATTTTGATTTTGGCAATACTCCACTCCAGTACAGGTAAAATTATAGGAACAGAAGCTTGTAAGCGCTCAGCTTGATGTAATATGTTTTGTCTTATGTCGTGGTTGTTTATTTTGATCATTTCCATGGACGCCATCCATAAAGTACATACGCAGAATTTCTTACCTTTCCCCCACCTCTCCCGATCTTGTACGCAATAGAACAAAGAGGGAGCATACTGTTTTACACCCCCCCCCCCCCCAGTGCGTACATACTTTATGGATGGCCCCATGTAAATTGTTCTGATCTTTGTAAACAAAGGAAGCATGAAACAAAACCGTCAAGAGAGTGCAGATTCATTCATGAACTAATCTAATAAAAAAGTAAAGTCAGCAAAAACATTCATTTGTGATATGCCTTTCTCCATTTTAAATGTTGCAGTGTTTGTTATCTCCAACTTTTACATTGTAATGTCAGCAATGGAACTAAATATTTCCATCCATACATGAGTCCGAATTTCCTAAGTAGTATTGTACTATTATACATTGGCTTTGATTAGCGCAGCACCGCACTTTTTTCCATTCTCTATCTTTTTCTTTCATAATTTTTTTGCATAAAGATAACACAGGGTCAGCAGTGTCATAATCCATATCTATTTAATCATGATATAATCATCACATCATTAAAATAGGGAAACCAAGAGGTGAGATAGACAATCACACAATAGAGAAAATATATTAGAAAAAATCTGAGGAAACTTCACAAGACAATTACAAGAGAGGACAGCGTTGGGGAGTAGTTTATATATCGTGTGGGGCTGGCTCGATGGAACATCTTGGCCATTTCAGACACTCGGAACACAGAAAACAGTCACTACACCATACCAGAGACTATGCAATTCTCTCAAACAACGTTTCCCAATTCTTAAATGTGCCTGGAGAGTTCCCACTATAACAAAATATACCGCTCCATATGTAATTTCTCTCTTAATTCGAAAGACCATCCATATAGAGATAGCTTGATTCTTTGACCCTCTGATTCTCTTACTCTCTGATTTCCTCTCTCTCTCTCTCTCTCTCTCTCTCTCTCTTTCTCTCTCTCTCTCTCTCTCTCTCTCTCTCTCTCTGACTCTGTGATTCACTGACTCTCTGACTCTCTGTGTGACTGTGTGACTGTGTGACTCTGACCCTCTTTTTTTTTTTTTTCAAGGAATTTCTTTATTGACATAAATGAAGTACACGCAAGTGTTTAGACACAAGTCCCAAGTAGTTTGATGTCAACAAAGTGGCCTTGGCATCAGCTGCTATTACGGCCGCTGGTTTTGCCTAGCCTCACACTTATAAATATGGCTGATACACTTTATAGACATAGTATATGAAGAATCTAACTTGGCTAGGTGTCACCTCTCTCACAAGCAGCGTGGAACAATATAGTTAATAGACAGGTATGAAGACAGTTTCAGTAAATGAAGTAGTATTATTATTATTACAAATTAGGTGATACCATTCAAATATATTGGTTTGGAAATCTCAGCTCACTCACATATATTACAATACAGTTATACAGAAATATAGAAGATATGGCGAGGTAGATATTATAGTAGATGAGGTATTGTCTCGATTAGCAGTTTTTTGGTGAGACTTTTGAAATACTTATAGGTTGGTATAGTTCGTACAAGTGGAGAGAGTTCATTCCAGGTAGAGCCACCATGATATTCAATTGACTTAGTATAGGCTACATAATTTCTGATTCACTAACTCTCAGATTCTGTGACTCTCTGACTCTCCCTGACTCTCTGTCCGCCTCTTGTTTCCCACAGTGATGGGCGCCGATCGCTCCTGCTTCGTGTGCAGCTACAGCCAGAAAAACTGGGAGAAATATGGAGGCGACTGCTGGTCACCTCATCCAGACTACAACGAGAACCTGATAGAGAGCTGCGGGGATCCCAACTCACAGTGCGGGGTGAGAATACAGAATACCCTAGCAATGTAAACCATGCCAAGCCCTGTTCACACCGTGCGACTGGGCTTACCTCGGCACAACCAGTCTATGACTAGGGGTACCTATACCAGCGACTAGCGCGTTACAATGCACAATGTGAACGTGAGTTTCCTAGTTGCAAGGCAGGTACCACTCATCGCAAGCCCTCTAGTCGCACAGTGTGAATGGGGCTTGGCACGAATATAGACCTGCCTTCTGTTACCATAACAATGTAAACTCTAGCAACATAAACTATGTAACACTAATACAGACCTGCCCTCTGTTACCATAGCAATGTAAGCCATCGCAATGTAAACCGTGTCACACCAATACAGACCTGCCCTCTGTTACCATAGGCCCTATTGAGGTATCCCATAATTCACTCTGTTTACAAGTTCCGGCGTTTGCTGGTTGCCGACGTAGTATGGTGGTAGACTCCAACCTATCCACAATTTTTACAGTTTAATGGTTTACATAAATATTTAAATTGGAAACCCGATGTCAGAAATGGAAATTTCAGCTATTGCTACATAAAAATCCGAAATTATATTCAGATTCTCCAAATATAAATGGGAAAACTATGGTTCATGTAGTTGTGGTGTGCCCAGCCATTCGCAAGCGGAACTTGTATTTACCCTGGGCGATAACAGGGAGTTTAGTAACCTCTGGAGGGCGTATAGCAATGTAAACCATCGCAACGTAAACCGTGTCACACTAATACAGACCTGCCCTATGTCCTCAAAATGGATTTGGCATTAGACTGAATCACAGTCTCGACTGATAGTTGTATTACTTCGTTATGTACATGTCTACATTTCTCCAACAGAAACTCTACATCAGGGACACTGCTGGCGACATAGAGTTCATCGCGCGGACGTGCATGGCGAAGTCCGAGTGCACAGTGGCGGCGAATAACCACGTTCCGCACCTGGGTCAGAGCGGCGACCGCTTCTGCTGCGACACCGACAACTGCAACACCGGAACTTACCCCCGCGCAAGCGCATTGGTCACTGCCGGTTTGGTTCTTTTGGTCATGCGCATCGTGGCTTCATTGCAAGCTGTATAAGCAGCTCTGCCGTTTCCAGTTTTTGGTGTTGGCTTTTTTTTCCTTTTAAGTCCATGGTTTTTCTACAGTTATCTTTTTCAGATAAATCCTGTATTCATTCTGTATGATGTACAGATGGTCCATGAATGCTGTCGTTATACAATATGTACGGGTATTTCAGGCCCTGACACACGTGTAAGCGATGACCTCAAATTAGGTCAGTCAGATAAATAACCATGGAGTCAAAATTAATGCTTGGAACTGCATCGAGATCTGTACCCAAAGAAAATACGCCATTAGGTTTGGTTGTTCAGTAATTGCATGAGGCAAAGCTAAAAGATATTACATAGCAAACCAAAATGAATAGTATATTTTCTGAAGCTATGGATCGAGTCTGGTTCAGATTTTATCTTATCCTTATCACTGACTGCTTAGCCGATGCTTGTGACTTCACTGCCCATTGAATATTGTTTGACAATACTTCATTGGCATTGAGTACAAGTTCCTTATGTTAAATCTATGGGAATAAATAGCAGGGGCAAAATAAATCAACAGACATTTTACGAGTTTAGCCATAAAGAAGGTTGACTCTGTTTATTGGGGTCAGAGTTAGACTGTGGGACCAATTATCTGATATCTGCTGAGATACAAAGTGTATCATTATAAACCGATGGCCATATGACCTACACATACTGCCCGCTGCTCATGGCACTAACAACATAGGTGTGATGTCAGTGTGCCCTGCCCCCATGTGGCCAGACTGGGAACTAGAGCGAGCGATAATGAGGGTAAACATGCTATTCACTACATGGCTGCCATGCGGTCAACATCAAGACAGGGAGGAGCTGCTACAAAATGGCGACTCTCTTAATGCAGTCTTTTTGGTACTAATAAATACAAACAATTGATGATTTAACTCTTCGTATAGAAACCAATACAATTGATCATGTTAGGGATGTAAACACTGGAATTTTAGAATATGTTATAAATACTGCATTGCAAGCAGCAGGCAGTAAGTGTAGGTTATCTATTTATAGGGAAAGGATAATATATGAAAATTGGCTTACTGTCATCTACGAAAAGAATACACAATAGAATTGTCAATCGATTATCCTGATGCTGAATGCAGAAAGATTTCTGATTCACAACTTTATTTCGCACTCAAACCCTCAGTCAGTGTTTGTATCATTAAACATCGAATTACGAATTATCAACTTTAATTGATATCCATCGGATTGCTTTTACCCAATACCTGCCCTAGTGATATACGAAATAAATATGGCATGGGTATATATGTAGACCTGTGATACTGACATTGGTATAGAATGATAATCCGAGCATCCGTACATAATATTGACTGGTTTCAGATACTAGCGGCCGTATGCTCCGAGGAGTCAACTCTGAGGAGTAACTCTGAGAAGCATACGACCGCTTTCATCTGAAACAAGTCTATATTGTATTTATTATCCACCTCTTCTGAAAAAGTGGCGTGTCGATATCAGTTCGTTTTAGTTGTGCACTATTTGTTCATATGCCATCCCCGTAGCATACAACATATATCGTATACGCCGGGTGCATACACACTCCCTATGTGTTTTCCAGGGACTCTTTGTATTAGGTGGATAGTAAATTGCGCTACCAATCAATTGGTATGAAACATATTTCTGGATGAAACATAATTTCACTGGATGAAACATATTTCCAACACTTGAGCCAGCCTCTACCCTTCTGTTGTTTAGAGGAGTTATTTGTGTTATATCCTTGTAGGGTGTGCTAGAGGATTTATGCATCGATCAAAATATGTTATAGATCTTCATTTTAGATCCACCATTTAAAAAGGTGACGGCAAGGGAGTAAGAGCTCGATTGGCAGTCAAGGCCTAAAGAGGCCCAACATGCGGAGATAATTCTGTGATACGTTTGTAAATATCGTAGTAGTACTCTTCTATTCTGTCATCTTTCTGTGGGAACTCACTCAGTAACAGAACACATATTGTTAATGGCAGAACACACAAGCTACTGGTAATTATGTAGATACTCAGGTATTTACTAGTATTTAGTTCTCCTGACATACCGTATTCAAATATAATAGGGAAGTCAACACAATGAACTAATAGGGATCTATTATAATGATGGTGTATATATGTAACTACCAATACTGCTACTTTTTCTCAGGCATTTACTCTGTGTTGCCTGAAATGTAACAATAGATCCTGATTTTGTGTTGCTTGGTGAGCATATAGTTTCACAATTTCTATATTTTCCATAAACACTGTAATGTATTATTTAAAATTCAGAATCCGCTAAAATAAGATAGGTAAGATAGGTTAAGAGCATGTCTACGTTCAAATGAGGATTGTAAAATAGGTCTGGCTGTGAAGGTAAATATATTTAGAGTACACAATTGTGAAGACGTTTTCTATTCTATCACAATGGATGTTGAATAAAAGTTTCTTTTTTTTCTCTAAAAACCCACCCCCCTCCTCCGTTTTGTCTTAACTTTTTTCACTAACATGATAGCTCTCAATACATAAAAGTTGGACATGCGAATACCTATGTATACTCCATTGGTTCCCAATTGTAAGTCTATGGCTGATATAAAAGTAGGGAACACAGCAGCCTGGCTGATCATTAAACTCTAGATGCCGCGGGTCAGCACAATACTACGCTATCCCACCACCCTTTTTTTTTTTTTTTTTTTTTTTTATTCAGAAAAAAGATGAGTTGACCGTTCGCCAATTTTAGGCGTTCTTCCACGGAAAACCGTACAATCAGACATGACAAAGACATATACTTATGCACAATTATTGAGAAGGATGTTACTTACTCAGCTCAAAGATATAAGACATAGGAAATTTCGGACAATCCTTATACTCAATTGTACACATAACGGTATGGACAGGACAACACATAGCATGGTACATCATATAATCTTGTTTGGTATAAGATTGTTTGGTCACTAAAATTCGTCGGTGCAATTTTTTATACTTTGTCACATATTTGTTATTGTAGGTATTTATTATTATAAGGCAGGACGAAGTTGTATTTGTCAGAGTGGTAAAATTAAACATTAAGTAAGGTAAATTAAAAATACTTTCCGTTTTTGTTTTTTGTTTTTTTTTAATTTTTTAACCATTACATGGAGTCATTGGTCATTTGACACAATTTCCCGTTCAATGTCAGCTCAATCATTTTACCGAAAAGTCTCCAGGTTAATATCATTACCTAGAAGAAATGTTTTTATTGCTATTTTAAATTGAGATTTGTGTTTCAGTCTTTGTACTTCCTTTGGGAGCAGGTCCCACAAAGTAACTCCCATGTAGAGCGGACCATGGCGATATTTTTCGATTCTCGGTTTGCTTCTACGTATCACAACATTTTCACTTTGTCTAGTATTTTTCACAAAGGTATTTACTGTATTCTCTTTGAAAGATTGCCACCAATACATTATCATCAATAGGTGAACACATCTTCTATAATATAATGGTCTTATACAGCACTTGCTATACAGGCTAGAAATATCTATATCAACTGCTCTGTTACATTTTAATGCGGCCCGGAGGCAATTATTCATGACAATTTGGAGTTTTTCTCGTTCAGTTTTCCTGATCAAAAAGTGAGTAAAATCGACATACTCAAGCCGGGGAAGTATCATCTGTTTGACAATAGCACAAGATGCCTGCAGATTCAACATTCGTCTTAACTTCCGGAACTTAAATAAATTTTGCCTTACATCTTTTATAACATTTCTTATATCATGTTTGAAAGTTAACTGTGCATCAATACATACTCCAAGGTAATTATATACTTCAACATTTTTCAAAGCTGTTTCATGCAGCATACAGCCACATTCTGGCATTTTTGCAGCTTTGGGACCTACCCATAAAGTATTCCTCTTTTCACAATTAATTGTTAAGTTATGATCAGTAATCCAGTTTTGTAAAGCATCCAAGTAAATTTGCAATTTTGATTTTGCCTCATGTGGATTCCGACCACTGGATATCAAGACTACATCGTCTGCATACATGAAATAATTTTATTACATTAAATAGGGTGTTAACAAATATGATGAAAAGCACAGGGCCCAACACTGAGCCCTGGGGGACGCCATAATCCACTGGAAGATACTAAGTATAAGTTTGATTGCTTTTAATCCTTTGTTGCCTTCCCGAGAGATAAGACTTCATTAGTTTTATTACATTATTAGACAGGCCTATATACGATAATTCTTTCAATAATAGTAAATGATCAACAGAATCAAAGGCCTTTTTCACGTCTATAAAGGCACAGATGGTAAAATGATTAGAGTTTAAATTATTCATTAGTGTATTGATAACTATGAAAATAGCCTGGGCGGTAGACCGCCCCGGCATAAAGCCAAACTGATTCTCATTAATAATATTATTTTCTTGTAAAAAGCTCATAAGCTGCTGGTGTATCAACTTTTCCAATAATTTCGAGATGGTCGAAAGTACGCATACGGGTCTCCAGTTCTTATACTGTGACAAATTGCCACATTTAGGAAGTGGAGTTACTGTACCTAGTTTAAGACTCGAGGGGAAAACAGAACTTGTATCAACACAGGGTTGTCGTGTAAAATCTGCTTCAACATACCGATTTTCAAATGGGGTATCCCCGTAGTCTTATCGTTTTCTAAACTCTTTACACATTTACATACATCATCTTTGGTAATATCTATTAGGTTCAGATGTTCATGGTTAATATCAAGATCACCAGGCATTACATCAACTGGACCACCATTCGGTGATACAGGTTGCCGATGTGATTTACATACTTCCGCCAATTCACTTCCAATATTTGCGAAATAAAAGTTCATGCCATCGAAGTCGGTTATTTTTTCCAATGATGTTTGTTGATTACCTTTTGAAAATTGGGCCCATACGGTGTCGATGGTTCTCCAGAATCTCTTTGCATTTGTTTTATTCATATTTAATGTACGCTGTATTAAATCTGACTTATGTCTTTTTATACTACTGCTGATTTCTTTCCTTAATGTTCTTATTAGATCTAAGTTAGGTCTATAGTTTTGGTCAGTCCTCTTCAGTGAAGTTAATAGTAATGCTCTCTTCCTAATTAGGTCTTTTATATGCTTTGGCAATTCAATATTTTCTTTGGTGGTAATTTTAAAGTTCCTAACTGGGTGAAATTTATCCAGGTACTGGTTTATATAGTTCACTAGATGGACATTTCTGTCTGTTTTCCCAGCTGGTATCTGATAATCAATCATATGAGATTGAAATGCCTTGTGATCTAGAGCTTTTAGGTTTCTACCAGTAATTGTTACTTTTTTTATTGGTGTTACTTTCCTTTTGCGGGTCGCAAATATGGGGACATGATCGGACATGTAAAGGTTAACGTTACCTCCCAGCGAAACATATGGTGAATTGGTATAGATGTGGTCTATCTTACTAGACCCTTTATTATGAAAGTAAGTATCGGATGTTTTTATCATCTCAAGCCCGTTCTTGCTTAGAAATTTTTTCAACACTAGAAATTTGGGGCTAGATTTTGTATTGCTATTAATGTTAATATCACCCTGAATCCACACTTCGTTATTTCTAAAACGGATATCTTTAACAATATGATCCAGGATTTGAAAACAAGCATCAACATCTCTGTGAGGCGGCCTGTATACAGAAATTATCAGCATATGTTTATGGTTCGGATTTTTTACCTGTATAGTGAGGATTTCGTATTTGGGGGTAGAGAAACAATATTCATCTATAATCTGTGTATGTGTAAATGTGTCTTCTTTAATATAAATAGCTACTCCTCCTCCCTGCTTTTTCTCCGGGTAGTTTCTATCCATTCTTAGTAATCGCATTGATGGTATATAGATCATATCAGAGTCGTAAAGGTCACGGAGCCAGGTCTCAGTAACAGTTACATAATCACCATAAGAAAACAGCTCAGCCACTTCATCAATACGTCGATAAATACTTCGAACATTCGCAGTCATGAAGACACTGCCTTTCATTGATCCAATTTCAGATGGTAAGTGATAAGACATAATTAATAATTAAGCATTAAAACACCGACAATCAGCAACCCTACAATAAGTGTGATTCATTTCAAGTACCATTGTGAACAAATACAACATAAAGGTGAAAACGAATAACCGCAGGATCAGCAGTTGATCTAACGATGGAGCTCCTGAACTAATCATTTGTGTTCGAGCATAGTTACAATAATGTGCAAACAGAAAAAACATATAACATGAAATAATCATTAGTATATAATGGTGAACGTTATAGGTGGAGATAAACCGATGCAGAAACAATATATGTGTATTATCGCAAATTGTGGCATGGCAATAACTGTCTTTTTACTATGATTACAGTTAATGTTCATTTCCAGGATTGTAGTTACTTGGTATCTTTCACAGTTCTTAGTTACGTAGCATCTCAACCATTAGGCCGCTCCTGCCGACTTTATATGAAGGTTATCGATAGTAATCAGGTTGGGTCGGATCAAAAACTAGAGGTGGTCATTTGACGCACACATCGTATTGTAGAAGAAAAAAGTGGGCGGGTGGTCATCTGACGCACACACGACCATGTATTACGTGCTGGTCATTTGACTCAGTCACCGCTAGAAAACAATGGTCATTTGACTCATAGATATAATAGTGTAGTCTTACTCATGGGCGTTGGTTACGATGTTCTTGTCAAGACAGTCTGATAGTAATCGTGCGATTCCATCTTGAGCAGAGAAGTCAGGATGTACCCCGTCGTATAATCTCATGTACAAGTGCTGTGTGTTCCTACCTGGACGGTTTCGATGCACCTCGCGTGCGATGTATGGGGTGAAGACGCCTTCGTTGTTGTTGATGTCGCTAATTCCCTCATTTAGAAGTTTCACAATTGTATTCAATTTGCCTTGGTCTGCGAAAATAGCACTACTCCGGTTTGCCCTACACAGTGACACACCGTAGATTGTACTTACTACCACCTTAGTGTATGGGTACATACTCCGAATGACTTCCTTCAGGTCTCCAAACAGTGATAGAACTGAGCTGACCGTGTCAGTAGCACTTCCTTGTCTTAGGCCAATGTAACCAGTCGTATGGTTCTTATATGTCACATTGTTCGATCCGCACAGCAAATATACTGCACTATACTGGTCCCCACCCTCTCGGCGTCGGAAACTCATTGCTGAAATAGTTTCTCTTGCTATGCGTTCAACACGTGCTCCAGGATAGGTGTACAAATCATAATCCTGTGGGCGCAGATTGTTAAGATGATAGTCTAGATGATTTGTTCGTGAATCACCTATGATGAGATATTTAACTGTCGGAGGAATATAGTAAGCCATGGTCTCGCTGTTTAAGTGTTAATAACGTGCTGTGAAGTTATCCCACTCATATTATCTCACCCCTGGTACAAGTTTAGCCATAGGAATAACGTTAGAAAAAAATACTGAACAATCACCCCAGTAAAGTGACAATACCACGCCACAGCCATGGCGGAGGGAATATGCCATGATGTCATACGCTAATAACCAACTGGATTTACAAAGTGATTTGAATTATTCTAATATTGTAGTACTATTTAATGTCATTGAAAGGGATGAGATAAATCCAGAACAGCACTCGAATCATAAAAAACACGATACCCCAGTCGTTTGGATGGGCTGTAATCGTCACTCTTCACCTCGATAAAGACTGAGGCCCATTCAAACTCGTAATGTATTGTGTATTTATATAATCTTCGATGTATTTCTATATAAATGTGTCACATCATGTTCAGGACTGAAGGGGGTTATTTCAAAATTCTGCTCAGGATAAGTGCCGTTGCTATTAGGACATGTCTTGGCGTTCATTTGGCTGCGGCACTATGCTTTAGTAGTCTGGCAGCCATGGGGGTTCACCGACTTCTCCGATATAGTTTTTTTCTCTGCTGATTATTCATCTCTGGGATGCATATAATGAGATATAGGGTGATGTGGAGCTCTCGCCATTGAGCAATTTTAAATATTCAAGATGGCGTTCTTGTGATGGTCTGAAATTCTAAAACTCACATTTTTTCAATATTTATTGCCACAGACCAATGAACTTTTGATTGATACATATGTTTTAGAATCCGACCATCTTGATGGACAGGGTATAAGTAGCATTAGATTTACTGTTGCTATGGTAACTAGCTATTTTTCTATGTTTAAACTGATAAAGTTGGTATAGAGTGAAAAAGATTATTGAAGATGATATCAAAAGAACATTATTTATATTTCCTAATACCTGTAATATAAAATGGATTACAGGTATTCCAATATATATTGATAATGGGTTTGTGAGTTTACGTTGCCATGGTAGCAACCTGAAATAGCTTCCAAAAAGGACTGCTTCTATAGCCTGAATTAAAGAAGATGTCATTACAACAAAGATAAACAAGATAGGACAGCATTATTTGTTCCTGGATACTATCCCTTGAAGATCATATAAGATGACTAAAGGATATATCAAAAAATGATATTCTGGGATTAAAAAAATATCGAGAATAAAACTACATCAAGAATGTCTTAGATCGTAAGTAGGTGACAACGGCTAAATTACTACAGCACACATGAATGTTCATGATAAAAAAAGTTCAACACAAGGTTCAAGATTGGCTTGCAGGTATTTTAGTTTGCAGTGTCACAACCCTATTGTACTGTCACAATGGGTCCCTGAGCATTTGCAGATATGGATACATCCATGGCTTAAATTGAGAGGCATTTGACCATTTTTGTCATTGGCATCTGACTGTAGAGCCTGCTTTGTCCTCTCATTTAAACAACCCTGGCTGACATGACAGTCAAAGAAAAATGACCAGGCAAGGTTGGCACTTATGCAATCACATCTTTTTGTCTTGCATGGGATCTAACTACTGCAAAAAGATCTGACAAGTTGAGCATAGGCAACATCTTCCTTGAATGCCTCATTTGTTGGTGACAAGGAAGCCATCCTTGACACACTGGCCCACAGGCTTTGGGTTGGAGCAGACATTAAACCAGTGCAGGCACCATGAAAGATCTTGGAGGAGAGTGGTCCATAGCCTCTAGCGACAAAGTCACTAGTACATGTATTAAACAGCTAGGAACTGATGTTATTTCCATCTATAATGGAGGAGCGTGGTACACCTAAATGACTTCATGAAATAAAAGAAAGAGAATATAATAAGAATTTATGTATTTGAGCCATCTGTATTTGATTAGGAATAAATATCAAGAATGTTTCAATAAATCTAGAGAATGAATTTAATAGTTGTCTGCATGGATCATTAACAGGAATAGCAATCAAGATAAAGAAATATATATAACAAATGGAAACTGATTACTTAATGTGTGGCAGGGGGGTGGTGCTAATATGGAGTGTCTGGGTCAAGATACACTAGAGTCATATACCTACACTTCCATACCAACCCCATACCTCCTTACTGGGTCTGTGTTTGCTTGTCTGTCCTATCAGATATAACAATAGAAATAGCATAATGAATGGGAATGGGAGATCCAATACTATACAGTCAGGTCTGTCCCATCGTATTTGAAATGTACATGCATTGCAAAGTGGTAGGAGAGCAGTGACCCAGAACAAAGAGGCTCTTGAGTACAGCTGGCTGGTCAGTAAAGTAGATGAGGAGTGGTTGTGGGAGGGGAAGGGGTGAGGGCTATTATGGTATGACTGTAGGTAGACTGGCTTCAGACCCAGAGTGTTATGCCTAAACCTTCACCTATCTGCATCTCTGTCTGTCTCATTGTCTCTATCCCTGTCTGCATATATCTGACTCTCTGTCTGTTTACCTGTCCCTGTGTGAGTCTCCCTTCTGTTTCTGTCATCATCTGCATCATTATCTGTTGCTTTGTGTCTCCCTCCCTGTCTTCATGAATATCCATGATCAAGGGTTTCATCAAGTCTATGGTCAAGTCTCAGGCACAAGGCTAGGTGATAGGATTGAAGGGAGTAACACTGTCAGGTCTGTACAAATTGGGTTTGAAGTCTGTCCCATCAGAAATAAATACAGTGTATTTAGGTGTAGTGGGGCAGGGGTATGGTCAGACTGGGATACTGGACACCTGCCCATTTCACCAGGCCTTTATAGTTGGTATATCGATAGTGAAGAGTTAGATTCTTTGCAGTTAGTTAAAAGCCTGTGTGAGCATTCTAACCTCTAGATGACGTATATGAGCGCGATTTCCCACGCTCAAAAATGCACAGACGACGATTCACAAACAGACTGCCAGGTGGCAGTAGATGCAGCATAAAGAGATTGGTTCCCAGAGTGTACACCAGGATTCTTGAAAAGGCACACCAGGGGAGTGCGGCATAGATACACAGATTTCACTTTAGGGAGCATAAACAAACTAATTATCGAGGTATATCTGTGCAAAGATATACACAAAGGCTGTGCTGCATTGAATGCCACACAACAGCCTGTAGCATCTGTAATCCATCAAATGGGATGCAAATGCTTAGCTCATGGACTTGGATATGCAAGTCCCTACTACTCTGCATAAAATGTTATGCAATGGCTACAAAGTGGGTTTGCCAATTTCTAAACAGATATATTTTCAAAGTTTGTTTACACTCCCTTTTCAAGTGCCAAACCATATAACCATATATGGCAAACTCTGTTTCGGTGTATTGGCCACCACCTCTGCCTCCACGCTGATCCAAGTCAGAGGTTGGTGTGGTAGAGTCCAGGCCTTGTCCATGAATTCTCACTCTCGGGCCAAGCAGTTTTGTTCCTATGCTTTACTCCTTGGAACCCGCCCAGGGGATTTGATACTTAGATCCTCTGTAAATTATATAGCATAAAAAGGCTATAATCTATAAAAGCCAAGCCCTTTGGGGCCCCAAGTAGTCACTTTGCCTCTGGACCCCTTGCAATCTTCCCCGTTAGACAGGAGCTTTTATAACATCTAAAATCTAACTGCTTCCAGGGGTTTCTCCCCCTGGACCTCCGGCTAAGCTTTGGTACTGGTCCTCTAGAAACACCCCAGCCAGTACTAGGTGTGTGACCTTACTGAAACAAGATCCTGGAAGTTTTCACCCTGGATCCCCAGGAGGGGCTTTGCTGCGGGACCCTGGGCAATCTTTTCCAGGTAGTCTCATGCGTGTGACTCCCCCATTCCTCTAACAAAATTTTGACCTCTATGTCAATTATGTAACCTAAAAGCCCATATAATCTATATAAGCCAGGCACTTCGGGGGGGGGGGGGCTTGCAATCTGCCCAGACAATTTCAGGTAGTCCACCTTCCCCCCTTATTAAAAAAAATCCTGGCTAGAGCTTGTATGATATCTGATATCCAACTGCTTCCAGGGGCTTTGCTGCTAGTCCCCAAGAAACATCTCAGGAAGTCTCAGGTGTTTAAAAGCCCCTACTTGAAACGAAATCCTTGATACAGCTCGAATACTGTTTGAAACCCAAGTGTTTCCGGGGCTTTCCCTCCTGGACCCCATATTTGGACTTCGTTCCTGGTCTCCTAGCAATATTCCAAGGTATTCTCAGGTGTGTGACCCCCCCCCCCCCCTTTCCCTATATCAAAGTTCTGAATACAACTTGAATTATCTATACGATCGAAGTGCTTCCAGGTGCTTTACCCCCTGGGCCCATATTGGAATCTTTGTTCCTGAACTCCTAGCAATATTCCGAGGTATTCTCAGTCTCCTTCTTCAAGGAAAATCCTTGATACCGCTTGAACAATCTATAAAATTGAAATGCTTCCGTTGGCTTTGCCCCCTGGTCCCCCAGGAGGGGCTTTGCTGCTGGACCCCTGGAATTTTTCACAGGTAGCCTCAGGTGTGTGACTCTCCCCTCTCTCTAACAAAGTTAGCTAGGGGTTTTTTCCCCTCGACCCACAAAAGGGCCTTTGGTATTGAACCTCTTGCAATATTCCCAGATAAAATCCTAGATTCAACTTGTATTTTCTACAGAATCTAAGAGCGGAAGGTCTCTGGATGTCTGTCAATCGTCCAAGGTAGTCAAAGGTCACCCCAACACACACACACACACACACACACACAAAGAAAAGAAAAGAAAAATTGGAACACATTAGAGGTGATGGCCAATCTTTTGCTTGGCTGGGCTGGTAGCTCTTCTCAATGCCTCCATGCTTGTTCCCTTGCTATCTCTGTGCCTATGATTAGCACAAGTACAATACTTTGTAGTGTAGGCGAGTATTCCACCAAACAGGCATTGTGGGTTTTCAGCCTCCAGCCAACGTTGCTCACTGGGGCTGGCTGGCCAGCCGCCCCTAAATCTGTGAATTCTCAGAGGTATTCCACCAATTCCCCTAACTCTAGCCATGCTGAGGACCACAGGCCACACACACTGTGGCTGAGTGATGAACACACGGCGGGTTTGCTGCTACCGTCTGATGGATGTTGGCCACCCTAACATTCAAGTTGAGTTCCTTGTTCATCCGATAGAGGGCGTGCTGAACACGCCTCAACAAACTACACCGCTCCAGCTGCGCTTAATCAGGGACCCGTTTCAATAGTCTGTAGGACGTCCGTTATTGGGTTTAGTGACACAATAGTGGTACTTCGCGTTGCAATAGTTAAGGGACAACCGTTTGTGGGACATTGGGTAGCAGACAGGCGCAAATAGTGGATTGTACCATTTCAGAAGTGGGTGTCCAGTCACTAAAAGGGTCACTGTAGTGTCTTAAATAGCGAGAGGGTATACCCTCTCGCTTCTATTGTCACAAATGCGTAACTTTTCTTCCCGTAGTAATAAAGCTACAAAACTTTAACCTTAGTTAGGGACACATACAACTTATAAAGATGCCAAATATGAAGGATATCGGTCCAAGCAGTCCAACGATATTCGCATTTGAATTTTGTCATAGAAAATGCCGCTCTGATAGCCAGTGTAGGATTTCTCAAGCCTGTCACTAATTTCTGCAGCGACTTTTACCTTGACACTACTTGTTCCCGAGAGCACTAACACCATCCATTGTAAGGCCCAGGCAGCAATGTCACTATGTCACCAACAGTGAACTGACACACCACCCCAATAGTGACATACCTTTTGAAACGAGAATTAAATTTTGTCACTATTCCTGTCACTATTTGAGTCACTAAACATGTCACTAAGTGGTTTAGTGACCCATTCTATTGAAACGGGCCCCAGGTGATCAAGCAAAGGAGTGTGAGGCCATGATAGGATTTGTATGTGAGACCGATGATAGCTTGTCAAATATCCACTGAATTCTGTGTTAAACCAAACAATGAAGGTAAATAAAGATAAGACTTGATGTTATGAATGTGTATGGCACGCTCGGAAGCTAAAATCCTGCTCAAACTACAGAAAATGTGGAATTTCCTCTCACAGGTAGGGATCGCTTCTGACGGGTATCGCAGTTCCTTGTTGACAGTGTGTGTTGGAGTATATGCAGGCAAGCAGATCCCAGGAAAGCTGGGCAGGCTGCCGCTAAAAATTAACTGAAACAGTTTTGGGCGGCTATTGCCAGCAATGCTTTGTGGGTGACATTTTACGATTTTGCGTTCATAAGGCCACTCAAAAAAAACTTGTTTCTCATCACCGTGCGCATCAGAAAAAACGATTTCAGAAGGGTTTTTTTTATTATTATTAAATAGGTGAACCTTGAAAGAAATTATGAAAGATATGTTTATTTAGCATCAAATTAAAGCTCCTGATGTCAACGATGCATTAAATGTATAGCCAATAAAAATCTGAAAACCCTTTGTAAGCAGACACCCCGCGTAAGCGTCCACTTTGGCCCGGATCGGAGGGTGTCCGCTTATACAGGGTTTTACTGAAGCCCATTTTATGGCACTTCAAAAGCCAGCAAAAAAACAACAAGAAAAACGCCCTCGCCATATTTTTCATGGCTTGGTGATGAGAAACAAGTTGGTTTTTTTGAGTGGCCTAACTGCTGGCTGGCCAGCTGGGCTTCTTGGTGCATTTTGGTGGAACAGCTTCAAAATGGGCTTTTGGGCCTGGCCAGCGGTTTAGCAACCATGAACAGGTCAGCCAACTGTGACTGGCGATGGGGACTTGGAGACACAGCAATGGGCCAGCAGTCAGCAGCACCAGCTATGAATGTGTTATGAGCTGCCAGGAGCTGTTCCAGCAAGCAGATTATCGATGCTTATACAGCTTGTACTAGGAGTAATGCCTAAAAATTCGTTTTCCCCTAAGGACATTTCCCTTCTTTAGAAAATTCTCCTGAGACAACCATTTCAGAAAGGATGAGGAGATTTCAGGTATGTACACTTGAGACCCTTCTCTACCAGGAAAAAAATATAAGAAATCATTTAGGAAAGTTTTTTTGTTTTTTTTCTAAAATACGCAATTGTACATTTTTCGTGCAGGTGGCCCATGTGCAATTTGGGCCGGCATCTGTTGCTGATGACCAACAGTCGCCTGGATGGGGCTAGTGCCGGCTTGGTGGAACATTCACTTTAGATGAAACACAGCCACCACTGCGCACACACACACACACACACACACACACACACACACACACACACACACACACACACACACACACACACACACACACACCTACACACACACACACACACACACGATACCCATTACAGTCCTCACTCATATACTAGGCCATGTAATTCCCACCATTTTCGGTGCATCATGGATAACAGCGTTCAGTTTGTACTATGCTGGTTTCCCAGTCACCCAGGCTCGGTGGAACCTATCGGTTTTTAGAGAAACATTTTGATAAGTTAGAAATAAGGTATTTGGGGAATTTTGTGAGGGAGAGAGGTTGTGCTGGTTCACATTGCCATTGCAACTCAGCAGGGAACCAGAGCAAGTTCCAAGATCGATCACACGTTGCTCTCGCTGGGCGTTACCTGTCTCATTGTTATTTGGGGCAGGGAACCGGTGTAATGTGGAACAGGAGAGGCAGGGAACCAGTGGTCTGGCGAATAACTTATGCCTATGAAAGTATAGAGTACAAGGAGACCTCATACACGGGTTATGATTTAAAATTACATGTATTCAAGCTCATTCGCTAAGGTAGTCCTTGCTGACCGAAGGTCGTTCATAAGTACGGAATGAATTTGACCCACATCCCACATTTTTATACCATTCATGTATTATAGACATATATATATATATCCTTATAATTCACAATGGCGCAGCCTGGTGATTTCCCTCTGTACACATATTTATTTGCCAAATACTTTTTTTTTATTCATATCCCATCTGTTTCCTATCGGTCGGATCAAATTCTGTAAATTGATCAGATATTTCTTGGTGATCACAGGACTATACAGCAGATTGCGTTATTTCCCTGAGGCATATAAGGTCATATTGACGTCTTTTCAGATACATGAAATAAATAACAGTGTCTCAATACAAACGGTTTAAATAATATTGGACGACACTCAGAAGTGACACATAGTCCATATTTGCCGCAACTGTTTCGTCGATAAAGGATGGACGGAGTAGAGAGGTTTAGGGTATGGACAAGGTCCACCCTCAGTAGCGCTGCTCATGGGTAAAAAATTGAATCCTTTTAAAGTCCGCACGCTATATTTCCCCCCAAGTTGCTTAACACACATTCCAAAGTATACATCCTCGATGGGAAAGAAGGGCACGTGTGGACTAATACGCACGAGGTCTTGGACCATGCTCAGTGATGTCACAAAAGTAGTCCCTATGCAATAAGGCGGGAAGAGTATATATCTGTACTCCTTGAGAGATATGGCCCATTTGTGGAAGGGCCAGCGCCATGGAAGAGCGTAGTTCTCACAGTCGCCGACCATAGTGTGCTGTAATAGCGCGCCCTGCACAGTGAGCCGTACGAGCAGCTCGGGAATGTTAATGAAGTTATCCTCAGCGCTCCTGGCGACAAACTGGGCCTGCGGGCAGTGCTCCAACACCCACTTATACCCCATGATTACCTTCACCGACAAGTTATAGTAATTATCCTGGAACTCCTCCTGGAGGACATCCCCGTGCGTATGCGCCTCAGCCTCCAGGGCGCTCTGCTCCTCCGGGGAGTACCCGCCGCCGAACAGGAACACGAAGCGCACGGCGGCGCTGGACGGCAGGCTGCGGTTCCCCCACGTCTCCCGCACGGCGGCCCGGGCCGCGGCGGCGCCCGGTACCGTGGTAATGAGTACGACGAGCCGCACTGTGTCCCCGGGGCTGCACGCCGCCCTGCCCGGCAGCAGGCGCGGGCGGTACGGGTGCGGGAAGCAATTGTCGCATGTCTCCGGGCGGAACCTCACCGGGAATGACCTCTGCGGGAGAGTGTCGCTGAAGAGGTATCTCACGAAGAGGAGACAGAAGAGGGACGTCGGCAGCACCCGGAACAGGAACCGCTTCGTGTCCAGATTGTGGATGATCCTCTTGTATAGTATCATTGTTTTTTGTTTTTTTTATTATTGCTGGGTTGTTGGGGTCACAGCAATCACCACAGATTAGTTACGTTGACCAGTCCACAGGTCCACTTTCTCTCGACAACGACTCCCAGGTACAGTGCGGTGTTGATCAAATGAAGGCCAACCATAGTGTCTGTAAAATGGAAATGAACTGATTTTATGGATCGTAATAAGTACAGGGTCAAATGATAATTTTTGTGTGCAAGGATTGTAGTCATAAAACATACAGTGGTATCTAACTATTCATGTCATTAAAAAGAAACGGGATATTGTCTTCTTTTTTTTCACAGTAAACAAATATAACGGCAAATCCTCATTCATTCGTGATATGCTTATGAACCTCTATGTTAAATCCAATCATTCTACATGTTATATAGCATAGAGAATATCCTTCGTCATCCGCTAGGAAAGGGTTCCTTTGCGACCAGGAAGATGACGCCACTTTAGTCATTCGAATAATAGACTGGTTCCCTGCCCCAATGAACAATGAGACAGGTAACGCCTTTCGCTGGTTCTCCGGTCATTTGCAGGAGAGGGAAGAACCAGCACAACCTTTCCCCATAACGAGATTTCGCCAAAATAACTTCTTTACACTTTTTTTCAATGAATATCATTACAAAATAAAGTAATGACAACGTTTCTAAAGATCAAAGATAAGTTATTATAATATTTCTCTAAAAACTATCAGATTTTGCCAGCTGAATACGATCCCGAAATGCACCAGAAAAATAGTGGTAGTTGCCTGGCCTATTATGTAAGTGAACATATTTGCCAGGCGTCCGGCTATTCGAATAATTCATTGCACATCTGCTGTTTCGCTTGGCGGAATCGCTATATGTATGCCGGATGTAGCAAAAAGCCTGGCCTATTAAGGGAGTGAACATAGGCGTCCGGCTATTCGAATAATTCATTGCCCATCTGCTTTTTCGTTTGGGGGCCATCCATAAAGTACGTACGCACTGAGGGGGGTGGGGGGGGGGGGTAAAAAAAATGTGGAAATTTTGCGTATGCTCCCTCTTTGTTCTATTGCGTACAAGATTGGGAGAGGGGGTGGGGGGTCAAAAATTTCAGAAATTCTGCGTACATACTTTATGTATGGCCCCTTGGCGGAATCGCTATATGTATGCCGGATGTAGCAAAAAGCCATCCTCACATTGGCTCAACCATCCCCCGCGCTGCTGAATATATGGCGCCCCTTGTCGTTTGGCACTGAATCTCTGTCCACCTGTTTGTCTCGATTGTTTGTTTAATGTCTAATATTTACACTGGCTGGGTGGCGATCGAATCTATGAGATATATTTAGGTAGAGATCTGGCCCCTATACATTTAGCAGGTGAGACTTCGTTTACTTCCCACACCAAATAGATATGGTATGAGAAGGACTGATATACCAGTGCTTGGGATGAAGAAGAAGGGTGGCTGCATACCACACCAGGGATGAATGAGGAAAGTGGCTGCCATGGGCTTCGAACCTACAAAGTCACACAACATTGGGCTTACAAGTCCAGTGCCTTAAACACTGAGCTAAGTCCCCACCCCTTTGTCCACAACTAACTTCCCAAGCAGTATCTGCATGTAAACAACACCACTTACATATCTATATTCTGTTGTGCAAAAGTTTTGTCTTTTTTTTAGATCAGTTTATCTATCCTGGTTTTAACAAGGCAAATTAAGTGACTGTTTATTGTATTTATCATCATGCTTCGGTCTGTATATTTCAAGACTTGGCCGTATATCACTAGGCTAACTAGCGTATTTACAAGTGTACATATGTCGATGAAGTTCACATTTCAGCAATATATAGAATAAACATTATCCGTGATAGTAATCAGTTGTAATTAATAGAAGTGTTCGATTGATATTGATTCAATCGCATACGTGACTACCACATGCATATTATAAGTCGCCACAGTCAGATACCATATAATCCCAATTAACCATATAATCCAAATTAAATTAAAAGAGCGTCACCCTAAGCCATACAATCATACATTTTTTTCAACGATGTCACTTTGAAAGTGTTTTTTTCTTATAACCTTTCCGTTAGGGAATTTGCCTGCAGAGAACACATAGTCCAAGATACAGATAGGAAAGTGTCGCCATAAAAAGTTATGATTACAATATAGACCATAACAAAACTTACCTTTTTGCTAATACAACATGTATGTAAAAGTTAACTATGAAATTGAGGAAATTAGAGAAATACATTCTCTAGAGATGTGTAGGTTATGAATCATAACTCATGCTTTTGCATTAAACTGTTCCTATTTGTGGAACATGCCGATGAAAGAGGGGCCTGCAGATCAACTCTGGAAAGGGATTGTGTACAAATATAACACGGGTTGTTGTTAATAGGGATGAGTGAGATCAAGGCTAGGGGTGTATTGGACAGCTGCGCTTTATCCAGCCCAGCAAGTAATCCCGGTATTATCTACCTGAGCCCATGAGGGTATGATATATATACACACACACAATATCAACCTATTTGCGATACTATTGAGCGTATCCTCCGCATAGTTGGTGCATAGTAATATTCGACCATCAGCCATGAGCGAGGATATTGTGTAGAGTCAATTCCAAGGAGGATACACGAACTAGTATCAGAAACAGGATGATAACGTATTTATTGTTCTGCATTGCAGATTTAAGTTATCGAAGGAAAGACAAAATCCCCACCGATCTTCTCACGTACTACTTTGCATGTTGGGTGATTGTTCAGGGACTTTCCCTTTGTAATCTCCCATGGGAATGTAGATGTTTGTAGTCTCATCAGATAACGATAAATGGACTCGATACATTTTCAATGACGGTCAGGTATGAGGTGGATATTAGAAGGTGGACGTTAGAGGATTACAAACGGAATTTCTCCTGTAAACTGGTGCACCGTGTGGCTCTTTATCTCACCTCTGGTAATTTTCCCCATAGACTTAACATTGGGAACTCGTACTCAACATCCATTGAGTATTTAGAAAAAATACTCAATGGGGGATTATGTCACAAATGTTAGCCAATTAATGAATGTGAGGGGTGAGATAAATTCAGAAACCTATCCAAGTTTATGGTCAGAGCCCGTATCCTATTTTGTTTGAAGCTCTACGTAATTCACGAGGCGAACTGACCGTAAACTTGAATAGGTTTCCTGTCTAGTCCCCTCATTAACAATAAGCACCTACAGCATTCATTGATCGTGGGTTACTCACGCTCAGATACACTGCCTAAATGCTAGAGAGGTTGGAGAAGTTACATAGACTCTTGAGCTTTTGTCAAAATCCGAACCCTTCATTATCTGCGTGCCAAATCTGTGCCCAGCTGACCACGACCAGTTGACCACGACCCGCCACCACAGACGGAAATACCTCATTGAGTAACTGTTGATATATTTGGACTCGGAAGACAGTTGCAGAAATAGCAGGGTGGTTGTGCGGTAAGAGGATTACAGAAAATTATTCACGGACTGAATAAAACCCAGTTTTATTTTATTACTATTGATTCCTTGTATATAACTACTAACGAAATACTAGCATTTGTCCCTTTTCTAATGCACGCTATCTCTGTGGTGTTCTGTAATTGAATCAATTTATGTACTCACATATTCATATGAGGTGTTTGTAGTTGTCTTAGCCTGGATGTCTGGCCTATATATTGACATATTAGGCCAGGTTGATACTGCGATTTTGTTAGATACACTGTGGGACAGTGCTATGGGTTCTGTCATTCCCAAATTCAAAGGGGATTTAGGACATCGTTTTCCGGTTGGTTTAGGTATTGAATAATAGAGCGAATACAATAGTTTCGGATTCAATGGTATCACTTGTGTAGAATGGACAGAAAAACATAAATAACTGATCTCCCATTTACTTTCACTTTATCTTGCATACAGACCACTTGTATAACACCTGGTAAAAGGTAATGGCACTGCTTTCTAAATCTGTCAGTTTTTAAGGAAATATTAAAAAAAGTTATCTCTTATCTTTTGAAAGGTTGACATCAGTTCACTTAGTATTGCCATTCATTCTTAAATAATGTTAACAAGTTTGGGGGGAGCGGGGTCTATCGAGAGAAGAGGCTTGATTTGCAAAGTCCAAGATTGCTCAGAATATAGTCTCGTAACTGTCTGTTCTAGAGTTGAAGTTGCCATAGCCTGGGTACAACAGTGGGGTCCGTATGATAATCTAGGATCGTACATGTAGACTCTTATCTGTAGAACCAGGGACGATAAGGGTAAACTTTATTCAACCCTTGTAGACGACCTGATGGACAGCAAATACCGTCTTAGCGAACGGTTACCTATTCTCAAACGATAACACTTGTACCAGGTACAAAAACGGGTCTTCATGTTACATGTACGATTCTGGATTATTCAGCAGGTCCCTGGGTCGTTCAGTGCGTAGTTCGGAGGAAAATCAGCAAACTGGCAGAGCGGCTGTAACCTGGGGGCCGTTTTATAATTAAGGATCGTACATGAAGACCCTTTTCTTTACCTCATACTAGTTTAATGATATTGAAGTATGTTTCATAAAACAGCATTAGCCGTCCATAAAGTCATCCATAAGTGTTGAATAAAGTTGACCCACTTCGTCCCTGGGCCTCTGCGGCATACAGAGAAGGGTCTACATCTAGGATCCTAGATTATTAAAAGCCTCCAGAAGTACAAGCATATACACAGAATGCAAACGGGCCTCAGCATGTTCTACTTCATTGAATATGTCCACCTTGTAGAAACGCTCACCTGTCCACTCATATAAAATACCTGTTACAACCCTCAAGTCACATCAAAGTCACCCAGGTAAGAAACCAGATGTGTTTGGTGACTCCCTTACTTGAACAGGCGCTATTTAAAAGTTGGACTCACCTGGACCACACCTTCCCGTCCGTGCTTAGCCTTCCTCTGCTTGCAGCTGCGACAAGGCTTTAACTGGCAGACCCTGTAGAGGAGGGTGGTGGTCAAGCCGCAGTCAGCGCCACACATGGTGAATATTTTACTGGCCGGCGTGTGTCTACACTGCCGGTAATCCGGTCATACGTAACACACCTCGTTACGGCACTCTGTGGATTTAGTTGTTGAGGGCGGGCGGTGACCTGGGGTTTACTCCTTACAGGTAGGTGTTGGCCACAGGTCTGGAGCAGGGGGTGGGGGGAGGCGATTGAGCTTATTTTTGTTTATTTGCACATAAGTTCATCATATGGATGGCATTCCATTTATGGCGTTTCAAGTACGCACTATATCACATTAATTATTTGCAGAAAAGAATTGATCTGCCTTTATTCAATCAACATAACTAATAAACAAATGTGTGCGTATACATATGTATGTATGTATATATATATATATATATATATATATATATATATATATATATATATATATATATATATATATATATATATATATACATATATAATATATACTTATTACTGGATACTCACTGCAATATAAATATTCATTAACATGGTGAATTTTTATGATACAAATTCCGAGTTGCGTAATTATACCAAGGCATGGCATAATTAGTTCAAATTCTGAGTTGTAAAATTATCTCGGAGCATGGCATAATAAGTTCAAATGCCAAGTGTATCTCCCGTGGGGATGAAACAGAGTCATGTTGAATAGATAGAAGGGCCCCTGGGGTCCAGCAGTCGGTTGCCGGACGGAGGTCTCGAAAGTGTGGACCTCAAGCGCCATCCCGAAAGCACAGCAGGAGCTGTGTAGAGATGTACCCAGACGATGGCAGAGAGAGGTGATCCTGAACATAGAACACATCGCAGATGGTGTGTGGTTGACGTCTCGTCATCAGGTGACATGCAATCTCCCACCCCGGGATGAAGGTTGAGGGAGGTCCGAGCCTCTAAAGCTTATAAGACATCGACATTTGTTCCCGATTCATCCCGACCATTGGCTCGGTGAGAGTCGGGAATAAAATTTCGATGTCTTATACCTATTACAGGTAATATTGCTTGGGAGGGTGCTGAACCACATGCATGGTCGATGCATGAGTCTTCTTTGCCTATGGCCGGCCTTATCGATGCCAAGTATGGTTATCATCGCCGTGGTGTGTCTGCATCACCGATTAGGAATACATTTAGATAGATGGGCATTGCAGACAAGTCCCAGAAGCGGTCTGGCACTATGGCGGTCTGAACATCTTTAGTACCATCCCGCTGCTGGGGGTGTAGAAACTTGCGTTTACTGCCCAAGGCTGACGTTTACTACCCGAGGTTGACATTTACTATCCGAGGTTGACATGTGGCCAATACCTATGATCGGTGAATTCAAAAATGGCTTACAAATTCCCCGTAGTAGCAAAGGGTGTGTAAAACTGAGCATAAAGGCATTTCATGTTGGGCAATAACGTAAAAGAGTTTAGATAATAGGAACATTCGTTGAAGACATAATCGTCATGATTTTGAAGCTTACAAAATGTAAACATACTACATTGATGCGGGCATGATGTCGCCATGACATTTTCACATAGCTACATGCATAGCAACACTCATGGTTGCTACAACACAGGTGGGAAACTGGCGGGACGAAAAACAAATCAATTGCGGTTACCCAATAAGGGTGAGCATGGCTTCTTGAACTATTGCAAGTAAAGAAATAACCATTTTTATCGATATTTAAAGATATAGAGGAATAGGGAAACCAAGTACCAGTGAAATTAAGTCAAAGTTCCGAGGTAAGGCTGGGGCCGAGTGAAGTAATTTTTCAAAGCCGTACCTCGTAACTTTGACTTTCTCTCATCGGAACATAGTTTCCTTCTACATTCCTCAAGCTAATCAGGTGCAATCTGACTTCTAGCCTACCAGGCCAGTTATAAAGAATGGGTATGCTAGGCTCTCCCATTCCTTTATATACCTGTTAATGAAGGTTTACAGTGAAAGATTGGCGATAGTATTTGTAACCCCATTATTTGTCCATGTTTTATGGGCCCATAGATGTCCATCGATCACGCTGTGGCGGATTCAGCGCACTCAATCGCATGAAAACTTGGAATTGCATTTCCACTTCAAACAAAATACATTAAATAGTGAATTAGGTTAAATCAATGTATTAGTAAAGCCGACCATATACTTATGTTATACTCTTATCTTATCAAAATAGATACAAGTAGTTGTATTTTTCCGTCTTAATTTATAATACCCAACGTGCAAATTGTTTATGTATATGACTCAGTACATACTGTATATTTCAACTGCATGTGTAAAAAAATAAAAACTTGAAGTTTTGTTTTTTGTCTCGTTATAATTTACAAACTCGCTATTTTGTAGTCGCCACAATCTCGCTTTGTCTACACTTTGCCATTAATCAGAAATGGGGCATATTACATTAAAGACCGGACTGTGCAAACAAGTTTCTCCACTCTTTCAGAAATTACACTCCTGAGCCTGGCAAATTTGAATGACCTGCGGCTAACTGACTTAAAACAGACTTCATGTGGTTACTGAGGCTCATGGACCGTCAATTATCACCCCGAGATATACCATATGATTTGCATGTCCCTTGCAAACCATACCCATATCCAGAAACCGACAAAGCCTGTTTGGAGGCCTACCAGCAAGTTAGATTCATGTTTAAACCATTCATGGCTCATTGTGTGGGACGTGTGAGGTGCGGGCTTCCAGCATGACCTTGAAAGGACTTCACCGATTTGCCGCCGGTTTGAGTTAATTTCTATTATCCACCTTGTAGGTGTCAAGAGTAAACCCATTGGAACTCTGTATGGACAAACCCGGTGCCTACGGATATGTTGCATGCTCCGGGTTGCAAACATTTGTTTTCTCTTGTTTTATTCAGGATGAAAACATTATAATACATTCGCCCAGAGGGGCGCCCGTCTATGCACAATACAAATAGCAACATTTGGTGCAAAGTTAACAGCAGATGTAGACTGGGCTTTTCAGGCGTTCTGTAGGTCCTTTGACGCTTGCAGCATTCATCGTTTAGAATCTCATTTCTCAGAAGTCTGTGCAGTCAGATCGTTGAGATATTCAATGTTGTTCATTTGAGTGTATGGAGAACAGAACAAGTGCACAATAGGACAGAGTCAATAACAATGAAGACAGAGTATGAGCTATGATATCATTATGATACTCCATCACTTTAAGTGTATGGATGAATCAAATACTTTCTTACTTATTCCTTTTTTCCTGTTTCGTTACCATAAAAACCACAATGCTTATCAATGTTATTATCCTGCCTTTACTACTGTCATATCAGCTTGTATCAACAATTATTCACACTAAAATCTGTACTCTACCAGTTGGGTACTAAGAAGGAAATTGATGAGTGTTTGGTCTGTGTCCTCGTTCGCCATCGAGTTTGGAGTGCACTCCAAACGAGATGGTGAACAGGGACTCAGACCAAGCACGAATATGTTTCTGATTTCATCTTAATCTGGAAATATCCATCTCTTTATCACCCGTTGAGAACGAGATACCGTTCTCGCAAGCCTGTTGAGAACGAGTTCGTAATGCTAATCCTATGGACGTTTTTACCAGGCTATGATAAAGGTAGATAATGAATACAAATTATAATTCAGACTGGATTCAGATGAAATTGGTTATATGCCCAGAGGTTAGTATTGAGACGCACTCAAAACTGTAGCTAATTCGTAATATAGTACTTGATACCCGACTCTCCTCCTCCGCCTCCCGCATAAATGCTAAATATCCCGCTTTCCTAAGCACATGTTTGACCTTGTCCAGCACTGACGAGTATCAGAACTTTAGTAAGTACTCTACTCATATCGGGCATCCTTCCATTTGTTTCCGTTATACTCATAGGATTGCCAACTCTGGTTGTATTTTTAAACTATTCATGGAAGAATTGCACCTATACAGAATGGAGATTATAAATGTAATAAAAGAAAATGACCCTACGCAATATCCTCGCATCCACTCGGATATTACTGCTCGTCAACTCATTGGAGAATACGGCCGGTTGTATCTGAAACAAGTTGATATTGTGTATTGCGCCCAGAGAATGGACTGACTCTGGCCTGCCTCGTTTTGAATATGCAGTGTCGGACACTTGCTGGTTTTCTGTTCCCTCAAAAGACGATGTTCTCTGTGGCATGACGTCATTGTCCTTTAATGACGTCATCCAGACGCCACAGTTTCCTGATAAATGGGAGAAGATTGTCACAGCTGTAGGTAAGGTGGGAGGGGCTTTCTGAACGCTGCTAAGGGTCTTATGTAATGGTTAGAAGCACCCTTGATTGTAGTGGACTATTTATAGGGGCGTGTGGATTGTACATTTGTAATGGAGCAGCCTTTGTTTACGGAATATGTAACGGTTATCGTTGCCAAGAAAGTGACGCGGTCGTGTAGTTTAACGATAACCAAGTGGCTATCTAAAGTCAACGACACGACTTGACCTTTTATTGTGATAAATACATTGTTTAGATTTTTGTCGTTTATTACCTTTATAGCTAAATATTCACCTATATATATTTTTAAATTATGAACTTTATGCTCTTTTTGTAAACCCACTGGGTGGCTACTTGAGCTACATGGAAGGTAACCACTGGAGAGAGTGGAAGATAGGCACTAGTTGCCTAACTCGTCCTCCAGGATAAATAACAACTTTCAAAAATATACCCCAAAAAAACACACGACGACTTCGAAGTTTTGGGTGCTTTAAAAGGGAAAAGTATGCAAGAATATCTATGATGGTTACACGGTCTTAGAAACGAAGACACAAGAATGAGACTAAAAACACGCGATGGGCTGTTCAAGGCATATCTGATAATTCAACTTGAAAATTATAACCCATGGTGATTTCCTGGAAATATAATGATCTCAAGGTGTCGTAGAATACATAGCTAATTTGATAACTGGGGGTCACCGTTGTTGTTTTTGATTTAAATATCAATAATATGATAAAATTACAATAGAATAAACAGGAATTGTAAAAGGTTTGATTTCACATGTCATTTTCTTTAAACTTTTAGCAAATATAGTAAATGGATAGAACTGCACATTAATTTCAAAATCTACCCTTTTTTAAGGAATTGGAGAAAACCATATTATCAGATCATTCCGTCTATGAATCAACTTCAAGCACATATAAGTCGGCCTATTGTACTTTTTCGATTAAGCCAAATACCGTTACATTTTACTCATTTGGTATTAGAATAAGTAACAAGAAACCAGTTTGCATTGATAATCATAATTATTGAAAAATCCTTATGTGGCACACCACTGTATATTGTAGGTTATGGTTTTAAAATAAATAAATGAACAAATAGAAAGGAAAAAGGAGGTTAGAATAGACAACAAGTATGCCAACAGAACAAAAGAAAAATAAGTCAGAATAGTTAGATATCAGCAAGGATAGTCAGTCAATTACATTAGATAAAAAGAGAAACGGGAAAAACTGACCCCCCCCCCCCCCCCCCCCCACTAAAGATCATCATACTAAATATATTGTAACCGAAAGGTGGAGAAAAAAAGGAATAAAACATAGAGAAATCAGATATTTTTCCATAGGGACTCAATACGAACATACCCGGCGCATATGGGTATTTTCTTTTTCATTATCTAACATAAGGAAAATGTATGGGGACCCAGTAGACTACTATTCATTGTCTAAAGACTTCCGATACCATAACCATTGTACAAGATACGGATTCATTCATTGTATGCAACCTCAAAGCCATTGTATACGGGGAAAGTGTCAATGTATTATAGAGTAAAGAAAATAGGCTATTGATACACACTTTAATATGGAAATTCCTGGGTTTAATTTACTAGAGAACGTGGATGACATAGACAACAAACGTTGGTTTTGGGGGCAGGCGGCTCTGTAAACTGCGACAGTTTGACATTGTCATACACCCACTGACGCTTGTGTATTACTACACGTCAACCACTCGTGGTTTATGGCCACCTGTCCACAAAACCATCGATTATTATCTAAATGCGCTGGGTTGCAATAAACCAATCAAATGGATCAATAGCGCCTAAAATGTCACCAGCAGGTGAACGGAAAGTACACATATCAGGACGAGAGGCGGTTAAAAAATAACAAAGTTGACTGGTTTCATATAAGAAAAAAGAAAACTGCTGTATAATCCTCAGAGCTGATTCTATGCAATATCCCTGCATGCGCTCGGATATTACTTCATGTCAATTACTCTGAAACCAGTCAACACTGTTTATTTAGTACCCAGTGAATATCACTGACTGAGATAGACTTTCTACAAAAATGACTTGTCCACTCGTCAAGGAGCTGTTTCTCATAACCCTGAGTTGGCCTCAAAAGGTTTAAACCACACAGAATTAGTATCTATGGGATAGCCATTGGTATTTCAGGGAATATAACCACAAGCTATCAGTAGATAGCTATCATTTAATGTGAATGAGTGCGATTAGGTCAATGTAGGAAATATCTAAATAGATGAGTACTTTAGAATGGGAATAGTAGAGTTGAATGAATAATACATAGAAAGAAAATTATATTACGGATTGCAAATAACCTAGTTTTAAGTTAATTTAGGTGGAGTTCGACTAGTGCCTCCAGTGTCGGGATAAGGGACGTAGGAGGGGATTAAACACAGGGAGAGCCGGGACGATTAAGGACAAGTATCCATGTGTACTCCTCATCTGTAATCTGACAGTAATCTCCCTGTATGCGGGACTGAGGATACACGTACTAGGTTAAATAGAACTAGGAACAAACGATATGCTCATCAGTGGTGAATGAGCGTAGGAATTATGAATGAATAACAATTAGAAGGTTTGGGTTATATTCAGTCTATGGGTTATTTACTGTTACCCACTTAAACCCAGTCAATTTGTCATTTCTACAACTGTCTGTCGCGGATCCAAATATATCAAGTACCAGAGGGTCAATCAGGTATTTCGGTCTATATTTATTGGTCATGGTGAGTTGGGCATGCCTCTATTTATAAGCCCATTTCCATTGGCCGACGAAAACGGTGGTGATTTTTTTTAGTTCTCCTAATAGTCTGTCAGGGTGCCACAGACTGTGAGTCGGTATCCAATAATCGGTGAGGGTTGTAGTTTTCACTCAGTTTCTTGAGAAATCAGTTTGTGAAATCAGGTGGTGATCTTAATTTGCAAAATCTAAGCAGGAAAAGTCGTTGGTCATTTCCTAGCTGGGTCATTTCCATTGATCGATTTTGTGTCAGTAGTGCCAAAAGCCTGTCGGTGGTTCCTGACTGTAGATTGATGATGGGAAATTGGGCAATGGAAACGGGCTTTAAGACAGTGAAACACTGGAACACTGCTCCTTTCCCAATGTCATAGTGCGAGCACGGTGCACCCCTCTCATAAGATCTCACACTCTCTAAGTCGTAATTCTTAACAAACTAGGCTTAGAGCCTTGAGAATCCACTGGCCTGCCTCCCGTGCTAAAGACGTACATCAATGCAACCCAAACATTCCTATAATCTCAATGATGCCACCTAGCGGGAATACTGTGTGTCAGTGGATTCTCAAGGCTCTAAGCCTTGTTTGTTAAGAATTCTTCTCCCATAGAGCGTAGTGAGAACCTTGTACAGAATACGACTTAGAGAGTGTGAGATCTTATGAGAGGGGTGCACCCAGATGGTGAAGGGAGTTTTTGCTGCATGTCGAAAGTCTCTATGTCCTATCCTAACCTAGGCAACCTATACATGGCCGTACGCCCCATGCTAAAAAGTATTTAGCAAGATTGTTGTTTTATCTTGTCAGTTGGTCATGTAACCCACTTCGAGCCAGCCAACCAGCCAGTCCTAATCCTGTCTATATTGGATCTGAATATGTCGAGGCTCAAAGAGGTACTTCAGACTGAAGTGATTGGTCATGGTCAACTGGATACTCTAAGACACTGAGACACTGGTACTCTGCCCCTTACCAATGTCACAGAGTTGGCTCGCAGATAGTGAAGGGTTAAGTTTTGCTCTGTCCAATCACTCTAACCTTTAGGCAGCTCATCTGAGCGTGAGTATCCCATGCTCAATAAATTCAGAACATTGCAAGGAGCCTCTCGTTGGGTTGTAGTTCCGTGATCTAGCAATTTTACCACCAAGCTGGTTTCCCTTATCAAATATACGAGGGTATGCCTTTCTTTCCTTTTCACTACTTGTACTTAGAATAACCGCAGGGTCAAAATGGTAGGTCGCTGAATGTTTGTTTGCGAATCGAACCCTAATAAAAAAATCTGTTCCAAGTTCTAGTATGTATAATCGGGTGGTTGCTGGTCAAAATCTTCAGTAATTTTTCATACGTATATCATGAATGGTCCCTTTTCCAGGAAGGCCGCCAAGATTTACATTAATTAGTTTTGATGACTTCGGGGGACATTTAGGCTATAAAGCGGTGCGTAGTTGACTGTCAAGTAGCAGACTCCAATGTATCAGACTTGGGAATGTCTCCAGGCCCACACTGGTTCAAGAACACCAGCCATCCCTAAGGGCATCCCTACAGAGCTCAAATGATCTCAATAGTTTCAATCTCTTGGGAAAAACTGGCGATGTGAATGTGAAATTTCCAGAAGAAAAGCAACAAGTCAAACAAAGGACACTTTCGTAGGTAGAAGACTAAGGTCTGAATCACGATCATAAACAGCATCAAGTATCTTGTTAGTTTTGCATATTGTATTTTCATTTTACTCTTGGCGGTTTTTAAGTGTTTTTATTGTTTGATAAGAGGTAGACTGCCCCTGTGGCGAATTGTTTGTGAATAAAAGAATTAAAAGACTGGTCTCAGCCCCTGTGTCCTACGCCTCCGCCTCTGCCTCCACCACGTCTCTTGCCCCTCTCCCTCTGCCTCCACCGCAGCCACTGGACACAGCCAGGCGAAGCTTACATATTGTAATGCATTTTATTGTGATTAATTTTAATAATTCAATGAATGTTTATAACCAAAGACCTGAGGAAGTCCAGGTATTAGGTTATGTGTGCGTGTGCGTCAGGAGGTTTCCCTGACCAATGCGTCGAGTATGTGAGAATCAGTGTCATTCTTGTCGATGTACGCACTTCAACACTTCAACTTCATTATAGCGACCGCGATCACCACTGAATACTTCTATGATTTTCTTGGATCAAAACGAAATATCGCCAATCACTCCACTACCAGTTGCTTTTCTGTATTTATATATGATGAAATAACAAGCGCACTGAAGGAGATTATGTTTGTGGACTATTGTTAACAATATTTATGGTATTATTGTTTAAAAAGAAATTGTGCGTTAATAAACATTAAATATGCTGAAGATTTGCGTATATCATATATGATACAATTAGTTAAAATATATGAATTGAATTGAGGAGCACCTCTCACATCATGTAAACAGTATATGGGTTCAAAGGAAAATCGACCCGTATCCTAGCATTATACCCGTCCTAGGTAAAGTCATCCAAAAGCCAAGGTAAAAAATGGCGTTATTAATCAAGGTATACAACGATACTAAAGCAGATCCTCGGACTGGACGTGAGAATACTTGGTAAAATTGACGATCCAATTGTCAAGTTTACAGCGTATTAATCACGTACAGCCACAGTAACTTCTGTCTGTATTACGTACCTGGAGGAGACGGTCGCACCCTGGGTTCCGGGGGCGCGGGGAGGATGCAGCCTTCCTTCAGGTAAACTCCGAGCTCTCTCCTCATCGCTGGAGATCTCCACCGGAGGGCCTGGTAAAGATGTGTGTGGAGAGTGAGAGCTGTCCTGTGGGAACGCTTTTGGGGTTGTACCATTAGACCCGCATGACCGGTCAACCATGATCACCGCTTTACTATATACCTACTGCCGTAACTAACGTGATTACTAGACGCTGCAACCCATGATGTACTGCACATCTGTGCAGTAAGTTAGGGTTCATTGCACGGTAGCAACGGACATGATTACGACGTCGATATTTAAAAATGGTAAACACCTCGTTGTAAACGTGCTAGGGCCCGAGTTCGGATCGAAATTTTTACGTTTACAGGAACATCGTTTTATTATTTTACCAGTTGGGTCACAATTTGGCGGATACCTAATCACCCATTTAAGGTGGATCTTTTATAATGTTCCCACCTTTTTTTATTTATGTAGTATTTCATTTCTACGTATTAACGGAGGTTTGATAATTAATGATTGGTAGTACCGGTTTATAGCCAAAGTTATTGGGCATATTATATATAACAAAGTGGTTGTCCCCCGACTGCAGCGGCGCTAACCTACAATTTTCTGGCGGATGATGGCGGAACCTGCATTTACTCTGTGCTATATCGACCAGCACGTCCGGTAGGAGATTTATATTTTGATAATATAAAATCTGCATAATCAACACCTTGATGATTCCTGTATACCTATACCAATGTTCAAATATATTTTTACCGTTCCAGAGATGGTCCTCATATCTTTTTAGAGCGTGCTCGCACGCGCCATATATGGCGCCTAAAGGTTAGAGTGGTCACATAGACTTTCAGCTTCCAGCAAAAAACTACCCCATCACTATTTGTGTGCTATTCAATGTAACATTGTACGAGGTTGTCGCAGAGAAACCATGCAGAATAATAACAACTCGATACTAAGCTCTCTATCTGTAGACCACTTATAATACAGTATCTAGGAAACTGGCCTTGAGCAAGTATTATGCTAAGTACCACTATATATCTGAAATAATTATGCTTGATGACCCAAAAGCGTACCCCAATTACGTTAATACCCCAAACGACACGATGATTTTAAGTGTAGCTCAATAACTTGACCTGACCAGGAAATAAGTGATTTCCCTTTGTGTACTATACCATGCTGTCAGAGCAGCGAAGATAAATACCAGCTTCAGTCGAAACGTATAGGCATTATGAAAGATAAGCCAGAACCTTGGTCTTGGTCATTTACGTCTATGCCTAAACACTTACATTGCATACAACAGTGCGTACAAATTGTGATTCTTAGTAATCTTATCATGGGGTTTAATCTCCAAATGGAGTTCTTAAAACGAAAATCACGAGACCAAAATACTCAATAGTCAGACGTGGTGCGACTTAGTTCGATCCTCACTAGTCGGTGGGGAGGGATAGCAGATACGGCGTTGTACTAACTACATGCATAACTAGGAGCAAATAGGATGTTCATCATTGACGAGTAAGTATGCAATTGTGAAAGAAGAACAATTGAAATATTTGGGTTACATTCAGTATATGGATCGTTTCTTGTAACCGACTTGCACCCAGTCAACTTACCATTTCTTCAACTGCCTGAGTCTAGGATCCAAATATATCAAGCACCAGCCTGCCAGGGACCTGTTTCACTAGTTTCGTGACATGTCTAGATGGCGTCTGAGACACCATACAGACAGACTAGTTCGTGACAACACAAGTAGCGGCCCTTACAACAAGACTAGAGGCTTGTCTATTTGCTTGTGACACAACATGCGACATTAGATGTGACATGCATTATGAAACGTGACTTACTTATGTCCATTCTTGCTTGCACTGTTGGTGCCGCTAGTCATGTCTGTCTAGCACTTTTGTCACGAAACTAGTGAAACAGGTCCCTGGCAGTAGGTCAATTAGGTATTTCGGTCTTGAGTGATTGGTCATGGTCAGTTAGGCCTCAATAATCACTAGATCCCTGCAGCCGGCCGAAGCCTAGTCTCCCGTCCAACTAAAGGTTTAACAAGGCATGCAGTCCTAATGTTCGATTGAAACCACAGATGGCTACCAATATAGTTTGTGTGGCCTCATATCGACTTTATATGAGACAGGTAGCTATTGTGTTATGAAGATGGCCATTTCGCCCTCTTTAGCAAACAAAACACCAGGTGGGGGATGCTGCTATCAATGGTTTGTAACAGATAACAGCAGTTGTCTCCCGATTAGTGTGTTACCATTCTCAATGGTCGCACTTGAGCTCGTCCAATTTCTTGGTTAACGGTTGAACTAACAATCACTCACAGCGTAGGGCTTTAAAGGCATTCGTTCTAGTTTTTGATCTAGAGATCAATATTATCATAATAGTATTATAATAGAATTGGTAGAAATTATATTAAAAAAAAAGTTGTTTTTCACATAGTAAAACCCATGTCATTTTCCTCAAACTTTAACAGAATGTAGTCCATGTATATAATACTATCCATTTAAGTTTTAAAATAAAAAGGCAACCGTCCTTATTTTTGAAAGAATCATAGAAAAACATATGTTTCAGCATATTTCCTGTGTAAATCAAGCAACTGTAAATTGACCTATATAGATTTAAAAGTCGCCAGGTGGCGCCACCGTAAATCGTTGTATATGCCTTTAACTGTTTGGATGAAAGCCACTCTCACAACACATTGTTTCCAACCCCCATCAGATCCTCTGTGCCATGTGGACTGTGCAAATTTCCATCGGCTCGGGATCTCACTCTCCCACCAGATCCTTTGAGGCGCTAGCGCTGTCTTAGTCTCTGCCCCAACCCAAAGCCTGTTCCCTGGGTATCCATTAAAGACAGGGGAGACCTGCGAACATTTCAGATTCAAAACAAGGCAACTGTCAGAAGTTGCACAAGTCAAACAACTCACATATCATGAGCATTAGAATTGCTAAAGGAGACACAGTCAATCCAGCTGTTTCTTTTTCAGACTTAAACCATTTTATAATGGGAATTCACAGTTGATTAGACTGCCCCTTCAGAGAAGCACATGGGCATTGTTGACAAAACAAAGGCCTGCAACACATGATCGAGGTGCTTTCCACTGTAGAAAGTAATCACAGAGACTGTGTCTGGTTTGACATTTAAATAATAATAGAAAGGCGAGTATTTTATTCACCATATAAATATGTTGATCTCTATTTACATGTAGAACACAAAATACCCCACGAATCTCTCAGAATTTAGAATATTTCAAAAACTGGCGTATGGGCCAGATTCGAGCCCAAACAGGCAGGTTGGGGCAGAGATACAAGCAACCACAGGAAGTAGAGCGCATAATTTCTGCTGGGAGAGTGTAGGTATCTGTGCTTGGATAGTGACTGACTCAAAGACACCCTCACAGCATAAAATTTTAAGTGTATTTAGGCCTATGTTTCGATCTTGGCGTGTCTACAACTAGGGGCCGTGGTTTCTAATCCTTTAATCTAAGAACTAAAATTAATAGGCCACCGCAACTGTGTTTATTCTATAGAATCTACGAAAACGCTATTTCAGTACAATTCCTATGTGCAGCGAGCCAATGTAAATGAGCCTTTCTTACCTAGCGAGTTAAGATGAATGTGTGTGTGTGGGGGGGGGGGGGGGGGGTAAAATTACTCATTTGGAGTTATGGTGAATCAGAATGGTGGGAATGGCTTTCATCTTGAACCGTCCCTCTGAAGGATTGAGGGCAGGATATACTTAACGTGATGACTCTCCCACCCTGGTCACTGTCCTTCTAGGAGGACTCATTGTCATAATCCTTCTCACTGTCCCCAAATACTAAACGGTCCCCTGGATCATCTAGCACATATTGTAACGTAAGGAGGATCTCTGAAACAAATAACTAATGAAATAGAAGCTGCTTTAAACAAAACCCCAAAAAGATCACCAGATTTCGCCACTGTAAATTATGGTATATGCCTTTAATGGCGTATCGGAGGCACAGTGGCACCACCTGGTGATTCTTAAAGATTGAGAATAATCTAACATCTTTTGACCAGTCTTCTAAGTGAGATGGTTGCAATGGAAGTGATACAATTTATTCCTGCCTCTCTGTAGTAACATGAAAAGTGTTGAGATGAGTGTACCCATGGTTGTGCCAACACTTGACGTATTTGATACCTTTCTCGACTTATCAAAAAATATCTTTGTCTAGCTCAATGCTGACACCTAGGCCTAATGATCAAAATCAGTACCCTATTATCATGTCGAAGTACCTGCGCTGGAAATTAACTATTAAATCAGTTTGCACATGTATTTTTAATTTCTGAAGACAATGTATTATCGATGAATAAATGATAATAAAAGAATGGGTTCTCTTTTATAGGAAACACACGATATTAGTGTGAACTCAATCGTTTAGCTAGTTCATCGGCTAAACTGCTACCGCAGTGCCTCCTAGCGTGGGACAAAAGAACCAGTGTATAGTATTTTGCTTTTCCTAGCGGTGGTCGGCGACACTAGACAGTAGGAGATGGTACCCAGTCTGTTTAGTAATGACTGAATGAGAAAGGCGGACTACAAGTTAATATAGGGTCCAAGACTGGTTTCTCGTCCATCTGTTAACGTAAACTCACTGTGAGATTGTTTGACGCGGTAACAGTTTAAAGACACGATCTCGTGCCCACGCCGAAGCATGTGACTGAAACTGTTGGTAAACAGACACACACACTGGGTGAGTATCAGTACCGTATTCTACCCATCCTATTATTTTCCGATTATAGATATAATATGTTAGTGATATGTGTAGTTGCGTCTGAATGCGCACCATATGTAAACATACGGACCTAAAATACAACTTGCAAGGAGAAGTAGAACAAGGATAACACTTCCAGGCTTCAGTAAGTCGGGGGCGTACCCAGGATTTCGTTTTGGGTGATATAGGTTGGTGGGGGTAGGGTGTGTGTGGGGGGGGGGGGGGGGGGGGGGGCTGGATGACCAGTGGGAGCCCAGCTGTGAGTGTGAGGCCCTTCCTGAGGTCCCCGGACTTTTACCATCTCCACTTCCACTCTCGCCACCCCCCTTGTCGTGGGAATTGTTATGCTTTGCCTTTGTCATGTAATATACAACCCTCTTGGTCATGGAGAATGGAGTCCCTCCTGCGAGACGTGATTTTTATGGACGCTAGGATGGCCCCTTTGTTTGGGGGAGGGGCTTTGTAAACACGCCAGAGAGTGGGACTACCGGTACGTGGGAAGATTGCGCGGGTTCCAGTGGCAAAATCCATCAAGCGATCCAGGGGTAGAACCCCTAGAAGCACCTGGATTTTAAACCTGTTACTAGCGACTTCGTCGCGTCGTACTTGAATTAGGGTGAGGGCTTAGTGGCGCCAAAGAACCAGGGGTTCTAGTTCTCTGGTGGCGCCGCCTACTATTAATACCGGAAACTACCAAAATAGTTCCCAAGCATCATTTCACGTGACACCGATTTTACCGACTACCAGCGCAATTTGGCCCTTCAATCTCCCACCCTACATTGGGTTCACTCTGTCCCTATGTGCGGGAGATTCTCCAAGCGGATTCGACGGAATTCTACCGTTTTAAATATAGTAGGTAACCAGGATTTTTTTCAGGAAGGTGGAGCTGCATATTTGAGACTACTGGTACCTTAGGCTTAGGTAAAACGTTCACGCCCTCATCTCCATTGACTACTAGTACAATAAAAATCAGGTGAAAATTCTCACCCTAAATTAAAGGTTAACTAAATCAAATTAAATTGAATCAAATAAAAAGTTCCCCCACAAAAATTTGCAAATGACTCATTCCCATTTGTTTTAATTTGCATAATGTTTCAAATAATTAACATTTTTTAGTATATATTTTTTTTTTTATTCAATTTATTTTTTCAATTATTCTAATTATATTTTTTAACATATATATTTTTCTAAATATTTTTTATTTTTATCTTTTTTTTTTTTTTATATATTTTTAATTATTCTTTATTTATCTATTTCTTCATTATATTCAATCTAATTCTAAGTATGACCTTATAATATATATTCAACTAATATATTGCATTTATTGAAAAAAAAATTCACTCACTCACACACACACACACTCACTCACTCACTCACTCACTCACTCACTCACTCACTCACTCACTCACTCACTCACTCACTCACTCACTCACTCACTCACTCACTCACTCACTCACTCACTCACTCACATACTCACTCGCACATATTTCAATAATCTGCAGCCTTGTAGCATATTCCTGGTTTACTTATATAAGTAAGATATGGTGGACACTCTTCTTACCGCAGCCGAAAACAAAAACGAAAAACTCTCAGAAGTAAGAATGGAAAGTGACTTGGGCCATCCATAAAGTAGGTACGCACTGACGGGGGGTGGGGTGGGGAGTGGGAGGGGGGGGGGGGTAGGGTCAACAATTTTGGAAAATTTGCGTATGCTCCCTCTTTGTTCTATTGTGCACAAGAATGGGAGAGGGGGTGGGTCCAAAATTTCAGAAATTCTGCCTACATACTTAATGGATGGCCACCGTGAAGAAACCATCAGTAAAGACACTGTGCCGAGTCTCAAATCTTGATTGAGAAACATAAGGCGATAGGGAAGTGCATGAGCGTTAGGAACCAGCTGGGCTCCACCCCCCCCCCCCCCCCCCCCCCGACACTCACACGCGCGCGATCTCTGGTCCCATGACACAGATGCATTGATTGAGCAAAGGTTGGGGACCACATGACGGACAGAGGTGGGAGGAGGTGGTTCCCTCGTTTAAAAGGCAGGTCGGCCCACCACTGCACACCACTCTATTCTTGTCACGGCAGTGGAGGCACGGACTGGTGAGTAGCAATTGACTGTAACAACACAGGAGTTTCCGGGATATTATACAATATTAACACACATGGTTAGTGCACCTTAATGCAATCTGTTCAGAGATATTTTGTAGGGAAATACTCACCAAGTTCGAAGAATCCGACCGAAATATCAAGGACCAGATTGAATTCAAATACACTCACTATATCTCCTTATTATTATATACCAGGATTTGATCAAATCTCCATTCTAGTACATGTACTTACCATTTCATCCACTTTCGACCACCGAATGTCAAACTCTGCCTCTCTGTTGTTAGTGTTAACAAGTCATGTGGTACGGAGGGTAGTATTATTCAATTTATTGATGGTACGTCACTGCTAGGACAAATAAAATCTATACTGCTAGTGTGCATAAACGAGACATTCGCGCACAGGTACATAATAATATTTGTTCTGTAGCTGTTTGCCACAGTGTGCTTACGTGGATGGATAGGTTCATACTACGCCGATAGATGGTTAATTTTCGTGTTTTTTTTAATATCAATTTTATTTTTATTTAAGAAAAAAAGCAGTTCTAACTCAGGGTTAGATCTTCCACTGCAGTGGTTACAGCCTTGTTGACATGGTCAATACCCATTATCATATTATATACAATAACTCACATTTATAGTATAACAAAAGGTGGTTGATGAAGAAATAATGATATTTAATGAATCATATTTATACTCTAATGCCAATCAAACTCTGAGTACATGGTTTTTACCTCTTTCTTAAATATCCGATATGATTCACTACGCTGTGTCGATATAGGCAATTTATTCGCTAATAGTTCACCTTTGTGGGGGTTTATCTGGGTACTTCAGTGGTAGACATAGAAGGGGAGGACCTCCTGTTTTTTTTGTGTTATTTTATTCGTTTATTTATGCTGTTACCTTAGCCTTGTCTTCTTTTGGGCCCGTTATACATTAAAGCCCAGCTTCTCTCCGCTTTCTCTATCTTTAGTGGCCAAAGGAGTTCATATGGTGTCCAAGACATTTTTCTGAGCTTGGGAAACACGCTCAGATACGTTGCCTAGGTTAGGAAGAGGGTATATATACTTTTAGCGTTCTGCAAAAACTATCCTATCACTATCTGCTTGCCAACTCTGTGACATGGGGAAAGGTGAAGAAGACCAGTGACTCAGTGTCTTAGTGGAGTGTCCAGCTGACTATTACCAGTCACTTCAGACTGAATTACGTCCTTGACCCACTGGTGCTTGAAATATTTGGACCCCACATAGGGAGGTTTAGGAATGGCTGGGTGCCAGGTGACTCACTGACTGGATAGAACGCAAATCTTCTAATTATTAAATGAATTCTTATAATTCCACGTACGTTCATCAATGATGAACATGCTATTTTTTCCTAGTTCTTAGTACTGTCATGAACAGTATATCTCTGGTTCTATATAAGTATCACCGCGTTCTCTTTATCAGAGAGTTATACGTAGTGAAGATAATGATATCAATGTTGTGATATCTGCTGTGACGTCTTAAGTCTATACAACATCGACATCTATCACCGGGTCTCATCGACCCAGTCGCCGATTATAACCAGGAACACTAATGTCGAGGTACGAGGGTACCCGCATCCCAACTATTGTAATTGGATATTACACCCATGCTTGTAAATGGTGATTCCTGTCAGGAAGAAGTGTGATCGGGTCAGTGAAGTGTGTACATCGACAATTATATCACCATTTTTTACTGACACACAACGGATTAGTCGGATAAAGGTCTGATGTGGCAGAATCGGCATGTCAGTGTCTTAAACCGTCACAGGCAGCTGCCATAATCCCATCATCCGCTATCTTGTTATGTGTGCCACATAAAATACACCTATACCAGGGGCCTGTTAAATAATCTAGGCTTATACATGAAGTCCCTTTTCCGTATGCCATAGAGACCTAAGGATGATGCGGGTCAACTTTATTCAACACTTTTGGATGACCTATGGTCAGGTAGGACAGTCTTAGCGAACGAGCTTGAATATTATTAAACAATAACCTTGTATGCGGTATCCTCTGTACCTTTGTAGGCATAAGTTATTCAACAGGCCCCTGCAGATCTTGGTGTGGATGATAAAGAGGTGCCCCTTTGTTATTGTATGCTCTCCGATCATAAAGTGAGTCAGATGTACAGGCTGATAACAGGAGCTTTAGACCTGTGTCCTGACCCCTCACATCTACAGGCAAATCTACCCCAGAAATTGTCATATCAAAAAGGGCATATCAATAGAAATATTTTTCGTTTGCTTCATAGCACAAAGGGACTATTTTCCTGTGTACAATAGCTTTGAGATAGTATACCACGGATTTTAATCTGTATACCATAATTATAGTATCTGACAGGTTTTATATTATGGATCCTGGTCTACTGTGTTTCCATACATTTTCAATGGCGTCTTTGTATATGGTGGATAATAAATGATAAATATTCCCAGGCGGATCCCCAGGTTGTGGCCACTTACACGATCTTCAAACAGGAAGAATGAGGATGATAAATCCTAGTCCCCATACATTCTCAATGGAACAGGATGTTAGACACACCCACATGATGCCTCGTTAAGTGCGCATGCTCTGTACGTGTATATTAGTCACGTGACCAGGGGAATGGGACGGAAACTAGTCGGTGCGTCCCACCAAATAATTGGAGATCACGTGCCACCAGCGTCAGAAATCTCGCGAATCTGAGCTAACCTTGATTGGTTCACGGAGCTGACTGTTCAGAAAACCATCGTTAGTTGTAAATAATTTCCATCTTCACGAATAGATTGAGACCAGGAATATCATAGGGTCTATCAGTACGGACTAGTTCTTTCTCCAGGCACAAAGGGACTAGAAATCTGTTTCAGAGCATATTGAGACCCCGTTTAATAATCTAGGATAGTACATAAAGCACTCTTTTCTTAAACTCGTACAAGGGTTATCATTTCAAAACATGACAACGTCCAACCAATATCCAGAGGGCGGTAGAAGGGCCGAAGTATACCATATGCCAAATCAAAGTATGTTGGGATTTTTCCATACCGGCACAGTATGCTGGATTGGATAAAATACCAAAATCATAGCAGAGGTTAGTATCTATAGGATTTCCCTGCATAGGTATATGATGCAATAACCATGGTATGACTAGGCGTTTTCCTTGGGTTTTTTTTTTTTACATGTACCATTTCTTTTTTTTTCAGGTACAAGATGAAACTCCTTGTAGTACTTGCGTTGCTCGTAGCGGCTGTCTCAGCCAAACGCCACTTCCCGCACCACCAACCTTTGTCCCCTGAGATCATCAACTACGTCAACAAGTATGCCAAGACAACGTGGATCGTAAGTAGCTCAGTTGGCAGCTTCCACTTTTCCATAGAAATCTATCGTTTCATTTTTATTTTATAAAATTCTCTTTCCTAGAGTAAAACAAAGATAACATTAGGAGGGCTCATTCATGCCAATAAATACACAATATGACCATGATTTTGATCTGTTTGGCCATATTTATCACATAGTTGACGCGTAGTAATATCCGAGACAGTGTCTGGATATTGCATAGTGTCAACTTGGAGGAGAATACAACAACGCAGAGCAAAATAAAGGCAATGTTGTATTTATTACCCACCTTTCGACTAATTATTAGGGGGAAAACCATATATAGGTTAACGTGACGATTGTGACGTATGCTACTATTTTCTAAAAAAGCTGTATCCTTTTCAGTCGTGATCCTTAAGCTCCATACGCCTTTTATAGATACATGTACTTCATATTAGGTAGATAGTGATGTTCTATTGTTTGAAAGTGATGACCCATTGGTAGATAGTGATGCTCTATTGTCAGTTAGTCAGTGATCTTACAACTCTTATTTTTGCTTAAAGATGATATCGTTAATGGGTGATGTTGTGTTCCTCAGGCTGGGGAGAACATGGCAGGTCTGGACACGGCACATCTGAAGCGTATCTGTGGAGTGATTGAGGACCCTAACGGTGTCCGTCCCCCGCGCCTGGACGTACGGGTCAACCTGGACGCCATCCCAGACTCGTTCGACGCCCGACAGAAGTGGATGAACTGCCCAACGCTGAAGGAAGTGCGCGACCAAGGTTCCTGCGGCTCCTGTTGGGTTAGTCCCACTCACCTTTATCAGCCCGCTAGAGGCATATCAGACAAATTGCCTTGAAAATTAAAACCCATGTCATACTCATGGTAGTTGAATAATGAAGATTTCAAAGTGTTGTTTTACACTTATATAACTTGGATAATTGTAGGTCACCCTGCTAGTTTTTGATCTAGAGATTGATGTTATGATAATATTGTAACAGAATATACAGAATGATGTTGTGGAAGCTGTCGAACTCTTAACTCCCCATAATAAAGTGATGTCCACGCCTCAATTATGACAATAAACTTTTTATTTTTTGTTCCTTACTGGTCGACGTTTCGGTGTAGATCTTTACAGTGTTATGTAGCTTGAAAACGGCTTCAAGCTGTGGGTACCACATAGTAAACAACCTAACCACGTCTCAACACATTTCCTTTATGAATCAGCCAAATACAAGTGGGCCTACTTTACCTACTGAGTTAGATCAATCTAGACAAGCAACATGGTGTGTGTCTAAATGCAGGAATCCAGAATCCTTTTGATTTCCCATTGCGGGAACAGTTTTTTTTTATATATATATATTTTTTTTTTTATAAATTTGACTTGAAAAAGGCCACTGAACGCCGAAACGTTGTGTATTGTTCTAAATAAAGCCTATATATATCAAACCGAATTGGGCAGCAGTTGAGCTGTGCTTGTCTTACTATCATCGATTATTTTCTAAATTATTCTTTTAAATGGTTTCGTTCTGATTTTTTCTCAGGCGGTGGCAGCTGCGGAGGCCATGTCAGACCGGATCTGTATCGCGTCTCAGGGCAAGTCCAACGTGCGGATTTCTGCCGAGGATCTTCTCACCTGCTGTGATGAGTGTGGCTTCGGGTGAGTCCAAAGCTCCCTGTAAAGTACCGACCCTGTCTGGACTTTTTTTCTTATTGCACATAAATTCATCATAAGGATGGTCTTCCATTCATGTCCTATACAGTGATCTCTATGTAACATGCTCTTGGAGAGTTACTACGTTTCCTCGTGAATATCAACTGTCTGTTTACAATAAAGAAACAAATATCCTCCACCTTTGGTATGGGATGAGACAATAATGAATTGCCAGATTTTATCTTCATATTTTGTAGATATCAAATATGTATGAAGGACTGAAATATTGTCCAAAACAGGTCGGTAAACAAGTTTCATGATTGATTTATTACTAAAAGAAAGGGCCCAGCCCAACACCGAGCTAGTGGGAATATTTCATCATGTATTATTTGAGTATATACAGTGTGACTTTCATGGATGTATTTTTTGTATCATCTTGTAGGTGTAACGGGGGAATGCCCGCAGAGGCATGGAGCTACTTCAAAAACACCGGACTAGTTTCAGGCGGCGCATACCACAGCCACCAGGTAAAAATACCTGTTATTATACAATGTTTGATACCTAACAGAGCCACCAGGTAAAAATACCTGTTATTATACAATGATTGATACCTAACAGAGCCACCAGGTAAAAATACCTGTTATTATACAATGATTGATACCTAACAGAGCCACCAGGTAAAAATACCTGTTATTATACAATGTTTGACACCTAACAGAGCCACCAGGTAAAACATACCTGCTATTATAGTGTTCAGCACCTTCTGCAGCCACCAGGTAAAGCATACCTGTTATTATACAATGTTCAATACCTACCACGGCCCAGCCATACTGCTGCTGGCAGCGCCAGGTCAGGATATGGGCAGATTTGGTTATCTTCCACACGGGATTAATGACCGCCAACTAGCAGAGGTGCTATAAGATCTAGTTGGTAAAGTATGTCCATTAACTGTTAGCGATCGATCATTACACAAATTCATCAATTTCCCTTCTTGACTTAAAGGTATTTGTAGCCACCTCTTCCAAACCTTCAACAAATTCATCCGATTACAGTATATCGCCATGTTGATGTATTATGGCAGAGCTGGCAGTTTTCCATGGAAATCTTGTTTTCATTTCCACATATATATTATCCCTGGCCCAAATAAAGATAGTATAATCTGGCCTTATTCATGCCAATAAAATGGTAGTTTGACCCTCCCTATTTACCTAAGCACCATTTAATGGCCAATACTAATATGTTTTCCATGTTTTCCCAGTCTCTCTGAGGTAATAAAATTCACATGAAAAATATGTGAAATTCTTTTTTCCTGAGCCCCTCTGCATCGAGATCCATGGCCACTGAAAATATGGCATTAATTTTACTTGTAGAGTGATAGGGAGCCAAAGTGAACCCGCTGAAACCAAAGATACCCGTTTACAAAACACCATTTCCGGTGGCCATTAAGAACGAGGCTTAGTGCTAAACCTATGGGTCTTTGAGAGTAGACTTTTGTTTTTGGTCTCGTTTGTTACTTTTGACGTGTAGTTTACTACTATCCTCTCTGAATAACTCTCTCTGAAAGTTACGATGACAGTTTTTAAGTTTATCAAAAATATGGATCTAAAAAATTGGAGAATGACACATATAACCTTGAACCTACATAGTCAAATTACTGAGCGCCTGTTAATCTGGTGAGATTAACAGGCTGTACATAGTGTGCTGTTCTATGCTGAGGGCTGGTTTTGTGTTGCAGGGCTGTCAACCATACACTATCGCACCATGTGAACATCACGTACCAGGCACACGTCCCAAGTGTAAGGAGGGCGGAGACACCCCCAAGTGTCAGCACAAGTGTGAGGCGGGCTACAACCACACCTACACCTCCGACAAGCATCACGGTCAGTCTCTCACTCCCTCCGCACACATTCTTATCATGTTGTCCATTGTTCTTTTGGTGGGGCTAAGACATTGCCCACACCTCGAATGCGTTTGACATAAGATTGAGCCAGAATCTTGGCAATTGTATTTTGCCTGTACCGAATTTTGTACGATTCTGGTTTATACCCATTACGTTACTAGAGGGACCTGGCGGAAGATCGGCATATGCCGAGCCAGGCAAACATTTGTGTGTTATTGACCCTAATAAAATGCATCAACAAAAAGAAAAAAGACTGGCTTCAGCCCCTGTACCCCTCCACCTACTCCACCCCTCCTCACCGCTATACAGGGGCCCGTTTAATAATCTAGGATCGTACATGTAGACCCTTTTCTATATGCCATAGGGATCCAGGGACGATGTTGGTCAAGTTTATTCAACACTTATGGACGGCTAATATTGTCTTAGCGAACAGACTTAAAAATGATCAAACGATAACCCTTGTACGAGGTACAGACAAGTTTCTTCATGTACGATCCTATATTATTAAACAGGCGCCAGGATTCCTGGGCCAGTCAGGGGAAGGTTCATCCTAATTCTGTTGAATCATTTAATGAATATTCAAAATCAAAGACTTGAGCAAGTCTAACGTAACTTCCGCACACACATGTATATTTTTTTACATGTACAAGAACTTTTTAAGCTATTTTTTTATTTATAGGTTTAGCCACGTCCGTATTTCAATTACAAGTACGAAAGTACAAACATCTTGAATTCTATTTTCTTGATACCATTTATACATGGACTTACAATCCATTAATTATGGGAAAAAAACAATTCCAAATATATTTATAGTCCCTTTGTCTATGGAGAGGCAAAATATTGTCCCTATTCTATCCTAATTCCTGGTGTCAATTTATTTGTCAAGACGGATATTAAATACAACAAACGATGGTTTTGTGAACAGGCAGCTCTGGATGACGTGGTAATACACTCGCTATTGCTCATGTATTACCACGCGTCAGCCACTCGTGGTTTATGGCCGCCTGTCCACTAAACCGTCGATTGTTGTCTATGTTACCCATGCTGTCAGACCAGAAGTGCACTGTGGGAACTGTCATTCCAGCTTTTACAGCTGTAGGGTGCAGACGTAACCTCAAAGTGTTTCGGTGTAGACATTCTCCTTAATGAAATGAAGAGAAGACTGAAAAGCGTGATCGTCATTGATTTGTTATCGTTTATTAGAGACTGGTGGTTTGTGGTTTTCAGGTAAATCGTCGTATTCGGTGCGTGGAGTGTCGGAGATTCAGACGGAGGTGATGACGAACGGGCCCGTAGAGGCCGCCTTCACCGTCTACGCAGACTTCCCCAGCTACAAGAAAGGTGCGTGTTCTGTTCAGAGTAACCGGAGTTATGTGTGATATTTTAAATTTAAAAAAAAAAAAAAAAAATACTCATGGTATTGCTTCAATTATTATGGTAGACGTGCGATCTGCGATTTTTGCCGAACAATTTCAACTTCACACACCCAAACAGGAAAGCGGAGTTGCCCGGGACGCAGAAGTTTTTTTATCTATATTGCTTCAATTATGTTAAGTACACATGTTATCACTGATGCCGTTCTGTCTCGTACTAAATCACCTCGGGGTAACGTTTCAATCATGTAGAGTGCACCTGATATCACCGACGCTATTCTCTCTCATGCTTTAACCCATTCAAGCCAGGTGATGCCTCAAGGCATCATCCGGGGATGGCCAGGTGATGCCTTGAGGCATCATTTACAAAATTTTCGTTGTTTTGAATAAAATTGAAAATAATGGCTCAATAAACATGAAACTTTCGGAGAATGTAGAAATAACATCATACTTGTTATTTCTAGGTGAAATGAAAAATAGTAATAAGTATCACCTGATATAACTACCGCTGTTCTGTCTCACCAGAACAAGTCGTGGTAATGTTTCACTGGTGTTAAGTACACCTAGTGAAACTTGTGGTAAAGTTTCACTGGTCTTAAGTACGCCCAGTGAATCAACTCGTGGTAATGTTTGACAGGTTCAGCTTACCTTGCCCCCGCTGTTCTATTTCGTGCTTAAACAGCCCATTGTAATGTTTCACTGGTGTGGAGTACACCTCACTGCTGCTGTTTTATCCTGGTCTGCTGCGGTAATATTTCAGCGATGCTAAGTATACATGCTTTATCTCACCCCGGTATTTTTCTCAATAGGCTTAACATTGGGAACTCGTACTTCACGGCCATGAAGTTTGTGTACCCAATACTCAATGGCTAATTGGGTGATTCATTTTATCAATAAATAATGTTATTCAGGGTGAGATAAAATCAGAAACACACTTGATGACAATAACTTGGTCCGCACTCCACCGAGTTTGACTGCAGAGTAATTCACGAAGCGGAGCTGAGTGAACTACTCTGCAGTCAAATGAGGTGGAGTATGGACCAAGCTATCGCCATCTCGTGGGTTTCCTTCTAAATCCCTGACGCTGTACCATATGATGTTGCAGGTGTTTACCAGCACGTCTCAGGAGCAGCTCTCGGCGGGCACGCTGTGAAGATCATCGGCTGGGGGGTGGAGAGTGGCACACCGTACTGGCTCGTCGCCAACTCCTGGAACGCCGACTGGGGAGATAAGGGTGAGTCCACGGCTGATCTATTATGACAAGGTTCATTGAGCTTGTAAAATCTTTAAAAGATCCCTGGAAGAAATTTATAGCCACTCGATCCATGGCCACTGAAAATACGCCAGTTGTTTTGGTTTGCTGTGTAATCTCATTCGGCTTTGTCTCGTGAGATTACACCGCAACCAAAACTCGTGGGATATTTTCAGTGGCTATGCATCGCGATTCGGGTCTTTCTTATTCTGACTTGGTCTAATGCTAAGTGAGTAGTAATGCAACATTCTGCCACGTTTGTCTTCACCAAATTGGTATAATAGCCTATTTACATTTACTTGATTTATATAGGGGGGAAAACATGGTTTTCATCAATTCATTCAATTTTTAATTTTTTTTCATCGGCTGTGTTAAGAAGTGTATGAGCCACGTATTATTAATTCTATCAATTCATTCAAAAACAGTAAGTAAGAGTGAGACGGTAAAAACAAAAAAAACAAGGGGTGATCTTTTAGTATTCAAATGTGTGGCAATACGTATTATTTTTAGAAAATTAACATTAGCTTTACTTTATGAAAGATATATTGAATGTGTTTGCAGCAGAATGAGGTCATCATATTCAACTTCTCGGAAAATTATTGAGCTTTAAAATACGAGGCGAAGCTCACTTCTATGCCCAACCGAGAAAAACAAATTTAGAGGAAAATGAAATGGCTTTTACATTTTAAAGTGAACTGTACCATATGTGTGGTTAATTTTCCCTAAAATTGGACACCTTACCCTGAAATTTGAATATATGAATCATACGATATTTCTTCCTGTCGTAAAATTAACCACGAACCGTGACCATTTCAGGGTACTTTAAGATCCTGCGAGGACAGGACGAGTGCGGCATTGAGAGTCAGATTGTGGCGGGACGTGCCTCAGTCTAAATCAGCTCCCCTTTGGTCTCCATTACATGCGGCGAGCGTTTAACCCTTTCCCTGCAGCACCCAGTTTCCCTGTTCACCATTACACGGCAGGCATTGCCTTCCCAAACGACCCTGCTACGGCAGGCACCTTTTTTGGGGAAATAGCAATGTCATGTGATGTGTCATATGATTTAAGTAATTTAACTTGGTGGCTGAACATATTTTACTATACAAAATCAAAGGTCAATATGGCTCTTATACCTTGTCAAAATTTCTTTTAAATCAAACACTTATCTTTTTATCTATTGAATTTTATATATAAGTGTCACTGATGCCTCTAAGATGCCTAGAGGCATCTTCCTGCCATAGCCAGGGGTATGCCTGGAGGCAACTTCCTGCTGGTAAAGGGTTAAAACAAAGAGCGATACTGGATCAGGAACTACGAGTACGATTTACTCGCACGATACTGTCAGAGATCTCCTTGGAGTTGTGTTAGTTAAACATGATCGTCTGGAAATAATCATATCTAATTGTTTTGGCCTGTCCGCGTACCATAGAGCAAAAATATTTGTCTAGGAGAATCCTAAACTGGCATTAGGATCTATTTAAAGAGGTATATTATATTCCCAAATACTTGCTGGTTACATAGTTAGATTGATATGGGTATGTATATCCATGCTCATCCTGTAAGATTTTTTTTTATCATTTACAGAAAGTTTCTCTCAGATAAACCAAGTTTTTTTCAGATACAGATTGTCTTCCATGAAGACCGATCATTTTAAATAACGAAAACATCGCAAAGACCACCATAAGAACACTTATTTTATCGCTCTTTGTTTTAAAAACCTCGTCAGATTCGTCAAACATTGGCTGAGCTCATCGAGAAAGACTTGCTGTTGAGAAAATATGCCCATACGGAAAGTGGGTTTATCGGATCTCTGACGCCGAGTACGGTTGTATTTTAGCACTCAGTTTCCCGGGTTTAAAGTGATCACTGTCAAAATGACTGCAACATTCCTTAGAGTTTGTGTGAATATTCTTACGTATTTTTCAGATATTATTTTCATACTCATGTTTATCATCGAACTTTGATATTGATATACTCTTAAATATACAGCTATAATTATCTAAATCTAGGAATTCGATAAAAATGTTCATCACTGAAACTAAAAGTAAAAGTATTTTTGTACATTTTGACCTAATTTACTAAATAATTGAAGATTAATTTAGTGTTTTCTTTTTGTTTATAAATATAAGTTCAGGACACACTATCAGTTCAATGTCCAGCAATTTTTTTCTTTTCAAAGATAGATGAGCATATTACAGTCCTCCGTGTAAAACATAAGAGATTTGTACTCATTAACTTCTGTACTATTAGTGCCTTACTAGTTGAAGTTTGCCGTGAAAAAATGTTAGAAGTCTCATTAGTGTGGCAATTATATATTCATGATTTTGTGAAAACATAAAATGTTTATCTTTATATGTGCAGATATAGTCATTCGTTCTCTCTTTTTTAAGACAACGATGGCTAAGCTTAGTTTTGTATATTCCATTTGTTTAGGATGAAGTGGTCTCTCAAATAGCCTTGAAGTGTTAGGTAATTGTATACATGTGCCAAATGACATGTAATTAAAATAGGACGTTTTTTATACATGTTCATGAAAGTTGCCAGGTTACGTATGATGCCTGCATGCAATACTGAGATTAGCTTTAATGAAAAGTTATTCAATGGAAAGCAGAGGATCATGCTTGAAACATATTTGTATTTTTATCAATACATATATGTAGAAGACATACCAATTCGCATTTATACCATATAATAGAATTCTAAGAATAGAGAGGGAAATATATTCGTTTAAATGAAACAATGTACCTTCTGCTTTCTAAATAAACTACTTTACTTTGTATCTGAAATCTGTTGTATTTGTATTTATTTAGTTGACATTAAATGTAAGAAATAAAAGATGGAGGCAGGTATGAAGAGATTCATTCCATGAACTTTATTTGACACTTCCTAAAAGGAGATGTTTCCCAATGTCACCAGGTTAAATAATGTGTACGTGGAAGTCGTGAGTTGATTATGGAAGCCTTGGCAGTATAACTCAGTGTCCATCTTGTGACGTCATACACGTGTCATGACGTCATGAAGTGACGTCACAACTGTAAAGCCCAGATTACCCCGTATTGGGAATGGCTGCTTGATATCGGTGACCATCTTTAAGATATATATATATCTATATATATATATATATAAAAGTTAGAGGCAAAAAACAGTGAATATCTACGATATACTATGTACAAGTAGTTTCTAATATATCCAGGTTATCATGGTCAAACTAGTTGAGGTTCTTCATTTTGGTACTATTTTAAAGGACAACTCCAGCGTGTTTGTTGAAGTTAAACAATTCGGTTGGCAATTCCGCTATCACCTCGTAAAATCACTAAGCATCAACACACGTGGTGTACCCAAACCCTGTGACGCCTATCGATTCAGTTCCTCAGTATTTTGCCACGGTCAACATGGCTGATAAATGAGTGAGGTCATCTTTGTTCATATATAATAACCATTTTAATATAACTAACCATAAATATCACGCTGTGCCAGTATCTAATGTGAACTTGAACTGTTTCTACAGTGGAGTTGCCCTTTAGTGACAATATGCGTCAAGTTTCCCTCCCATGTGCTCAGCTGAAAAACTTGATTTGAAGTGATACAACAGTGACATTCAGAAATCCTACACAGAATTAAATTCTGTACATCATATCGCTCGTATATACAAATACCTATCAATATAAAATGGTTTCCTGTAATAAAAATAACCTCCCCCGTCGAATAGAAAATCTTTTAGATAAAACAACTAGGGAAGTAAAATAAAAAAGTACTTTTTCCATCTTGAAAGTGAAGAATAAGTGTGGTTTGCATTCAGGTGTTCGTGCGCCACAAAGAAGTAGTTCCCCGAGAACTTTGACAAAAATGCGCTGGTGCCGTTGTTCCCTAGGTTTGTGCTCATATTTCTTTGATCACTGAGGTTATGTAGATGAACCCTGCCCAGCAACTTCGAGAAGCTATCATGTTTTTTTCATGTTTGGAAGCGCGTATCAACTTGTCCGGTCCAGCCCAAAAGTAGTCCTATTCTCAGCATCACACCTCAAACGAGTTACTTCTCATGTATTATACGACCCCACAACAGAGTTAAAAGTAAAATATTCATATTATATACACTCTTCACCCAACGTCTCATCTACTTAAAGGCCTCTTCCACCGGGCTACCCATGAATCCTACTCCATCGGGCGTCGGGCAAATATTCTTGTAGTGCACAAACCCCACATGTCCTTCCGCGGCTGACATCGCAGGTAGATGTTTGGTGGCCGGTACCTGGCAAAAGCTTATTTATTAGGTCATAAAACTTCATCACTGTGTAGCTATTGGCGTGTGACCTGCTCCACCAAATCAACTTCACAGGCATGAAATTTACAAATAATGGATAAAAAGGTAAAGGTGCAGTAGCTTTGGGGCCTGCATTTTCAGCTATTTTTTTTACAAGTTTCTTGCCTCAGCTGAGGTAAAATTTTTATAGTCAACTTTTTGTGTCCTCGGATTTACATTGATCTTGAGAATGACCCTTGGTACATAAACAAATTCTGAAATCCTATGCCTGTGTTAGTGACACTTTGGTAACACTATCAGAGTGCCTTGGTACGCAGTAGAAGACTTGAATCCATTTACCTGAATTATTTTCCGATCCTGTTCAGGCCGTGTTTGGTCCCTTCTCGATTAGGGCTAAACCAGCCCCCTAAACCAGCCCCCCCCCCCCCCCCCCCAATCCCCATTCTGGCCTGAGTAGTGATCGGCACCAAATTCGTCCAAATCGAATCAAGCCTTAAGTTGGTTCCGTTTATACGTTTACTAGTATAATTTTTCATCCTAAGTGACCACATCAATACTGCTAATATTTTCTTCATACAACGCAGTTTTTTTACAATCAGCAAGTTTCATGTACATGGATGTAAGAACTATGATTAGATGCATCTCACTGTGGCATTGTTCATGATGGATGAACTCAAGTTTCTCTTGATGTGTCCATTATAAAAAAATAAGTGATAAATGATTCACATACAATCACAACTGGTATGTCCAATGTACATCTAGATTTTAGATTTCTGCATTGATCACCTCCCCATGTTTACACAGTAGGTAGGGTAATTCTCCCTTAGTAACATTACAATCCATCAATAAATACTCATCGTTAACACACAAGAATAAACCGAAGACGATGGCTGATGTTTCTGGTCCTAATTAAGTGTCAATAATGAGGGGTTGTTCATAGTTCAAGTTAGTTATATCACAAAGCTGTCTACGTCAGTCTCCATCCCGGTAAGTTTATAACCCCTCTTATAGCACCTTCAAATTACTTCAATACCATACACCCCCTTATAAGGAGGTATGATGCAAATGTTTATGGCTATTTTCCTTCCAACGCTATAGAACAAAGATAGCCTCTAAGGGGTGCTGATTTTTTCATGTTTTCTGACTACGTTTTTATAATAAATCAATTTTGGACTGGCTAAGTCAGCATCTATTCATAATGTAAATGGTATCTTAAAATATATTTGTGTGATTGAAATGACAACAATATTTGAATGTTTATATTCTATTCTACCCCCGTTGTTCTTACCTTTTTTTCAAGCAGATGCAATAATATATTTCATAAACAGGCATAATACAAATGTTATTTTTCTCACATTACAGGTTACACCATTCTCAAAATAAAAACTTGAGATTTCTATTTTTCGAATCACAAATTTCGTCGTATCTACAGGCACGATCCGCTGGGGGCTCCGTTAAAAGCACGAGTTGGTTTATATTTATATGTCGACCTCAATCTCTAAGGTCTACACGTGACTGGTTTACCGTTTTTGTTGCACCGAATTGTCTTTTTAACCCTTTCCCTGCAGCAGCCAATTCCCTGACAGCGCCTTACACCACAGGAAGTGCCTGCAGTATAGACACTCCTACCGCAGGCACCTTGCGCCCAGAAATTGCAAAGTAAAAGTATTTTATCATGCTAAGTGGTCATATTCATCATAAATCAGAGACCCATATGCTCCTTGTACTTTTTCAAAGTTTTGTTGAACAGAAACAATTATTTCTTTGTCTATCAAATTTTGTATATAATCATCAAAGATGTCTGCAGGCATCATGCTGCAGTTTGCCTGGGAATGTCTGCAGGCATCATGCTGCAGTTTGCCTGGGAATGTCTGCAGGCATCATGCTGCAGTTTGCCTGGGAATGTCTGCTGGTATCGTGCTTCAGTTTGCCTGGTAATATCTGCAGGCATCGTGGTGCAGTTTGCCTGGGAATGTCTGCAGGCATCATGCTGCAGTTTGCCTGGGAATGTCTGCAGGCATCATGCTGCAGTTTGCCTGGGAATGTCTGCAGGCATCATGCTGCAGTTTGCCTGGGAATGTCTGCAGGCATCATGCTGCAGTTAAAGGGTTAAAAAGATGCGTTGTTTTGGGGAGCCTTGTCTACTTCGTGGTGATGGTGATGTTACGCAAGACTCGGGTGTATCGACGTCTGCACCTTAACCTGTCTCCCTCAAGAGTTTCGCTGGTTGAACTTTGCCCATTTTTTCTTTGCTCCTGCACCTGTAGGGTAGATATACATGTTGTGAATAACAACCAAGGAAATAAAACAAGTATATAAACATATCTACCCCAGTCAAAACACCTCAACACACCCAGAGGGAATGAGCGAGAAATCTTGAGAAAAAATGTTTACTCTCAATTATAGAAATATACTCTATATGAATAATCAAACATGATACGTTCAAATACGTTATTCATCTTATGTAATCGATGGTTTCCTGATAGTCAAAGAAAATATATTTGTCTGTTGTGATTTGGGTCATATAAATAGCATATGAAAACCAAATGTGCAACTTTTTTTCCGCACAGGCATTGATTTTAATGTTTATCAGAGTATGAATTACTTAAGTTAAAAAGGATATTTCAATCACTAGCCTACGTTCATCAAGAATTCCGAGATCAAGTCTTAAATCTCTGAGCGATTTTTCACATTATGGGCAAACTATGTAATAGTCACAACTCTAAGTGATTAAATCAAAGACAATCAGGTATTAGTAGTCAGGCAGGGGATTTAGAAACAACAATGTTTTTTCAAAGTATTTTCTTTTATATTTCCTTTACTGTTTTCTCTTTTAAATTGATCTCAAAACTGGCCCTTGGGACTTAATGAAAAATTAAAAAATAATCCAGAAGAATCCGTAGAAATCCCGTGCCTGAGAAGTGGTGAACACGCACACTTGTTAATCATTTGGGGGGTGGGGGAAAGGAGACATGCAAAGTTCATGCAAAATACATGTAGAGGAAATCAGGAAGAGACTGTCTCGCAGAGAGGAACTTCAATTGCAAAATACCATGTTCAGATTACCACTGGCAGGAAAATATTGAAGGATTACCTGACACGGGAGTTAAGATACGTCACTGAGAAATGATTAAATGCTTGGCCCCATGATTCAGTTTTGACAAGGGAATGATGCTGTGACGTATTTCAGAGTTGACAGCAATGGCGGCGTTGGTTGCTGGTGTCCGGCAAGTTACCTATAGTTCAGAATTTAGCCACCGGGTAACGGTGGCGCTGCTGTCAAAGTCAACCCCAATTTTTTTTTATAATTTTTTTTTTTTAAATCGTTTCTTCTGCCCAGTTGGAAGTAAACCCATCCACCTTCTACCAGACGAGTGTCGTTGGGGTCGGGGAGGGATGCTTGCATTCATATTCACCTTGATCATGAGATTTGAACAGGAGTTACCTTTTGAGTAAATCTCGTGGTCGGCGTAGGTGCTGGCACTGTCTCCTCCTTAACAAAGAAGCGTTCACAGGTTAGCCCTCAGTCCTGGGCTGGTTAGTGCCGGGGTTTAATGTCTAAGCATCGCACTACAACCTTTCACCTCTCTGGAGCCTCTAAGACACTGACAGTTGTTAGCCGAGTCGATAGTCGGGTAGAATCAGGTACGTGATACCTCCGTCCAGCGAGCCCACTGTGATTTGAGGACTGGGCTGTAGGCGAGACAGGGACAGGGAAGAGGAAGGGCTGGATGGGAGGAGGATGGGCAGGGTAGGGTATGGTAGGGTGTGTGGGATTTGTGGCAGCGCTGGGAGGACCAGGCAGGGCCAGGCAAGTCAAGTCAAGTCAAGTCAAGGCAGGGCTGGGCTGGGAAGGACAGGACAGGGAGAGGCGAGAAACGAGGCAGGGAAAAGCTGGGCAGAGCTGGACCAGGTTAGGCCAGGCAGAGCAGGTCGGATATGGCCAGATCAGGGCAGGGTTGGCCTGAGCAGGTACAGGGCAGAATAGACAGGCAGGGCAGGGCAGGGCAGGGTAGGGCAGGGCAGTAGAGGGCACATGAGTAAGACAGGGTAAGGCAAGGTAGAGATGGGCAGCGCATGGCAGTAGAAGGCAGGGTTGGGTAGAGCAGGGTAGGGCAGGGATGAGTAGGGCAGGGTAAGGCAAGGTAAAGGTGGGCAGGGTAGGGCAGTAGAAAGCAGGGTTGGGTAGAGCAGGGTAGGGCACAGTTAGATAGGAAGGGCAGGGCAGGGCAGGGCAGGGCAGGGCAGGGCAGGGCAGGGCAGGGCAGGGCAGGGCAGAGCACAGAAGGGTAGGCAGGACATAGTAGGGCACGGTAGGGTAGGCAGAGCATGGTAGGGCACAGTGGGGTAGGCAGGGCAGGGCGGGTAGGGAATAGTGGGGTAGGCAGCGCAGGGCACAGTGGGGTAGGTGGAGCAGAGCATGGAAGGGCACAGTGGGGTAGGTAGTGGGGGGGGGGGGGGGGGCATCGTGGGAAGTTGCGACAGGGCCGGGAAGGGTAGGGTAGGATAAGGCAGGTAAGGCAGGGCAACTTTTGATATAATCAAGATATCGAGAATCGGTTTTCAAATCTGCTATCGACCGTTACATCTGGTGCATGTGGATGATGAAGGAAAATCTGCACCAATATTAACTAGGCGGCTCTGTTACAATCGGGTAAGTTGGTCATTTCCTACAAATACCAAGTGTGGACCGATTTTCGTCATGGCCATAAAATCGGAACTATAGTGTGCGTATACATACCCACTCGACCAAATCAGTTGTCAATGTCTTATAGGCTTCAGTAGTTGTACGGATTATTTTAAAGTTATATTCGTTATGTTTTCGATCAAGTTGCAATAAATGGTAATTAACTAACCCAATATCCAAAGTTTTAGCTGTTATTTCATACCTTTGGAGTTGGGGGGGGGGGGGGATCCCTGTATTTTTTACACTGGGGCTTGACCACAGAAACACTTGAGTTTTCAGTGTACATCAATATTATCAAGAGACGTCACGAGTTTGAGTCTGAGTTTATTCATGCCACGCATTTTGTTGGCTCCATAATTTCACGAGTCGAAGTGACATTACGGAGCCAACAAAATGAGTGGCATGAATAAGCTCAAACTCAAACGAGTGGCGTCTAGATTTTATCCTACCCTGTTTCCATATTTTTTCAGTATCAGAAAGTAGTGGCATAAACAACACTTTATGTCACACCCGTGACATAAACAAATCCCTTGTTAAGCCTATGGCGTTTTTTATTAGGGGTAGGATAAAAAATTATATACAATTCATGCTGCTTATTAGTATATTCCAAAGCATGTACTTCTCGGACGGGTGCCTGCGGCCCAGCTCCTCCTCTAGGAAGAGTGCTGGTGGCACTGTATACAACCACTAGGGGACGGGCACATAGTCGTCAAAACCCATAATATGAGTGTTTCATCTGGTAATACAATACATAATCCTAAATATTGTATTTCATTTTAAACGAGATACTGATTATGGTACTGTACCTACATTCTGAGAAAATTTGATTAGAATTACTCTTATTATTTCCTTGTTAAAAAGAACTTTGTATGTTTTTGAGAAAGGATGCCTCAAGGCATCATTCGCTCTTAAAAGGTTAATACATGTAGTTACATAATTGCTACTCCCTATACCCTATATATCAAATACGGCATCCTGTGCTGTACACTACAACATGAACAGTCTGTTTCTATTTGACTTGCTTTTATGAATTTAGGGTATACAATTAATATCATGACAAAACAAGTTAAGGGTACCCGTAGATGATACCTGCCTCGATAAGGTTTTTTGCGGGGGGTTTTCAAAGAAGAAAAAAAAAGGTTTATATATTTACAGCATCTCGGCCTGATGTTTTAAAGAAAAGTAGAAAACTAGTCATAATTTCCTGATATTGATAAAATCCCGCATAAATATTAGCCGCTGAACATGCTCATGCTAGTTGAGTCATAGAGGACTTAATCTCCTAAATTCCATGAATAATTCATATCATTGAATATGCGCCAGTTAGTTTGTCAGTGTAGCCCACTCCCTTACCCAAGGCCCCCGCTTAAAGTCAGCCTAAAGGAATCCACATTCTAGGGCGGTGGTGTGCCCTAAACCGAAAAGTCAAGTGGCATTTCAAAGAAAACCATATAAGAAAAGAAAAATAGTCAATTACAAGAACTAATCACTCCAGTTTTACAAAACAGCACTTATTGCAACTTTAAAAAGGGAGAAAATGCACCCCTTCAAGACCGCAACCCAAACTGAATTATTTCTTTATCTATTCTGAATGAAGTCCTTGAGTTTGGATTTTTCCCTGAGTTGCCTTTTCGAGAATCCAGTCATGGGGAAAGACGCTATACAGTAGTGTCGGTGTGAGTTTTACTTAAAATTAGCCAAGCATGAGGAGGATATGCTAGAGGAACTACTTATCTAACAATGTCTAGACGACTATGCCATAGAGAAGTGCACAAACACAAGATCGGGTAAAAGATCAAAGGTTTGATTCTATTTTCCCAATCCTGCTCGACCATGTACGGTCCCTAGTCGCAGCAGGCTAATACAGCCCCCCACGATTAGGGCCTGAGTGATGACCGGCACCAAATTCGGTCAATTAGAATCAAGCCTTTGAAATCATTAAAGCCAACACATTTTGAAGTAGCCCTGCTCAGATATATCACAATTTGATTGACAATGAAGATGCATAGAAAAGGAAGCAAATAAAGAAGAATAATTTTGACTTGAAGCGCAATGATACAATGATTTATAGAAAATAGTCGTGCCGCCTTACGTAAAATGTAACCTCGATATGCTATCAAAAGACGAACTTTCATTAAAGTGGTGGTATATATACATCCAGTGTTATGTCCACTTGGCTATGTGTGTTACATTAATGTGTTACTACATCAACGGATTATATCAAATAAACTTAAGTTCCTTTTAGAAAAAAGTTTAACTTTGTACACGTATTAGTCTAAAAACTCATTTCTACATTTAGTGACTGTAACAATGATTAGAATTAATGTTACGAATAGCAACAACACGTAAAATACAACTGTTTACAACGATAATTTTTTTTTTTTTTTATCATATTCAACAGTTATCTTAAGCAACATTCTATGTATGGATAGAACTACTTATGAAATATACAGCATTACGTGGGTCTTTCCTGTTTTACAAAATAGAACCTATATATATATACTTTACTAATAGAAATTAGCACTCATGGTACTCTAGAACACTATATCAAACAGCACACTGTGTACACCTGGTTATCGGCTAAGGAGAGAGAGAAAGGAGGATGAGGGGGAGAAGAAGACAGGAGCGAGGCACACTTACTAGGAGCTAGAGTGTTCTCACCAGCCCGGCCGTAGTCCGCCCGACTTGTCCGTCCGTTCGCCACGCCCGGGGAACTGCCGTACGGGTTCCGCAAGTCCAACCTCTCCCAGTTACGCTGAAAGGACGATCAGCACAGGGATGCCAGTGGGGTTCAGAAAAATAATGTGAAAATATTTTTCATGTGGAATTTGCTGCCTGAGGGAGACCGAGAAAACATGGAAAACTAGTCATATTTCAGCCATAGCAAAGGGCTGAGGGTATGTGGGGAGGTTCAAACCACCATTTTATGGACATAAATGCAGCTCGAATTAAGTTTCCTTTGTTTATTCAAGGAAAAGGAATTTATACAACGAACAGTAAAAAGTGGATTTTCTGGGAAAAGTGGAAAACTCGACAGTAGAGAACAAAAAGTATGTATTTTAGCCCTTACACAGCATGTTGCCGTACCCGAAGGGTGCCCCTGTGCACTGTCTACAGGCAGTCCCAGTGCTACCACAACATACTCCTTCCGGGAACTCCCGGTCCTACCACGGCATGATGCCTCCAGGCATCCCCAGTGCTATCACAGCATGATGCCCCCAGGCATCATCGATAATCATATACAAAATTCGACAGAAATAAAATTGTTTCTATTGTACAAAAATTTGGAAAAGTACAAGGGGCATTTGGATCTCTGGTTTATAATGAAATAAGACCATGATGAAATACTATGATTTAGCTTTTTCTGACTTTAAGTTGCCTGTGGTAGGTAGGAGAAGCGTTGCTGTAGGTACTGCCTGCGGTCTTTCATCCATGAAATACGGCCCTTGACCGTTGGTGTCGGGCCGTATTTCAAAAATGAAAGAACTCGAAGGTCTATTACTACGGGCTCAGTAACCACGTTTCCTGATAATACCTTCTCAGGATTTAACACATCACTTCTGATGGCGATCACAACAAATTATATTTTCCATGTTTGCTAACAATTTCAGATTCTACTCTAGTATGTAGATTCCATGAATGTCAGGAGTGAAGTAACTATATTTTGCTCAGAGCCGCATTATGCCCTGTCTCTATATACACATCTGTAACCATAGTTAAGCTACGATCAAGGGGTAAACAGAGAAGATGAGACTCACTCTGAGCTGTTGCTCCTCCGCATCACGAAGGTTCAGTCCAGCCATCGACTGAACTTCTCGGAGTACTGAAGGTAAACATTGACACGAATCAGGGAAGTCAGAGGAGTCAGGATATGAAGTGGAAATATTTTACATGGGGGATTTGATGCCTCAGAGAAACCATGAAAACACGTCGGTGTCAGCCACAGCCTGGGCTGAGAGTCTGTGGGGGAGGTTCGAACTCCTGCTTTATTGGTGTGAATGGAGCTCGAATGATATCATCTTTGTGTTACACAAGGAAACAAAAATTGTAAAAAGTGAAAATGAAAAAGTTGATTTCAAAAGAAAATGAGAAAGCTGGCAACTCTGATTACTTGACGTACTTACTAGTACTGAGGGGGATCTGAGGTTCTTACTACCCTAGAGCACTACTGCTGTGCCTTAGGGGGGCAGTGATTTACCCACTCATACATTTTTTGCCATATTTCCACAAGGTTTACGCTATGAAAAGGTATGACCTTTCATGTAGCAATGTAACAGCCACTGCTCCGGGTGAAGGAGTAAAAAGAACTGCATCTAGATCTATATTGACTAAAAATACGCCATAATACCTATTCAAGTTTAGGGTTAGAGCTTGATATCATTTCATATGAATCGCTACGGAATGCACGTGGCTTCGCTTTGTGAATTACTACACGATTCGAACTTGATGGGATAGGAGCTCTGACCCTAAACTTTCACAGGTGTCCTGCTTATTACTATACACCTATGGCCGAACATGTATGAAACACTGCCTGCTGCGGGGGGTGTAGTATAAATAATGTTCACGCCCGCTGTCACAGCGGGCCGTCGTGAATAGCAGTGGCTTTTCGTGGAGCAGAAAATTTAATAAACCAGATTTGTCAACGAGAATGAAGTATATAGTAATAAGAAAACGTAGTGACTGAGCCCGTACGGTGTCCGTTCTCGGTCATTTGATGTAAAAATACGGCCCTCTAGCCTGCGGCATCGGGCCGTATTTTTTTCATCAAATGACCCTGAACGGCCACCCGTACGGGCTCAGTAACCACGTTTTCTCATAGTAGTGAGGTAAGCGGACTCACGCTGCTCCTGGCCGAGCATGTTGAGGGCGGTGAAGTTGAGCACGATCAGCCAGCACGGGGTGTCCAGGTCGTTAAAGGTGTTGCGGATGAAGCTGAAGCTCACCATCGTCAGTCTGTAGAGGCGAGCAGAGTCGATGCTTGGCTTCCTCAGCTCCTGCGCTATCCGAGATTTAAACTCCTTTATGTCGAAAATCTGAGAGATATGAAACAATATAATCATCAGTTTCAGTTCGATTCTTTTTTATCAAAGGTTGGTTTTATTTCACCATATGGTCCTTATACAATATTCATGATGTGATTCACGAGTGATGTGCACATAATTTCTGTTCTTTGTGGTAGTTTATCTGGTCCTCTTTTCTACTTCTATTTTTAATCATAATAGTTATGATCGAAAGGACGATGTGTGCAAAAAGAAATTGATTATGATAGATAAAGAAAGCAGCAGTTAAGTTGTCGACATTGCAACAAGTAGCAGTATCAAGCGAGACTGACTCTGAAACCCCCCACTTAGTGACAGAGGATTGATGTAAGTGTCAATGTTAGTAAAATAATATATCTTAAGGTGCATAGTAGATACGGTATCTATTTTTTTTTTTGGCCATGGTTGAGAACGTTTTGCGCTCTTACTTCAAAGTAGCATCTCTCTGGAGGCAGACATCTCAGCATCGTACACTAAACATAGATACGGTATCTAGATGTACATGTTCTGTTTCTTAACTAAGTAGACCAATTTAAAGTTCAAACTGTGGAAATGCAGGGACAGGTAAATCGACTCACTTTCATTGGTTTGTCTGTAAGCTTTCCCTGATGTTCAACAACTTCCTTGGAGATGCAGTGTTGCGACGGGTCATTGAAACCTTTGACTTTGATTTCTCCTTCACAAAGTTTGGAGGCGAAGATGTTTCCCTGAGTGTCAGACATCAGTTTCAAACCCTTTCCGATTTTCTTCCGAACTTCGTCAATGTTACGATCTCGGTAGTTGTTTTCCATTGCGCCCAAGCCAATCCTGTCAGGAATGAAACAATGACATGCAACGATAAAAGTAATTATTGATGAATCGATCCCCGCTTAAGTGACACCATGTGTGAGGGAACCACCCCATGTGAGGGGAACACCCTGTGTAAGGGCACCACCGCGTGTGAGGGAAAACATCCTGAATAAGGGGGAACCCCGTGTGAGGGGAAACACCCCATGTTAGGGGTCCACCCCATGTATGGGAGCCCCTAGCTCAAAACAATTCCATCTATCAGATGTTGGATTTCACCTTGTTTAAGGGGAGTACCTCGCGTAAGCGGACAATTTACCTTAAACAGAGGGTATTCCTTCTTGTGGGGTTCTACTGTATACGGTCGAACCCCTCCGTTCTGGGTCGAATTGGCACTTTAGGTGAGGTAAAACCAAACATCTAATGGGGACTGTTCTGGGTAAGAGTATCCCCTGAAGCCAAGTATCCCTTAATCAGGGCTCTACTGTTTATCTCACCCTTGATATATCTTTCACATAGACTTAACATTGAGTACTCTTACTCAACGCCCATGGAATATTGCAAAAAAACAATCAATGGATGATGACAAACGTTATCAATGATACATACTTCAATCATCATATCTTTAATCGTAATTCTGGTCTACTTTGCCAATGATAAATACCCAAAACGTCACATCTTTAGTCGTATTCCTGGTCTGTGATGGCAATGATAAATGTTCGAAACATCACATTTGTAGTCGTTATTCTGGTCGGAGTTGTCATGATATATACTCAAAAACAACACATCACAAGTTGGTAAAACTCACACATAGCCGTCATATTCCTGCTCCGAGTTGTCGATGATGATCTCTTTCTCTCGTAAATAGAGTTTGTTGACCACTGCACCTTTCTCCATGTAGTAAACCTTGGCCCAGATGTCCATCTCAATCTCTGGGAGCCTCTTCAGGGACTCATTCATTATCGTCTGCAAGAAAAACGCACATAATTTCACACATTGAGCTATTACTTTGTGCAGTTAAAATTTAATTCAAAACCTGTCAAATTTTCAGTATTTTCGGGCAAATAGGCACACAAAATTATGCATTTCAGAATTTCCTGTTGGTAGATCACAGACGCCCTATACATTAGCTATGGATATCTAAATGGATAATATCCTGCAATACAAATACCAGAATATTCTGACAGGCGTGCCTATAAATCAGTAAACATGGGACATTGTTTACCTCAAAGAACGGCTTGCTTGATGTTGGCTTCAGTTGCTGGGGTCTTCTGTTGTGGCCATTTTCATCGAGCTCCACTTCGTCTTTTCTTGAAATGTAAATAATTCGTCATGAAACCACAATATTCCCAGGCAGGCATTGCGTTTGGAGATAACGAAAAACGATGCCGCGGCTTTTGGGGGTCAACAATCTCAGATATTCTTACAGAATTCCTTGTCTAAGTTGAAAGCTAAAATGGCTCGTTTTATATACATGTACTTTAAATATGTTCTCAGGGAGGGTCAGTGAGGGTGAGAATGCCTTAAGGCGGTATGTTAGGGGATGGCAGTGAGGGCGAGAATACATTAAGGCAATATATGGGGTTGGAAAACGCCTTTATGCATTCCTGTCAAATTCTTTTTTTCTTCACTTAACAAAAGCTTTTGCACTGAATATGAAAAAAATGTGCGGAAACCATAAAAAAAAAGAGAAAAAACCATGAATTAATGAGGTCTTTTAGGTATCGTGCCAAGTGAAATCTTAGTGAATACAAGACAGCAATTCCACCCCAAGTACGTACTAACTAAGGGCTTCCTTGGCGCTGTAGCTGTTGCTACCAAACAACCTGCATTACCCTGGGCAGGTTAATACACTTATAAGGGAGGGACTGAAGACCTACTTGTTGTCGCTGGGCCGGCGTGGCTTGTAGTCCTGCGGTGAGCCGTAGATGTCCTCCACACTGCGGCAGATCTGGTTGTGAGACCCGTAGACCGGGTTCCCCAGCAGGATCGGGGTGGGCTTCAGGAACTTGTTGCGCTCCGTGGTCTTCACCTGTACCGGGGAGGGGCTGCGCTCACGGGGCCGCGACGGCAGCGGCTTGTCCACTCGGCTGCCGGTACTGAGCGTCGACTTGACGGGGCGCGGCGGCGCAATCCGAACTGGTGAAACTGCACGCTTTGCCATTTCTTCCCGCTCCCTTACCTTTAATAAACAATTCACATTTATTAAACTGCCAACTTTGCCATATCCTTCTACACCCTTACCTTTAATAAACAATTCACATTTATTAAACTGCACGCTTTGCCATTTCTTCCCGCTCCCTTACCTTTAATAAACAATTCACATCTATTAAACTGCCAACTTTGCCATATCCTTCTACACCCTTACCTTTAATAAATAATTCACATCTATGAAACTGCACGCTTTGCCATTTCTTCCCGCTCCCTTACCTTTAATAAATAATTCAAATTTATTAAACTGCACACTTTGCCATTTTTTCCCGCTCCCTTACCTTTAATAACAATTCACATCTATAAAACTGCACACTTTGCCATTTCTTCCCGCTCCCTTACCTTTAATAAACAATTCACATCTATAAAACTGCACACTTTGCCATTTCTTCCCGCTCCCTTACCTTTAATAAACAATTCACATTTATTAAACTGCACACTTTGCCATTCCCTCTCACTCCCTTACCTTTAATAAACAATTCACATCTATTAAACTGCCAACTTTGCCATATCCTTCTACACCCTTACCTTTAATAAACAATTCACATTTATTAAACTGTACGCTTTGCCATTTCTTCCCGCTCCCTTACCTTTAATAAACAATTCACATTTATTAAACTGCAAATTTTGCCATTTCCTCCAACTCCCTTACCGTTAACAAGAGCTAAGTTTGCATTATAAAATAGAATAAAATAAAATGAAAAAAAAACTACACTCATTGTCATTTCCTCATTCTCCCATCCTATCTGGCATCTAATGCCACTAAACAGCCTTAAATCTATGCCCCCTGTGTACCTCCTAAACAGAATTTCCAAACAAAACAATCCAGCCTTTCCAAATTCGGGTGGAGCATGTGCCCCCTATCCCCAAAGAAATCACTCAGGAGTTCTGACCGGTCTTGGTCAAGGAATACAGTTGAGAGTCTGTGGGGAGGTTAACCACTATTTTATTCGCGTGTACGAGGCCCAATTTATATCTTCTTTGTTTTTACACAAGAAAAATGGTTTCATCATCAAAAATGTAAATGAAAACAAGGGTTGTTTTACATCTGACATTGAAAGTCAAAAAGAATTTAGTTAGGCTTAGTGAGAATCGGTGATCATGTCGATATCTTATAGGCTTTTGTTCAGCATTCAATTGTCTTGTGAATCTGTAGGACGTATACAGAGAGGGATTTATCGTTTGATTGATCAGTAAATACAGGTTATTTATTAGGCTGAATGCGATGTGAAAGAAACACTAGAACTAAGCAGTAGATTGGGAAAACTGACTGGACATTTAACCTGTGAATTGTTACTAACTCACAGACCGCCAAATACTTGCCCTGGTGCCAATAGGCAGAAGGGGCATATTTTCGTGTCCATGAGTAACAATTCACAAATTATACACATTTTCTATTTATCATACGCCTTGAAATATTTTTACGATTTAAAGTGCAGAGGTCAGTAAGTATAAGCACACTGTGCAGAGGTGTATAACGAAGTAGACTGGAGTGTTCTACAGAAAACATCAGCAAGTCAGCAGTCAGTTACAAGCAGTGCGTGAAGAGGTTAGCGACATGCCCTTTATCCTACCCCTAATAAAAAAAAACGCCATAGACTTAACATTGGCAAATTTTTATGTGGCAGGCCATGACATAAAGTGTTTTTTATGCCACTAGAGTAATAAAAAAAATTGACCAATCAGAGACCAGGATGTCAGCTTAGTGGCTTGCTCCGACAATAACAAGTACCTGGTAGCAAACGGATATCCGGCACTCATTTAAGGTTGGTCGTTGAGTCGATATTTATATTTTAGTAATCCAAAAGCGCAGAGATGGGGTAGGATAAATACAGAACTGAACGAGAGTTAGCCTGAGTAGTTTTTAAGCCACTCTGGTCAGGTATGTTCCTCACTACACTCGGCTATCGCCTCGTGTAGTAATACACGACCTGCCCGTCATGGCATAAAAACTACTCAGGCTAACTCTCGTTCAGTTCTATTTAATTATGTCACTGGGCCATGACAAATCCAGTTCGCATTTCTTAGTCTATACGCTAAGTGAGGTTGTGTCCAACATACCAATAGTGATACCCGAGTCTTTAAAAACGTACGTTTACATTGTGCTAGTTACATCTAATTCGGATAAAAGTAAACCGGACATTTCTAGATGGTTCTATGGCAATCTGAGTGTTGCTCGAGTCTTCGGAAATTTACGTTGATATATATGATAATTGAATAAGATATATACGAATGGAAAATGGACATTTCTAGACAGTCGTATGGCAATCTTAGTGTTGCCCGAATTCTCAGAATTGTACATTTCAAATTTGATAACTGGATAGCTAAGACAGTCGTATTACAGAGTTGTATCAAAATTTGCGAGCAAATTAGGAAAAAATTTAAAAAGAAATTTAAAAAGAAATTAGAAAAAAAGGAAAGAAGAAGTTTACCATAATGATTAACGGTAAAGATGAAACATTTAATTTGGAATATTGCGAACTAAAAAGAGTGGTGATCTGCATGGCCCTTGTTAGTCTTAAGAACTAAATTATAACCACCTCAAAGAATGGACTTACCCGTTTTTCTTCAAGTTCTTTGTGTATTTGATCAATTCTAGCATACTCCGCCAGTTCTTTGTCTTCACGCTGCAGTTAGTTAATTACCAACGAACAGAACTTTAATTAATCTACCAGAGAATTAATATCTTGAGCATGTCTTAAAAGAACGGCATATCGGACATTTACCTTGAAAATCAAAACTCATGTCATTTTCCTGGAAACTCAGAATGGTGATACCAAAGTGTAATAGAACACATTTCTACTTTAAAAAATGGGGATCACCGTGCTAGTTTTTTATCCCGGCATTAATATAGTAACTGTTACAATAGAATATATAGAAGTTCTAAAAAGTTCAATTTAAACATAGTAAAACCCATGTCAGTTGCTCCAGTCTTTCACATAATATAGTAATTAGAAGGAAACCCACGAGATGACAATAGCTTGGTCCGTACTCCACCGAGTTTGACTGGAGAGTAATTCACGAAGCGAAGCTGAGTGAATTACTCTGTAGTCAAACAAGGTGGAGTGCAGACCAAGTTACTGTCATCGAGTGGGTTTCTGATTTTATCTCACCCCGTATAACATTATCTATTGATAAAATGAATCACCAAATTAGCCATTGGGTATTGGGTACACGAACCTTACGGCCGTGGAGTACGAGTTCCTAATGTTAAGCCTATGGAGAAATATACCGGGGTGAGATAATGTATAGTACTATGGATTTAAGCTTTAAAAATCATAGATGACCGTCCTTTTATTTGAAAATAAAGAATAAAACTATATTTCTCACTACATTTCCTACGCAAATAAGTGAAATATGAATTGGCCTAATTTACCTATTGTGTTAGTTTAAACTAGACAAAATGTTACAATTTACTCGTGTATTCTTGTATGTTATTTAAAAAAAAATTATCATTGCGAAGAACCGTGGAGTAGGGGTATGTTTGCACATAACTGCATATTATATTTGATGTATTCACTGTGAAGAACCGTGGAGATGGGGTATATGTGTGCATACCTGTATGTTATATTTGATATATGTATTGTATATAACCAAGGAGTAGGGGTATATTTGCACATACATGTATGTTATATTTGATATACATGCATTTGAGAATTTTTTTATTTATTAAGCATCAACATCTCTCAGTGAGTCTGAGTTTTTCAGATGTAGAGTAACCGTGGGGTAGAGGTATATTTGCACATATCTGCATATTATATTTTATATGTTTATGGTGAATAACCATGGAGATAGGGTAATATGTGCGCATACCTGTATGTTATATTTGATATAATTCTTGTAAATAACCAAAGAGTAGGGGGAAATTTGCGCATACCTGCATGTTATATTTGATATATTCATTGTGAATAACCATGGAGATGGGGTAATATGTGCGCAGACCTGTATGCTATATCAGATATATTTATTGTAAATAACCAAGGAGTTGGGGTATAGGTGCACATACCTGCATGTTATATTTGATATATTCATTGTGAATAACCATGGAGTAGGGATATACATAGACAATTAACGATGATCTTGTGGATAGGCGGCTGTAAACCACGAGAGGTTGAAACGCAATAATACACGAGCGCTAGCGAGTGCATTACGACGTCAACTTCAAGTGGTTTACAGAGCCGCCTGTCCAGAAAACCATCAATATTTGTATCTATTATCCATCTTTTATAATAGATTAAACCAAAGAATTACCATATCAAAGAATATAACAATAAGGACTATTTCTTTGCTCTATAGCACAATGGGACTATTTTCCCGTATATCACAGTTCTGAGGCCGTATACCACAGATTTGAATCCGTATACCACAGTTATGGTATCTGACAAGTTTTATACAATGGGTAATGGTTTACTGAGTCCCCATGCATTTTCACCGGGGTCTTTGTATACCATGGATAATGAATGCACATACCTGCATTCGCCTTCTGTCCGCGTCATGCTCACTCTGCTTGCTGAGGTTGTGCACCAGGTCCTCTGACATGTTGGCCATGTAGACACAGAAGCCCCTCACAGCGGCCCGGTCCTGCCGCGCCAGCTCCACCAGCCCCCGGTACCTCCTGCGCACCAGGTAACCCCGCACGTAGCGCTGACAGTGCACGATGTCCCACCCCACCTTGTCCAGCATCAGCGACAGCTGCTCCATGTGCCAGTACTTCAGGAACACCTGACAACAATGAGCGTTTGATATGCATGATATAGTTCATATATCTACATAATAAATCTAGCGTGGGGAAAAACCAGTGAGTCGTATATATATGTGACATAGCCATTCTCTGGTGGGGGCCGCCATCTGTACTGCCGACAGCCTCTCTCCAAGCAGATCCTTTGTGCTGCTTGGAATACCACGTGAGGGGTTTCTATTATCTATCAAATCAACTAACAAACCAGATGATAAAAACCAAAGCGCCGACTGGTGGATATGCCATCTACCATTCGATGAAAATTGTCAACCTACCTTTGTTTTGCCAATTTCCCAGTCTTTCAACCCGATTTTCTTCAGAAGTTTGGAGCAGTTTTGTGGCGTAGGGTCAATGGTTTGCGTCCATGGGTAGACTAGTATTTTATACCTGAAAGCCAGAATGTCAGTCATAGAGAGACACTGTGTTTTACATTTAAGCATCTCAGATTCCTTCAATAAAGACCTATCTATGATATCCCAATACTGAAAGCAGAGGAATATATCTTATCTATAATTTAACTAGGTATTTTCATGTAAAAAGACAGTCTCAGCTTATTTTGGTAATATGGAGCTGTCATACGAGGCTCTGCCCTTCTGCTCAACTTGGTTGCTACCGTGTGACTGCCATATTTAACTGAGTGTTCGCTTAGTGATGTGATGTAACACTGTCTAAATCGCTATGGTAGCTGTGTTGTTGGGCGAGTTTCTATGGTATACAACAGGTGTCAACACCTTTAGGTAATTCTGGGATTCTGTTTCAAGTTAGAACAGAAGGTTATGTTGTCAACAAGTGCTAATAAAACAAGCGGTATATGTATAATAACAGCAGATACCTTGCAATTAATTCCCCACTGTGATGAAAAAAAAAGAATCAGGAATGCATGTTGTCTATGGATGTTGCCTGCCAGCTGGATCAAGGTGCATAAAACTGCTGCATATTCAACATTATCTAAAGGCAAGCAGTGTAATACAGTTAACCGCTATTTTTCTGAAACTAGTTTATATTGTATTCATTTTCCACCTTTACCCTACTGTGTCTTACCTGTCCATGAAGATGTGGAAGGGCATCCTGGTTGCGAAGCCGAGACGACGTATCCGCACTGTTTCAATAACACCTGTGTATCTCAGCTGCTCTGCCACCAGCTTCTGCTCAAAGCTGTTGGGCTTTTTCTGGTTGTTAGGCTTTATACACCTGAATAGAAAAAAAAATCTGTCTATTGCAAAGTCCCCATAGTAAATGTTTGTAAGCTGCCAGAACCCAGAACTATTGACTACAGATTTGAAACCCACTAATTATGTGCCTCAAAACCACTGAGTGCGGGAAATAAACTTTCAATAGAAATAAATTTACGAAATGAACAGGGTAGGTCTATCGTTAGACTGGCCTCAGTCCCTTGTCCTAGCCCTCCACCCCTTCTGAGTGACACAGGGACTGGTCTCATCCGTTATCGGCCGTGTCGAGTGGCGCGATTTTGCGCCACACTCCCCAAGCAGAGGTTTGGCTACTGGTCAGGATATCTGCTGGGAAATTGATACCCTCTCACTTTGATCTCAATCGAGACATAGTCAGGAGTAGGCAAAATATATTGCTATGACAACACAGGCGGCCAGGGAACTGGAGGAGGGGAGGGGGGAGGGGTAGGAGGAAGTAGAGGGATACAGAGAGTGGGTTGGGGCCATAAACAGGAGATTCTGTTTCTAGTGGACAAGTCTTTGATTTATGGGCTAGTCAGAGAAGGATACATACTTAAATGAACTTTATTCTGATTGTGATTAATCATTTAATGAATGTTCATAATCAAAGACTTGAGCAAGTCAAAACTTGCTCGACTAAATCAAAGACCATACACTGAAAACAACAAACAACGATTGAGCTGAAAACCCTTTTTTTGTATCCGTCCTGGGTTTACTACTGACAAGAAGTAGGATAAACTCCCACCTAAACGACCACCCGGTTAAGCCGGCCACCTCGCGATTACATTCATTTTAGGACAGTCACAAAAAGGAGTTTTCAGCTCGAGGATTGTTTGTTTTTGTATTTCCTTTATTTTAGAGCTCCCTCCTTTCATTGCATTACGTAATATCAAATAGAACATTTTTAATTAAAATCAGTGAATTATGATAAGCGGGCCGTCCATCCACAAGGATTATGAATCTATTGACGTCCAGATCCACAATATTTTGGAGCTCAATTCACTTTTATAAAATGCACTTTCAAGTACTCTAACTTTTAGATAGGAAATCCTACCAAACGTTTGTAAGAACCCTTACTTTACTAAACTGTAAACATCTAGGGGCTGACTTTGGATGTAGATAACGGAATTATATTTTATGATTATTTGATTGTGAAGACATCATTACCTGACAAAGTGTGGCTCACAGTCCAGAAGTTTCCCCATCAAGTCTGTCAGTGAGTTCTGAAAACAGAGAAGGTGCATGTCAGAGGCACAACCTAAAGACAAAGTAGGTACATCAGACCTAATGTTTACTTCTACAATACCTACAACATGCCCTATCATGCAAATATTGGGACCTAATGTTCACCTCTACAATACCTACATCACTCTCTCACACACCAATATCTGGACCTAATGTTTACTTCTAGAATACATACAACACACTCTCACACACCAATATTGGAACCTAATGTTCATCTCTGCAATACCTACGACACACCCTCACATGCCAATATCAGGACCTTATACTTACTTCTACAATACCTACAACACACTCTCATATGCCAATATCAGGACCTAACCTTTGACATACTGCAATATCTAAAGAATATGTTCCTTGGTAATTAAGACATTTTGTGAAAACAAAGAACAACGACGAAAAAGGAAAACTTTTCTTGCACAATATGATCTGCACAAATATACACTTCGACAATACCTACATGCTTTGTTACTCCAATATCTGCACCAAAGCTTTACCTTTGATACATTCCAATATTGACATTAATGTTTGCTTCTAAAACACCTATGACACACTCTCACACTCCAATCTATATATACTCCATTTCTCAGTAAAATGGCATATAATAGTTTTTACACATGACAAACAGTAATACAGGGATTATGAATTGGAAGTATGTGATGTGGGATGCTTTTATAGGTCATTTTAGAATTACCCAAAGTTAGAAATCTAATTTGACCATGTATACTAATTTGACATCTCACCTTGAAGTGTCCTCCGAGTGTCGCACGGATGGTGTTTTCATAGAATGGGACTTGACTTCTCGCCCTGGATAACAACAGTTCACAATGAAACCAATGTCAAATTCACCAATAGCAATCACATCTAAAGTGTGACCGGTGGATGTGATTTCAGGAGTGTTTTTTGACAGATGAAATTGGTGGAACAAACTAGGGTATAGCATTAACGGGTCTGGTCTGTCTAAACGTCAGACTTGGTAATTGTTGTTTACGTGTGACTGAGGCATTAGTAGGTGAAATCAACCTTGATAATTTCTATATGTTGTATACCATCATATTCAACTTCTAGGAAAATTGTATGGGTTTTAATTTTCAAGGTGAAAAGGCCCAACATGGCCCTGCTGCACTCTCCAAGCAGAGTATGGATACTTACTTCTGCTCTTTGAGCTTCTTGCCGGCGTGCTTGGAGAGGCTCCGTGAGTTGGTGTAGGACCAGTCTTTAGCCTTACACAGCAGCAGGGACTTTCTACTCCGCTTCGGGCCCTCAGGACTGAAAGTCACAATGAAAATAACTCATAACGGGCGCATATTATCCTACATAGATCACTGAAACATGTACAGAAATACACCAGGCTATTTGCTTTACTGATTTGCGGGATTCAAAATTTTTTTAGCAGCGTTTATTTCTTGTGAGTTGTCAGGTGTTAGATTTTCCCTGATATCAGTACGGCACATGCCTTTCTGGTTATAACTGCAGTTTTGTTTGTTTTCTTTTATTCACCATCACTGATTACATGCAATTGAATTCCGAAGACATTTTTTCCAAATGTTGTCTAGAACAGAGACTTTCTTAATCTGATGGTCCAAGATGTGGTAGAAAGCCTGTCCAGCTCTAAATTCCCCGTGAAGAAATAATGTCCACTCCAGATTTTGACATAGTGGTTTTTTATTTATTCCGAGTAGTCAACGTTTCGACATATTAGCGTCTTCTTCAGGACAGGAATGTGATAACAACAAATTTTTAACGACTTATATACCCACGGTGGGGTTGCCCAGATAGGGTAATCCTAATATGTCAACAAACACACATGCTCAAAACTGGGTAGTCCCATTTTAATCTGATGGTGTAACAGTTAGAGCGGAGACTTACTGGAGTTGCAGCCTGTGTCAGAGATTAGTGTAGTGAACAAGTCAAACACAATCTGATCGTGTAATAGAGGGGATACTTACTTGAGCTGCAGGGCGCCTGTGTCGGAGATGGGGGCGGTGAACAAGTCAAACATAATCTGATCGTGTAATAGAGGGGAGACTTACTTGAGCTGCAGGGCGCCTGTGTCGGAGATGGGGGCGGTGAACAAGTCAAACATAATCTGATCGTGTAATAGAGGGGAGACTTACTTGAGCTGCAGGGCGCCTGTGTCGGAGATGGGGGCGGTGAACAAGTCAAACATAATCTGATCGTGTAATAGAGGGGAGACTTACTTGAGCTGCAGGGCGCCTGTGTCGGAGATGGGGGCGGTGAACAAGTCAAACATAATCTGATCGTGTAATAGAGGGGAGACTTACTTGAGCTGCAGGGCGCCCGTGTCGGAGATGGGGGCGGTGAACAAGTCAAACACAATCTGATCGTGTAATAGAGGGGAGACTTACTTGAGCTGCAGGGCGCCCGTGTCGGAGATGGGGGAGGTGAACAAGTCAAACACAATCTGATCGTGTAATAGAGCGGATACGTACTTGAGCTGCAGGGTGCCCGTGTCGGAGATGGGTGCGGTAAACAAGTCAAACACAATCTGACGGTGTGCTAGAGCGGAAACTTACTTGAGCTGCAGGGCGCCCGTGTCGGAGATGGGGGCGGTGAACAAGTCACACACGATTTGGCTCTCGCTGTTCTTCATACACTCCAGCAGGTTGGAGCTGAGAGTGTCGCGGTTCTTGGCCAGGAAGCCATTCACTGTGTACGTCACCTGCATCAAAAACAGCGTCCTGTTAGTACCCCCGGCAGATCTCCTGTCACGGTGGGATTTATACAAAACCTGCCAACGATTCCCAACATAGAACCTCACATCTAATTTACTAGGATAGTGCGTGAGACATGGCAGAAAAATACACAACCTTCAACCTTTTTCCTACTACGACGCTCTTCGGAGCCTCAATGTAACAAAAAAATTACATGCTTTAATATGATAGGTTCTTTTTTTAGTGATGAATATATATTTGTGTTAGAACAAAGATTTCAGTTATGTCAAGAAAAAAAAGGTATGCAGTGCTGAGCTCAGAAAATGTAATGAATGACTAATGGCATTCTCTCCCTGCAGAGACATAATGGCTTAACATATTCATGCCCCAACTGACATAATGTATTCTTTCCTATCCCCAATAACAAACTACCTTAATGCATTCGTGTCCCCACTGACATACTGCCTGGGGGCATTCTTGCTCTCACTATTATACTGTATGAAGAATTCTGGCCCCCACTAATATAAAATCTTAAGGCATTCTACCACTCACTAATATACTGCCTAAAGGCTTTTTCGTCCCCACTATCATACTGCCTATCAGACTACCTCCTCCCCCACTTACATACAGACTTAAGGCATTCTTGTCTCCCACTAACATACTATCTTTAGGCATTCTCACCTGGAAAGAGCTAAATGCTATCCAGGACAATCAATAGAATCTATACACATTACGGGCGGTGGATTTACGAGAGTTCAAACATACCGATCCGGCGTAGTGTATGATGTTGAACTTGCACTGCTGGCTCTTGGGGCGTTTGAACTGGCCTTTTTTGGAGAGGTTCTTGTCCAGTTTGTCGAGTAAGGTGAGGTCAGTAGACTGCGGGAACCGCGACTCCTCATCCAGCAAGGAGAAGATGCCCAGCGGAGACTGCAAAGTAAGCATCGAGGGTGCCGCATTTACCTCATTCCTCATCTCTGATAGGTTAGAGCCCATCATGGGTAAGTATATAGTGTGACTAAGTTTGACACCATGGGTAATGACATAGTGCAGGTAAGTCTGACATCATGGCTAAGGATATAATGCAAGTAAGGTCGACATCATGGGTAAGGACGTAGTGCAAGTAACTTCACCATCATAGGTAAGGACATAATACGGGTAAGTTCGACGGCATGGTTAAGGATACAGTGTGGGTAAGTTCAAACATTATGGGTAAGGATATAGTCCAGGTAAGTTTGACATCATGGGTAGGGTTATAGTGTGGGTAAACTCGAAAAGTAGATGTCAATCTGACAGATAAACTGGAGTAGCTCCCCATATACAGTAGAACCCTGCCTATTTGACACCCCACGTAAGCGAACACCCCAAGTTAACGGACACTGTTGCTCAGAATAGATCCTTCTATTAGATGTTTATTTTAACCCATGAAAGCAGATATACCGTGTTATGGACACTTTGATATTACGATAGTCACCCCTTTGTAGCAGCTCCTCCCTAATTTGATGTTGACTCTACGGCAGCCATTTAGTGAATGACATGTTCACCCGCATTATCCCTCGCTCTAGTTCCTTGTCTGGCCACATAGGGGCAGGGCATGAGCTGACATGACACCTGAGTTGTTAGTGACATAAGCAGCCCTCCTGGCATGTGAGACGGCCAGGAATGAGACTGGTCAATCCTCATTTACTGTTGCTTCAAAAGCGAATCACAGCGCAGAGCTTACAAGCTCAACCTGTAGCAAGATGCCACCTGCTGTCTGTATATAAGCTAAAGAATCTGTCATTAAAAGCATTAAGTTCTTGTCTCATAGTACTACCCAGTACATCTGTGTTTGTGTTCTTACTCCCTTATTCTTAAGGTCTATGGCTAGTTTAGGCTTCTAGGCTTTACAACTGTCTCCTGTGTCTCTACGCACCTGCAGCATCAGATCAAGCACCGGGCGGTTATCGATGAACTTGATGTCCTTGCCCTTCACTCCCTCCTTCTTGTACTCGTCGAGCTCCCATTGGAAGATGTGCTGGTTGAAGTAGAACTGCAGCTGCTCGTTGGCGGCGTTAATACACAGCTGTTCAAAGCTGTTCACCGTGAAGTTCTCAAACCCGGCAATGTCCAGGATCCCGATACTGGGGCCTGGCTCTGCCAACCTGTGGGAGAAAATAAATCACAGCCGTCAGCTTTTACAATGCTTACATTCTAGTGCAAACAGAGTTTCTTAAATAACATCAAGCCTCATCTCATGTTGTCTGGTGTATGACTATGATAAGGTTGTTCAAGAAATAGAAAATAATCGATGGTTTTGTGCATAGGTGTGGAGGCCATCCACAACGTATGTAAGCAGAATTTCTGAAAATTTGGAGCCCTCCTCCCAATCTTGTACGCAATAGAACAAAGAAGGGGCGTACTCAAAATTTCAAAACTTTTTCACCCCCAACCCATCCTCAGTACGTAATTTATGGGTGGCCCTCGGCTGTAAAAGGTTGACACGCAGTAATACACGAGCGTTAGTGAGTGTATTAGAAAATCAACCTTGAGTAGTTTACAGAGCCGCCTGTCCACAAAACTATCGTTTGTTGTATTCATCATTCATCTTCTCAAATAAATGAAGCCTAGAAATTGCCAAATTATGGGGCATAGCTTCAGGGACTATTTTTAGCTCTCCAACACGAAGGGATTTCATTACTTTTCCGCCATCAATGCCTTTGAGGCTTGTAAACAATGGATTTCAAATTCGTTATCAATGGTTATGGTTTCTGGCGACATAGAAACAGTAGGTCGTGGTTTATTGTGACACAAGACATTTTCAATGGGCAGGAATGTCAGTTGGGGTCATGAAAAAAGGGGGAAACATATTTTGATGTGGAATTTACTGCCTCAGAGAGACTGAGAAAACATGGAAAACAAATTGTCATTGAACATTGGAATGGAGCTGGGGTGTGTGGGGAGATTTAAACCACTGTTTATTGATGCAAATGTCGTCAACTTTATTCCCTGTGTGTATCACACAAGTAAAAAGTATTTCATAAACTAAAAATGAAAACAAGGATTTCTTTGGAAAATAGGAAAATTGTCATCCCGGAATGGGGACTTTGTAATCGTGTCCGGCACCACGCACCTCCTGTCTGGCTGCAGCATCATGTTGATCTGGCGGACGATCCAGCCGAACAGCCGGCCGTACAGCGCCTTGGCCAGCGCGTCGCGCCCGTCGTTGCCCTGCTCCATGTTCTTGAGGCTGACGATGCGCTCGCCGCGCAGGAAGGTGACGTTGGAGATGAGGCAGGCCGCCAGCTCCTCGGGCTGCACAGCGAGCAGCTCGGCCGCTGCAGGTCAGAGGTCAGAGGTCAGAGGTCAGAGGTCAGAGGTCAGAGGTCAGTGCTATAAAGTGCTAGGTATCTGGATTTTTTTTTTCAGGGATTTCAGTTAGGGCCAGGAAAAAAGAGTGGAAGGATTTTTCATGTAGAATTTACTGCCTGAAAGACACAGGTGCTAATTGTCAGGCCAAGTTGGTTATATGCAGTAAAGCTGGTCATTTTACCCATTTACATGTACAACCATAGTAGGCTTGGACTGCTTTGGTGATGGAAGTCTCCCGCCAGAGGGTGCTGCTGTCGTGTACAGATTTCTGAATTTTTATGAGGAGGGGGGGGGGGGGCTAATTAACACTGGTATAACCAGTAGCGCTGTTATCAATGCAGACCACACCACAAAATGGTAAATTCATTGCCGGTTCTGACTGGCTTCTTACTTTTTTAAAGATCCAAATTACATGCTATGACTCACTAATTACTTATCATTACTTAACAACTTTTCCCCTTAATATTCTTAGTAAAAACCACAGTATTTCTATCATACTTATAATTACTACGAGATTATACGATATAATCTACTTATTAGCAAGGACACAGTCTTTTAGTACTGGCGTTATCATCACTTCATTTATGTTCATCATGCGCTATCAACGTCTGAGCTGATATCCTTTGACCAACAAGTAGCATTAATTACCATCGTCAACACAGAACATGGCTGGGTGTAGTGCTAATGATCCCTGCCGCTACCTAGGTGTCTATGTGGATCATACTTCAGGATCTAACAAGGTGCCTAGGTGGATTATGCTTATTTACGTATCTATCTCGGTGGATCATGCTTTACATAGGTGGATTATGCTTATTTTAGGCTCTACCTGTGTTCCTAGGAAGATCATGTCTATCTAGGTGCCTAGGTGGGGCATGCTAATTTTAGAGTCTACCTAGGTGGATCATACCTATTTTAGGCTTTAACTCGTGCCTAGGAGGATCAAGCTTTTTCCCTTTTTTTATAATATTGATCAAATAATTCGCCTCATGGGTGGTATTCCATTATTTGCATTCTATGGATTCAGATTATATTGCTACAATATTCACCATCATATAACTTGATTCGATATCATTAGGTGCCCCTGACAAGGTGTATCCTACTTAGCTCACCTAGATGCCTAGGTTGATCCTGTCTTACTTTAGGCCCTACCTAGGTGCCTAGGTGGATCCCTTCATAGTTAAGACTACCTAGGTGCCTAGGTGGAACCTTCCATACTTAAGACTACCTAGGTGCCTAGGTGGATCCCTCCATACTTAAGACTCTACCTAGGTGCCTAGGTGGACCGTACTTACCTATCTCCATGACGTCTTCCCGGACGATGTAAACTCCGTCCGTCTCCAAGTCTTCAGAGAACTCGATGTCTGTGATGTGTAGGATGGATGCTAGCAGGGCCAGGATCATATTAATCTCCTGTCAATCCAAACACACTACCACAATCAGAGACACATCAGAGACACATCAGAGACACATCAGAGACACATCGCCAGTCACCAACAGCCAAACACTCCATACACACTCTGTTGTTCTCTTCATCTCTTCATCACAATTTGCACTTTTATTGATTATTGATAAAACAAGTTTTTTCAGTTGAAGTCCCAACATTTTAACTCCATTATGATTTTTCGGCAATTAAGCCCAAGCTTAGGACTAGAAACGGGGTATAGGGAAAAAACTCAGAAAATGTCCTAATCCTGCTTATCATCTTTTATTCAAAGAAAATTCAGTGCATCTTAGAAATTGGAAAACCAAAAATAACAGCGATTCATTTTTTCAGTTCGAGGTGCTTTGGCCATGTCTTGAAAACATAAACAACAGGAAACTTGACATCTCTTTAACCTTCAATAAAAAACAGTCAAATAGTTTGAATATCCATGTGCATTTGACAAGAATAGAAGAGGCTTACCTCTGGTAGGAATCCCACAATGTCCATAATCTCTCGCAAGCGGTCCCATTGTTGCTGGAAATGGTTAAACTCTGACTCGCTTGTAAAGATGGGTTGGCCATCCGATGTCCTCAAAATTCTGTACAAATAAAAATCCAAGTTACAAAGTAAAATATATAAGCAATGCAGTGGGACTCGAACCAACAACCGTACGGTTCCGAGTCCAGTGCCTTAACCACTGAGCTAATTCTCCACCCCCTTGTCAAAATTAACGCAGGGAAATGTTAACATACCTGTAGGGCTTGGTGGAGAGGTGACATACCTCACAGATTCCAACCCTTTTACTGATCCCTACTCAAACAGTAAAGAATGACCTGACCTACAAAATAGATGAGTTTTTTGTTGATGATACTATTAGGAAACGTCCTTACTGTGGACGAAACGGTTCCTGTTCGAGGTCAGTCTTTGATTTCATACTGCCTGACGCCATAGGCGGAAGGCAGTATTGAATCAAAGACTGACCGAGAACGAGAAACGTTTCGCCCACTGTCAGGACGTTTGCTTATTATCATATACTTTAAATCGATGAAAAAAACATTTTGGTGACTTATTAAGTCACACTCTCAGCGGGCACGAACATTATTACTGCACTCCTAGCAGCGGGCAGTGTTTCATAGACATTCGCACACAGGTATATAATAATCAATTTTTTTATACTTTTCATACGTCATACCATTTTGTTACAAGTGAGTTTAGTTAATGCCTTGACATACCTGTGGTGATCTGGCTCGTTCAGTAAGTTGTTGTTGAGCTGCTCTGTGGTGAGTCCAGCGAAGATGTAGTAAAACACGTGGAAGTTCTTCTCGCCCGCACCTTGTGAAACCACGCGAGACTTCTCAAGAAGATACTCCGAGATCCGAGCTGTATAACAGATAGGTGTCGCTCTTACAGGTTTGTTACACAGTGACTAAGACAGGTTATAACACTTCAAGGTGGGAAAAGGAAGTGTGAAAATGGATTGATGCTTGTGTCAGAGCCTAATGCTAGGGGAGAGCGCGATAGGCCTTGGAATTCATAATTGACTGTTTCATCATGCCACCCATAATATTATTGTTTGTTTTACCCATCAATGTTAACCCTTTAAGGGCGGATGATGACTTAAGGCATCAACCGGCTGGGGACGGATGATGCCTTAAGGTATCATTTGCTGAATATATGAAATTGTTTTTGAAAAGTAAATATTTTAACAGTAAACTTGAAATTTTCACTGAATGTAGGTGCACTATGATATTTTTGAATTCTAAATAAGATAAGATAAATAAAAATATTAAGGATAATAGATTATATCACGTGAGTCCAGAGGACAATGCCCCCGTCCCCTAGAACTGTACATAGTCACTAGTAGCAGACCCCAAGTGTGTAGTTCTGCCATAGGTGGCCGTCCTGATAGGGTTAAGTACGAGAAACCTTCATTCTGTGAAAGTTTCATGTATATTAATGCATTATTCATAAGAAAAACAATGGCACGGTCTGCCTCAAGGCGTCATCCTTTCCTAGTACAGTCTGCCTCAAGGCATTATCCCTCCTTAAAGGGTTGATACAGTTGTAACAGACATCATAAATAAAATATAACATACACTAGACATTAACTTACCTCCAAGTATTCTCCCGTCGTGTGCAAAGCTCAGCTCAATGTACTTGCCGAAACGACTGGAGTTATTGTTCATCACAGTTTGCGCGTTGCCAAAGGCTTCCAGGAGTGGATTGATCTGCAATTAGACAATAACTGGCTTAATAATTAATGGATCTAATTACTGTTAGAAAGGACATTATCCCAGCAGTAATTAAAAAACTATAGCTTAATAATCAACATCTCCGTCTCATAAATACTTGTCACTTTAACATATATATACTTTTTTTTAAAATTATTATTATTTGTATTTCTAACTTATTACTGATGCTGAAACTACTAAAACTATGTTTGGTTATAGACAGTAAAACCACTCGGCGACCAAGTAATTTTGAAGGCATTTTATTCTTGAAACAACATAATGAGTCGTTTTGGCATCAGGGGTGGAGTCAACATTGAGCCATTTTTTAGAGTATCATAATAGGTCATTTTTTATGGAGAACATGGTCGATTTTTTTTTAACATTGCCATAACTGTGTAATGATTATAATTGATAACTTTTTAACGCTATAATATGGATATGCTCCTTAAATTCATATTATAAGTTCCATTATGACGCATCCAACGAGTTGTTCTTTTATTTGTTAACCATGTTTATGTAGACGGCACATAGCTACTGTGCTATGGAGGCGGCCATCTTGTCCCCCGACGACATCCAAAACACCAGGTGGCGGGACCAACTAGCAATGGATTTTATTCAAAATATTTTTTGAAGCTTGCCATGGAGGAATTTTAGCCTTGTCTCAATATCATCTATAGATTATAACAACTGATAACAATGGCTGCCCCCCAAACTACAGTGGCGCTATCTTATTATTTCCTAGCGTATGATGGCAGAACTAGCAATCACTCTGTGCCCTATACAATAGGACACTGACTCACCTGTATTATATATGATAGGGCTGAAAATGACTCATCTGTATTTCACAATAGGACACTGACTCACTTTTATTATATGATAGGACTGACACTGACTCACCTGTATTATATGGTAGGGCTGAAAATGACTCACCTCTAATTCACAATAGGACACTGACTCATTTGTATTATATGATAGGACTGACACTGACTCACCTGTATTATACGATCGTGCAGATGTCCATTGACATGTTTACACAGGTGGGCAATATGCTGAACCATCAGTTTGGTACTCTCTGTTTTACCTGCCAAAATAGAAAAAAATAGACTTGTCATTTATCATTCAGTACATGCAGGATATTCCCAATACTATAACACTGTATCACTGAATTAATCAAAACGAATTCGATCAACTGGCATGTGAAACTGATATCAGTGGTCATGATCTGCATGCCTCCTTTCGGTCGGCATGTTTGAACTATAAGTGTTATGCTGCTCAGCGCCATCTGACGTCTGCAGAACTCGTCGAACTCGGTATGTATTACTGACACAAATCAACGCGAAACAAATTTCATCCAACCACCCAAGCTATATCTCCACATATTGTCGAAACGGTGTAACGTTTAATCACTTAATATGTCCTGTTTGTTTTTTTTAATTATTGCCTCATAAATTTCTTTTTTTTAATTATTGCCTCATAAATTTCATCATCATTTTGGTCTTTAATGTAAGCATATTGACCCTGTCAACAGTCACTATTCCCAATGTACTTCTGGTGAGACATTCAAGTTTTGTATGATTCTCAGCCTTTTTGTGTTTTTATTTTTATCTGTTCTATTAGACTTACTTTGTTTGGGTGGTGATGAGTCTAAGATATGAAGTTAGGTAGAAATATCACCACTAAACATTAATCGAGGCCAGGGTTCTTTTAGTTCCCACACCACATAGAGATGGTATGAGAACTATTTGATTTTGATATAGCAGTAAGTCTACCACTGATGGGGATGAAGAAGAATTGTTTTGTAGCGCCTTCATTTATATCTGCCTTTCATTGTTGTGCCTGGAAAACTCGGCCTTGGCTGAGAGATGCATAATTCTAAATAAGACGAAAAAGAAGAATGGTGGCGACACACCACATCACATAGACATGGTGTGAGAAGGACTGGCCTTTGATATAGCAGTAAATCTACCACTACTGGATCGTCCCTGGATCTCGTTGGCATACAGAAAAGGGTCTTCATGTACGAGCCTAGATTATTCAACAGGCCCCTGGTGCATCATTACCCAATCTAAAATCCTGACATGCAGATAGTAAAGGGTTAATGTGTACAGCACGGGGGTGTAAATTCTTTTCGGTTCTCCCATAAATAGTCTATAGCGGGTGCCATAGTTACCTCCGGGCGTTGGAAAAAAAATGTGTCCTGTGTGCAGCACGCTGAAAGTCTATGTCAGCTTTCCCTACTCCCTATGTAGCGTATCTTACCTTTTCAGGGCGGATAATGCCTTGACGCATTCCCCAGCAGAGACCAGATAATGCCTTGAGGCATTCCCCCAGCAGAGACCGGATAATGCCCTGAGGCATTCTCCAGTAGAGACCGGATAATGCCTTGAGGCATTCCCCAGCAGAGACCGGATAATGCCTTGAGGCATTCCCCAGCAGAGATCGGATAATGCTTTGAGGCATTCCCCAGCAGAGCCCGGATAATGCCTTGAGGCATTATTTATCAAATTTATTGATATTTACGATTTCATTGTTTCATGGAGAAATAATCAATCGATAAATATGAAACTTTCAGAGAATATACCTGTGATATAGTATTTAACGCTATTTGGTAAAACAAATGATGAAAATATGGATGACGCGTCTTATCACATGATCAATCAGTCAAATATCGGTTCGGATGAAAATCGACCCACCCCCTGGCATCATACAAGTCCCAAGTACCCGCCCAGACCAGGAGAACTCTGACACAGATCCCCGCCTTTAAAGAGCGAAACTCACGCTGAAACACAAAAATCTCGTCTCCATATGAGACTTATACTGCGTGGTTTGCGTTGACAATACATCCAGGTGTTAAAACATAAACCCAGTTCTCGGCATTCCCCACTCTCCCAGCACAGTCTACATTATGGTGGGGATACAGGCCCTACACTACACATCTGCTGGGTGGGTTGTGAAGTGTATGTACTCGTTGGCACAGAGGTTGGGTGTGTATACAGACTCTGCCTACAAGTAGCGGCCCGTCTGTCCCTACCCGACCTGACCTGGATCAATACAGGCCGCCATGCTTCACTGGGCACTGCCACCTACACTGGCCACCAGAACAAACGCTTGCTACACCACATTAGTTCGGGTGGTGTTAGATTGGCCACCACCTCTCTCTACACTCTATTCCGATTAAGGGGTTCTTTGATTCAACTCAGGCCGTGTCCACGAATTCTCACCCTGAGACCAAACTTTTTTCCAGGATTCTTACATAGACAACCCAATAAAATTCCAGGCAAAATTCCAGGTTTTTTTCAGACTTTCCAGGCTCAAATATTTGTTTCCAGGCACATCACAATATGACTCAATACTATCTTGCTAGTGAATGAAACCAGTCTTTGTTTGTTTTCAGAGGGGTGTAAATTATTTTAAGATATAATTAATGATGTATCTATTACGATCTCTACACATATTTTACAGAAAAACTATACTTGACATTGGCCTTCCATTCCATTAGATTGGGTGGAGAATTTTGACAAATCGGAGCCTAGGCCTATAGTCGCTGCCTGGATGCAGTGAGGAAATGTAAAGTCTGTTATCCTGGCCTGTGGGGGACTGGTAGTGTGTTTCTGACTTGGGTAACATAGTAATTTCAATATTAGATGCAAACGACTATTATATTGGCATGAATGAAGCTCAAATATCAGAATTTCATAGGCTGAAAGATTATATCATCACTGGATGAAGCGCTCTGAATTTGCGCGAAACGTCGTGATCTATGATTGATATATATGACACCGCCTGTTAATTGTCATCTTGGTCAAATACAACAACCACTGTTAATAACAACTACTGTGTCTGGTTTTTTTGTGATTTTACCTCCACCATAGATTATATCTTATACAAAACTAAATTATCCAGGCTGTTCCAGGTTTTTCCAGGCTCTTTGTGAGAATTCCGGGCTTTTCCAGGCCTGTGAAACCAAAAAGCGTATTTTCAGGCTTTTCCAGACTCTGTACGAACTCTGTTTTTCATACGTGGTTTTCTGAGAGCAGATATACTTGTCAAAAATATTCACAGCTCACCAAATTGGGAATAACGTTCACCTTTAGTGTTACTCTATTCAAAATACATGTACACACAAAAGGAATTAAGAATATGCAAAAGTTCTGCAGGGAGACTCACAAACACCACAGCCTAAGGGTGAAGGTGGCCATGGATTTAACCCAACCAGAGCTAACATAGTGAAGCTCTGGTTGCCAGTGTATGGTGGAGTACACTCTGTGGCTTTATCTCACCCCAGATATTTTTTTCCCATAGACTTAACATTGGAAACTCGTATCTAACACCCATTAGATATTTAGGAAAAATATCCAATGGGGGATAATGTCACAAATGTTAGCCTATTAGTCAATATTAAGGGTGAGATAAATTCAGAAACCCATGAAAGTTTAGGGTCACAGCTCGATCCCATCTCATTTGAATCACATAGCAATTCACGCGGCTTCGCCTTGTGAATTACTACGTGATTCAAACTCGATGGGATACGAGCTCAGACCCTAAACTTTCATGGGTTTCCTCTAAAGTCTTCACCCACAATCACAAACAGCTGAGATTCTAACTAATATAAACCTCGTTTCCATTGGCCAACTATTTGGCATCGATCTATAATCGAAAACCACCAAGAGATATATTTTTTTGGTATAGCAGCGCCAAATCGGCTTCCGTATCAGTCCGTGTCGGTATCACCAAGGTTACGGGCCTCAGTGCCGAGAGATGCTGATGCCTTTGTTTACTGAGGTCACCTTAGGAACGCGGTAGTGTGGCAGGAGAGAATGGTGAATTATTCAGAATCGTTGAGCCGGTGATGACTAGATGGTGGTGAACTATGCATGGCGTGGTAGTTTAGCATCAAAGGTTCGATTCTATGGAGAACAAGAATGGGCATATTATGAATCCAGGGATGTCAGGCGAGGTCATGAAAGAAAAAAAGAAATTTTTTTCACGTGGGATTTCTGCCTCAGAGAGACTGAGAAAACATGAGAAACACTTCGTTATTGGCAATAGAATGGGACTGAGGTGTATGGGGATGTTTGGGCAACTGTTTATTGCTGTGAATGAGGTCCAATTTCAATTTTAAAAACTGAAAATGAGAACAAAGTCCTCCCTGATAATTAACAAAACTGCCCATCTCTGCTTGGTCTATCGTCCATATCAACTTATTGATGGTTTTTTCCCCTAATCTTGAGTATTATCCTTAATGAAATGAAAAACAATTATTTTTCTTCCATATTTCGCAATGTTGAATATTGATCTCCGGACTCCCATATGTTGCTTTGAATATTTCAACAAGTCATCCATCTTGAAGAATTCCAGAGTACAAATAAACGCGATCCATCTCAGAGTGACAGAGCATGTGTTTCTACTGTCAGGTGAAAACCAATGTCGTGCATGGAGAGTGGACGTCAGAGACTGTTAGTGGAGAGTGTACCACAGCTGTGTACTCTGCTTGGAGAAGGAGCTTCCCGAGTAAGATTTGTTCAGATGGTGTGACACAGTTTCTGTAAGCTTTACAGTGTGCACCTTAACGGTTACCTAGAAAATCTGTATTCTAGATTGAATGGACAATAAAAGACAAAGTATGGATATTCATTTTGGACGTGAAATTTAGTTATGATTATTATAAATTAAACTACGACCGGTTCGTACCATGAATATTGCAGATACACATCATAACTGATGTCTTACTTGAGAAAAACCGTCTGTGAAATGCAGAGAAAAAAATTGTTTTTTTATATGTCAGAGTCAGTCACATTTCTAGGCTTCAATGTTCTCAGACACCCAGTTACATTTCTGAACTTTTATCCCACTCTCCCCCCAGATCTTTCGCGGCGCTAGCGCTGTGCTTAGTCTCTGCCCCAACCCAAAGCCTGTTCCCTGGGTATCCACTAAGAACAGGGGAGACCAGCGAACATTTCAGATTTAAAACAAGGCAACTGTCAAAAGTTATACAAGTCAACCAACTTACATATCATTAGTTAGGAAATATAGGAATTGTTAAATTGGGTTTACAGACAATCCAGCTGTTTCTTTTTCATCTCTAAACCACTTTATGATGTGAATCTACTGTTGATTAGACTGCCCCTTCGAGTGAGCACATGTGTTATGTTGACAAACAAAACCCTGTAACACATGAGGTGCCTTCCAATGAAGAAAGTAATCCCTAAGACTATACCTGATTTGATATAACAAATAACAGAAATGAGTGTAAATCATTTACCATATAAATATATGCATATCTATTTACATGTAAACCACAAAATACTGCCCAAAGCGCTAAGAATTTAGGATATTTCAAAAACTGGCGTATGGGCCAGATTTGAGCCCAAACAGGCAGGTTGGGGCAGAGATATAAGCAGCCGCAGGAAGTAGAGCGCAAGATCTCTGCTGGGAGAGTGCTTTTATCCATACTAATTCACTCTCCAACAACATCACTGAGGATGACACCAAAATGTTGGCGCCTACGCTTGGAGATTGAGGGGTGGCAGACAGCAGAGTTATACGGACTCCAAGCACTCTGTGCATATTTTTTTTAATATGGCACATAGCTATTCTAGTATAGACGCCACAATTAACCCTCAACAGTAAATATGTGGCGCCTCTATGTGGTTTGACTCTGAAATGACAATAAGTGGAATATCACAGAGGTGAGACCGGTCCTGACTGGTGGTGAGACCGGTCCTGACTGGTGGTGAGACCGGTCCTGACTGGTGGTGAGACCGGTCCTGACTGGTGGTGAGACCGGTCCTGACTGGTGGTGAGACCGGTCCTGACTGGTGGTGAGACCGGTCCTGACTGGTGGTGAGACCGGTCCTGACTGGTGGTGAGTCCGGTCCTGACTGGTGGTGAGACCGGTCCTGACTGGTGGTGAGACCGGTCCTGACTGGTGGTGAGACCGGTCCTGACTGGTGGTGAGACCGGTCCTGACTGGTGGTGAGACCGGTCCTGACTGGTGGTGAGACCGGTCCTGACTGGTGGTGAGACCGGTCCTGACTGGTGGTGAGTCCGGTCCTGACTGGTGGTGAGTCCGGTCCTGACTGGTGGTGAGACCGGTCCTGACTGGTGGTGAGACCGGTCCTGACTGGTGGTGAGACCGGTCCTGACTGGTGGTGAGACTGGTCCTGACTGGTGGTGCCACCTCACAGGTCACACTAGTGCCTTAATTTGCTGGTAGATTGGCCATGTGGATGGGGTGTGTTAGCTCAGTTGTTAGGGCACTGGACTTGTAACGCCAAGGTCGTAGGACTTTGTGGGTTTGTTTCCCACTCCAGCCACTCTTCTCCATCCCCTCTAGCACTGGTAGCTTTACTGCTATATCAAAGGCCAATTGTTAACATACCATGTCTATGTGGTGTGGGAATTTTAAGAACTCTTATCTCAGTAAATGTGTAGGGGTGAGATTTCTACCAAAAATTCATCTCATAGATTTGATCGCATTCAAACCCAAAGTAAGTCTGATAGACAATATTGGACGTTAAACTACCCATACAACATTAACAGATTGGCCACCACCTCTGTCTACAACTTATAGGTTGGTTATATATGATCGCTTTCTAGAACAAAGGCTCAATACAAATATCTCAATGCAGGGTATCCTTTTGGACAGCATGGAAAACAAATTATGCATACCCACTACAAAACAGTATTAGCTTAGCTAATTGATAACAAAGTCTAACTTCCTGGTCTTTTTATCAAAATACTCAAAAAAGAAAAGGAGAATATGAAAAATGGGACGTTGATATACTACACACTGACAGCCCTATGCACTCTCCGAGCGTGATGAAAAAACTGTTTGGAGAATTGGCTATACAATTTACTCTTCCAGCAGTGATTGTAATCATGGTTGTAAGTACATCGGCTAGTAGAGTGGCAGTCGACGTGGCCACTGATCGGACTCCACCAGAGCTTACGTGTGTAGCATGAGTTTGCTCTGGTGGCCAGTGTAAGTTGTAGGATGCCCTGCAAATAGGGTTCCACAATTTATCCTACCCCTCATAAAAATCTCCATAGGCTTAACATGGTGTGACTGTATGCCACGGTTATGCCATAAATTATTTATATGCCATGGGTGACATATGAGGTTAAAAACATGTGACGGGGTAGGATAAAATCTTGATAATATGGTGCAGGGATGAAAGTGGGGACTCCCGAAAATTTTGTAAATCTATGACCCATAAAAAGAAGCATTTTATAACACTATAGTAGAATCCCGCGTAAGCGAACACCCTCCGTTTACATGAGGTCCTCACTTACACAGCGTTGAAATAAAGATCAAATATAGGGAACCGTTCCGAGAAAACGTGTCCGTAGGGTATCCCTGATTGAGACTAAACAGGAAATGTCATTCTAATTTGAGGGTCCCGCAGGTGTGTAGGAAATATCAGAATTCCGTCATTTGTCAACAAACTTGTACCCCTTTTGGCGGATTGACATAAATATATATGGTCTATTGGGATGTAAAATATGTGGAAATATGTGTCATATGGAATTTGCTACCTCAGAGAGACAAAGGACCATGAAAACATGAAAATACTTGAATATCCGCCGTGGCATGGGGCTGAGGATCTGTGGGGGAGGTTCAAACTGCTGTTTTATTGGTGTGAGAGCCACGCCACTTTGAATAGGCGCTATCGTGGGTGGGTACGTGTGATAGACAGTTTTTTTTCTGTTGAAACAGAGAAGTACTTGGTGCGTGTCTGTGTGGTGAGGAACAGTTTGAAATGAGGAAATAGGAAGTTTCTATTTAAGTGCTCTGTAGCAAAAAGGACGACGAGTGATACGAAATGTTCATCTGCACTGTGGTACAGTATAGTGCCAAGTCGACCTGAGACAGGGTATAGTCAGTACAAAAAGCCAATATAAACTTCCTTGGTGATAGAATTTAAATATTTAACGATGTTGTTTTTTTAGCAATTCCTATCAATAGAATCTTGTGTGTACTATCACCGAATTCGTCAAAACAGCCGTTTTTCCTCTAGGGCCCTAGCCCACTACTCCTCATTCTAATGGTGGGTGTTAAGCCAAATGAGCAGTGGGTACCAATTTTGTTTAAGTCTTTGGTATGACCCGAGCAGGGTTTGAACCCACGACCCCCTATGCTTGAGGCGAACACCCCTACCACTTACCCACTGAGCTTGGTAAAGTTTACAGAAAGTGATAACGATGCCCAGTACTACGTGAAACTAGCGGGACATTTCCGTAATCTGTCACCAGGGGGCAGGTCATGTCTCCCATCAGGCATTGTTAATGTAGAGAAAGGTCGTCAGAATTTATTCGCTTATTAATGTAAACTTAATTGTTTGCAAATACAAAAATTCTAGGTTAGAGTATATATCACCAAAAAAACACCTCAGGAAATATAGTTATAAAACGTTACAGACAATAGATACTATATTACATACGTTTGACACAACGTTTCGCGGTTATATCTGCTTCTTCAGGTGTTAAATGTACTAAGTGGCAGGGATGGCAGTTGGGGTTATGAAAAAAAAGAGAGGAAATATTTGTCATGTGGAATTTTCTGCCTCAGAGAGATTGAAAAAAACATGGAAAACATCGGCGTCGGCCACGTTGGTGGACATATGATATGTGGGGAGGTTCAAACCACGGTTAGCGTCAATGAGGCTCTATACAGTTGTTGCCGTTCAGCGCCGCCTAACGCCCCACTCTTTAGTTACGCGGCCGCTCAGCGGTATTCATATAGAGACACACAGCAATCCCACCTAAAGTGTGAACGGTGGGCGAGATTGTAGGAGTGTTGTTTTTTTGATAGATAAAATGGCTGGAACAAACAAGGGTATTGTATTAACAAATCTGGGCTGTCTAAACTTCATAGTTGATAATTATCTTGGTTTGAACATGGAAAAAGATTAGCATGTTATAGCTAGTCCTGCCAATGTATTATTGTGTATCCAGTTTCAGTGTCCCTGTGTTATCTAAGCTATATCTAAAGTATCATTGAGGTTAGATGCATGTATGATACATCAAATTGGAGCTGGCATACCGTAGAATACGATGAAATCATTGTTATTTCCTTGAAAATTATATACATAGGTCTTATCAATGTATTACGCTCATATACTGAGTGATCCAATGCTAAAGAATACGTTACCAGGGGTATGTTTGGCCGCAGGCATTGCGTAACCACCCAGATAAGGTGCGACACCGGCCTGTGGAAAAAGGCCTATTAATATCATCTTTTACAGAAGGAAAAAAATCTTATAAACACTGAAAATAAAAAGGAAATTAGGGATACGAGAGAGAAAAACTTTTGATCCCAACCGATGATAAAAAAAAATAAAATAAAAAAACGTGAAAAGCTGTAGTCCCTACCAGAGAGTTAGGCGGTATTTTGTAGAACGGTTCAGCTGTTTAATGTACTAAATGATGCAATCCACGACTGGCTGAACAGTGAGTCAAAAAAGGCCCATTAACTTGGCCTACGTCGACCAGTGACACTGTGATAATGTACCGCTACGCTTATTACGACCATTCTAACCTTTTTGATGTCATTCGAAAGAGCTAATCGGCCTCAATTTGATGTAAGTATAGTCCTTTATATACAAAGTGGTTAGATCCCCACTGAAGCTATTTTCGTCCTGTTGAGACAACAGGTACATGTTGTTGAAGAAGAACCTTCACCTATTAGATGCGGACAAATAATGTATTCACAGAGGTAACCAGACCGACGTGAACACACACGCCTCTCATAGACCCTATTGAGGTATCCCAGAATTCAGTCTGTTTACAGGTCCCGATGTGCGCTTGTTACCGACGTTGTATGGTGATGAACCTTGGACCGTAACTCGAAATTAATGCAGTTTATCGGTTTTTATAAATCTTGAAATGGGAAATCCGATGTCAGAAATGGAAATTTCAGCTATTTCTACTTATAAATCCGAAGTTATATTCAGGTTCTTCAAATATTAATGGGAGAACTGTGGTTCATATGGTCGTGGTGTGCCAACTCAGTCGCGAGCGGAACTTGTATTTACCCTGGGCGATGATAGGGAAACTAGTAACCTCTGGAGGGCGTATGAATTCTTAAAGGTACACAGCAGAATTATTATGCAGTCCACCATAACATAAGTCACCCAACCTCAACAATCGCTTTTCTTGATATTTATCACAGGTAATGCTTTTACCGAAGCCTCTGACTATATTTCACTACATGGAAATAACCATCCTCATCTCTATCTGAGTTCTACATGGAAATAACAAACCTCATTTCTATCTGAGTTCTTTGTTATGTTCTGTCTATTTTCCACAGTGGGACTTGAACCCACAACCCTGGGGCTACCAGTCCAGCTCAACCCGGTAAGTCAGGAACTCGTAATAAATCAACAAACATTTTCTGGTTTTATGAGTACACGGCCATTGCCTTTCTATTACCAAAAAAACAAGAGATACTGCTAGTGAACCCGCACCTGGGGGTGGGCGGTGGGCGGTGGGCGGGTGGGTAGGTGGGTGGGCGTGTGGGCGGTGGGTGGTGGGGTAATTCTTACGGTAACCTTTCTCACACACTTTCTCCTTTGTCTGCGTGAATCTCAGAAGTAGAAGTAGCCACTAAAGTCACACTGAGTGTCTGTTGGAATGTTCAGTGCCCCACAATACCCCCACAGATCAGAGAGTGGATTTACGAGCATGGCCCACATCGGGGTTCTCGACAGAAAAGAGGGGAAAGTGCAACCAGCTACACTTAGGGAAATACCCGTTCACATGGTACACCTGTAGGGGTACTTCATAAGGCAGATCAATGCTGTAGCTAACGGCCTTTATCCTACCCCTAATAAAAAACGCTATAGGCTTAACATGGGATTTGTTTATGTCAAGGGTAGTGACATAAAGTGTTGTTTATGCCACTACTTTCTGATACTGAAAAAATATGGAAACAGGGTAGGATAAAATCTAGACGCCACTCGTTTGAGTTTGAGCTTATTTATGCCACTCATTTTGCTGGCTCTGTAATGTCACTCGTCTTTGACTCGTGAAATTATGGAGCCAACAAAATGCGTGGCATAAATAAACTCAGACTCAAACTCGTGACACCTCTTGATATTATCTACGGACACCCTCCGTACAGTGCCTCAATTCTCACGTCTGGTATTTTCCCCCATTGACTTGATATTGGGAACTTGTACTCACCGCCCTTGGAGTATTCTAAAAAAATACTCAATATGGGTGGCGTCACAAATATTAGCCAATCAGTCAGTGATAGGGATGACATAAAATCAGAATCATACTCGATTCATAGCCACTGAAAATATGCCACTCTTTCTGGTCTGCCATAAAATCTCACACCAAAACTCATGGCACATTTTCAACAACTATGGATCTCGATACAGTTCGTTCAGTCTCCCAGCGGTGTAAATTAAACATAAAAAAAGAGTCACCGATGTTAATTGGGATCAGGAAGAAAAGTGGAAATATTTTCATATGGAGGTCTCATAGAGACCGAGAAAATGGGAAATATATCAGTGTTTGTCGTGGAGTGGGCCTGAGGGTGTGTGCGGAGGTTCAAACCACTGTTCTATTGACGGGAATCGATAATTGCCCGATGCACTTACTAGTACTAATGGGGAAGTTATGTTCCTACCAACCTAGAGCATTATGTTCGGCCCTAGCATAACAGGTAGGCGAGTGAGGGGAATGAGGCTCAATTTGTATGATATTTGTTTTACATAAGAAAACAATTATTCATAGAGTGGCAACGAAAAAAAAAGGATACGTTATTTAAATAAACTTCCCACGAAACTCATTAATCGCATATAACTCAATTCTGATCTTCCAACTATTATTTGTATTTATTCTTATATCTATTGACTATATCTATCGTAGATGTTGCTTTGAGGAACCAATCATTAGTATGCCAACCATGAGCATCATGGAGGACCAAGTCGCTGAAATTAATTATTTTTAATTAAAAAGCATATATAGATCTGATAACAGATTATAACAAAGAGTCTTACCAATACTGAGGCAGTTAAGCTAGCTAAAGTACAGTATAACCAACTTCAGATTGTATACATTATTTTTGTCGCCGTCTATCTTCGTTGGTTTTTTGTTGTTGAGAAACGACCCACGTGTGACAGGAGAAATGTAGCGGGTGTGAGTAGAGTTGAAGGAGCTGCATCAAGTGCGCATAGTTTGAATCGTTCACGCCGTCCTTATATGGCAGTGCTCTTCTCCAGGTGTGAGAGTAACACCTGCGTCCACAGAGAACGCACCCAGAACGCTTACAGAACGCCCAACAGAACGCTCAACAGAACGCCCAACAGAAGGCTTACAGAACGCCCGCCAAACGCCAACAGAACGCCCAACAGAACGCACCCAGGACGCCGACAGGACGCTCACAGAACGCTCACAGAACGCCCAACAGAACGCCCACAGAACGCCCAACAGGACGCTCACAGAACGCCCAACAGAACGCTCACAGAACACCCAACAGAACCCTCAGAAAACGCCGGTAGGACGCTGGCAGAACGCCCGCCGAACGCCGACAGAACGCCCAACAGAACGCTCACAGAACGCCAACAGAACGCCCGCCGAACGTTCACAGGACGCCCAACAGAATGCTCACAGAACGCCCAACAGGACGCCCAACAGAACGCTCACAGAACGCCCAACAGAATGCTCACAGAACGCCCAACAGAATGCTCACAGAACGCCCAACAGAACGCTCACAGAACGCAGGCAGGACGCCCAAGATAACGCCGACAGGAAGAACAACAGAACGCTCACAGAACGCCCGCCTAGTTAACGCCTCTCCGCTGTGTCAAACAAGTTTTTCATCAGTTGAAAACGCCCTTTTCAAGGTCGTTTCCCGCCTAGCGACACAATGATATTCCTCTTATAAAAGATTACTGGACAAGAATGCTCTACAATCATTTAGTTCCATATAATGTGTATGAAAATCTTTTTTTTCTATTCTAAACAAAACTTTACGAATAACGGATATGTTCTAAAAAAGGTACTTTCGTACTTTCAAGTATAGGTTTCTCACTTCGTGATACAGTAAAGAAGCATTAATTGGGCAGAAAACGACATCTTACAATCTTTCAGTACCATAGTCCATGTTTGCAAAAAATATCAAACTTTTTCTATTACCAATTTCATCACGAATAATGGATATATTTTCAATAAATGACTTTGGAATATATAAATAACTTTTGAAATTTTATGCGCAACTGAAACTCTTCCTGTCACAATGACCATCATGAAGCGTATAAAAATATACTCAGAAACACACCCGACGGAAGTGACATCATATAACATGACGTGGGCTGACACAACCACTCCCCCAGCTCCACAATACAAAAATAAAAATAAACTATCATATGATCGGAAGTGGTCTGATCGTAACACAGTTCCAACTGGGGTGTGGTCTCTTAAACCTACACCCACTGCCGCCTATTCGCCATGATCGAGCTCCCGATACACCACGATTGGAAACACCTTACACTTGCTAATGAATCAAACTTTGAAAATTTGAATCAGGAAGTCAATCGTAAGGCCTATCGGCGTGTATCGGGAGCGTAGTTGTGCACGGTTGAAGATAACAAGCCAGGAGAGGTCCTCCAATGAGGGATAGTCTTTGTTATACAAAGAATGTGACATTTTCTTTTCCAGAATCCAAAGGAAATGAGTTAAATGACAAAGGGACAAAGATGTCATCAGTCTGGCACTAAATGCAATTTAGACTTTAAAATAGCTTTATAACCAGTGCAGTGGTAAAATACATCAAAGCTATTGTATCATTACCAAACTTTTCGAGGAAGGCCAATGTCGTGTACGTTGAGAGCAAATAAAACTTGAAAAAAAATTTAAATCTCAGAATCAGTTGGCAGGTTGCGGTGTTTTGACCTTTCACCTTTCAACGGGATATGTCCATACCAGGTGTGGCAGTGACGGAAAGGTCATCAAGGTCACTACGGGCCAATTTGTTAACTATGACAGGAGATGTTACATGGAGTTTTCTTATCTTTCTCTGTTTTTATCTCATAAAGGTCCACACTTTAATATACGTGTACCAACTCTCAGTTCTCACTTACAATGAATTTTGAAGAAAAAAAAATCAAACTCGCTTTCCAAAAGTCAAACGGTGGGGTCTGACTGTGGTCTGGGTGGGGTACGGCTCGGTGCGACCGACTTCGTGGATATGGAGGAATCTTGATCATTTTGAAAATGAAAACCTTGAAATATAGGATATCCGAAATTTCTGTGAATACTGCTATCCTTGTGTACTAAAACAATAGTTAATAATGGATCCCTGATAATATTTCCATTTTGTCGAACGCAATCAGATCACTAAAATAAAAAAAATAAAATAAAAAGTAGAGAGGTGTGTCTTACCGGACCCCGACTCGCCGCTGACCACACAGCACTGGTTGTGACCAGACCGCCGCATGTTCTGGTACGCCTGGTCCGAGATGGCGTAGATGTGTGGAGGTAGGTCCGCCCGCACCTTTATGTCCGTGTACCTGTTCAGGTGCTGCAATAAAAACCCAAACCAATGTACCCCCAATTCACATATTCCTCCATTTCATGAAATTTACCAATAGTATTTTGGTTAGTTGATGGTGCTTTTAGGGTCCCCATGCAGATTTTATTTTCAAATTTCCTGTGTTTTCCCTGTCTCTATACGAATGTCCTAGTCATCATTTTCTAAACATCTAGTGAGTTTGGCATGGTATTTTTCGGCTTTAGAATCACGTCCCAAGGCATTCTGAGTGGATACCTTTTGATATTTGCGAAAAACCCTGTAAATGTTTTACTGCATGGGATTTCAGACAGACGTTTTCTAAATGTAATATGTTATATGCATTTTTTTCTTTTTTTTTTGCACTGATAGCAAGACATGCTTCGTCCTCGTTATATGCAGAGTATTTTTCCCTAAAATTTTTTATAGTTTCCCTGAGTTGGTGAAAATGTTTTCCCTGTGTTTCGGTGAATTTCTCAAATTCATTTTGTTTTCCTCCCAGGGAAAGTGTTATGAGCATTTTTACTGTTTTCCCTGTGCTGTGTGCACTCTGTGATGTTCGCTGTAGAAATAGCCATGGTCATATCACGATGAGATTAAAACCATCAGACACTAATACTAATTGGTGAGTACTGATGAAGATACTAAAATTATATTCTAATTTGAAGGCATATCCTACAATTTGCAGTGGTATCATCTTGGGATCTTTCAATATTCCTATTTATCCATTCAAACTCTTTTTAGTGATTCTCATATCAAATGAGCCATGTCTTTTTTTCTAGTTTGTCTGGACTCAATAGGTAAAATAGATATACTCATATTTGAATGATTTATAAAGGAATGGAGTATTACATATACTATATTCTTGGAAGTTTGAAGAAAATGACTTGAGATTTATAATGTGAAAATTAATTTCTTAGAATTTCTACATGTTCTATTGATATATAGAATTACATGTATATCATTATAATACAGACCTCTGAATTAAAAACTAACACCGTGACCCAAAATTATTAAGTTAGATTAATTAAGATTGGAAGAACGATACTATTATATCGAAGGCAGTATAATAACATGTAAAAATAAAAATATATATGTGCTCTGCGTCACTTTGAGATAAGTACCTTCAGTTTCAAGGAAAATGACATAGGTTTATAATTCTCAAGGTAAATTGTCCGTGATAAAGTTCCAACATAGATCTGAAAGCGGAAACCTTGTGTTAACGGACACCTTGCGTTAACGGACACCTTTTCTCGGAACGGATCCCTCTATTTGATGTTTATTTTAACCCCGTGTAAGCGGCCAGACCGTGTAAGAGCACACTTTGGCATGGAACGGAGGGTGCATGCTTACACGGGGTTCTACTTATATAGAACGTTCTGACCATGCTGTACAAGCTACAAAACGAGATGACAATTTATGCTTTATATGTAACGAAGCGTTTAGGCTGAGTTCCTTATAAACCGTAAATTGTTATCGAGTTTTGTGGCTTGTACAAGCATGGTAGGTCGTTCTATACTTACTATATACCTGAAATTGATAAAAATTATTAATTTAATTTAGCCTAACAGTTAATATTTTAGTCACCGTGTATGGGGAAGTGTTCCGTACTTTGCCGTACGGAACACTGTTCCGTACAGTATTTTTACGTTATATGACAAAACGGTGCGTATTTACCGTATATACGGCATTTTTATAGTAATATAGGTAGATATACTCACATCAGGTCCGTATATGAGAATTCTCTTGTATGGATTAACTGCCAATAGAATATCTGCTATGTAAGTCTGGAACAGAAACGAACAGGGAACATTACTGTTGCGACTGAATATACAGAAGTCAGTGACAGGAACACAAACTGTAAAAATGAGAACATTAAATAGTGAAATATTCCAGTATTTCGTCTCTCCTTGTCAGGCAAGTTATTTAAAATATCAAAAGTATTCCTGATATCAGGAAGTCTTTTTCATTGCGTATACGTGATAAATTAAAAGATAGTCCCGTTAAGTCCCGTAGGCCTAATAAAAGAAATGGGCTCATCACACAAAAATAGTTAACAAATTTATAATGAGGTCAGGTAGTTCTTAAAGGAAAGAAAGAATATGAGAAAACAAGAATATATGAATTAATGAATACCTGTACTTGGTGATTAATGAATTAAATACAAAATATTTACACAAATATATAGATAAAGACAACAGTATTCACAGCTGAAAAAATATATAATTAACCTTAATTAGCTCTAATGGTGGCCCTCCTGAGTACTTAAATATGAAATATCATTATGGTATTGGCCCTGTACTTACATTCCATTGTCACGGATATGTGGTAATTCTATGTAATTCATTTCATATGGTCGTTTGAATGTAAGTACTTACATATATAATCTCATTGTGGTATGGGGCCTATATTAATATTTTGTTGTGACTGTTAAATGGTCGTTTGAATGAAAGTACTTACATATATATTCTCATTGTGGTATCTGGCGCGTACTTCTTCTAGTAAAGTGTTTTCATCAAGGGTGTGTAGTGAGGCCAGATTGTCCACTGACCCCACCGTGGCCTTGTGACCCTTCATGGTGCCCTAACTATGCCTCAATGAGGCTCACCTGTAAAAAATAGAAGGTCAAACGTCAAAGTCAAGGATACAGCATAGTGTGTCTGAAATACAGAAACAACAGTTGTTAAGTTCTATAATGCTTTCTCTTTGTGTCGATGTTCCATATATGAAGGTGGCAAACCTAAGTATACGGTAAAGGAATAACGGATTTGGGGTAACACAAATACGAATTAGAATCCACACATGAGAATAATATAGTCACAAGTTAAAATGCCAATTCACTTTAACTAAGTAATGGGTGTATTCCACTGGGCAGGCTGAGTAACACAGTATGGGAGCCGCACGGGCACTGTGTTAACGTCAGGGAGTCGGATAGATAGACCCTGTGTGGTGGAGCAGGCTATTTGCTCACCGCCGCCGGCTATATGGCTGCTGTATGGCCAAAACCAGCCTCTTTTTTTGTTCTTTTTTTTATTATTATATTCAGGTATCAGACAATACAATTCACCATATGTCGGCGTCTTTAAATGTTTGTCCAACAAACAATATACATGTTTATCAGTTAATTAATGATGTCCATGGATCTCAGCATGTTTCCTCGGATAAGACACAACAGGAGACTACATGACAAAGACGATGTGACAGTCAATTTAACAAAGACAGACATACAACAAACCAACAAACAAAATGGAGTAGTGGTGGTTGGACCCACAAAAGTTCATGGCCAAAGATCTGGGTTTTCGTCTAGAAACGTCTTTATCTGCTGATAAAATAGCTTTTATCAGTTACACGCCAGCAGCACCTGTAGAGTGGCCCTACAGGTGCCATCAGCGTCAAATGGGCCTCTCTTTAAGTATGTTTGGAAGATGCCTGAATAAATTAAAATCTGGCGGAATATACCCTTAACATTAGCTACATGTACAAGATGATATCTGAAAATAGAATCAGTCATTTCCACACACTGGCTTTGGTATGATATACAAGTCAATTGAAAAAAAAATCATCCTTTCATATTAGACCCCCCCCCCTACCCCCCCGCACATATTAGACAAGGCTACATAAGTAAACCGACGTTGGTTTTCTTAATACACAAACTTAGCTCTAAAAAGTTGTTCTTATTCTCTAGAAATGCCAGCATGAAGTCTCTCCTTCCATATGTACAAACAGAAGATATTCAACTTAACCTGACTTTCCTTGACACAAAGAAGAGACGTGTATCGTCATATAAAACTTGGAAAAGTATCTCTTCTTTGGACTGGAGGTAAACGCAGTCTTCCCTGCCTAGCCTGGTCTGGTTGGTACAAGTTTGTGGGTAAATGTACATGCCCGTGTCTATTTATTTGTAATATGTGGCTGGACCCTCTCCACTCCTTATTTCCCCCCATGACCACCATACCCCTGTCCTAAACAGCCGATGTAGGTATGCTGCGTGATTTCTGCACGTACCTGTGCTCGACATAAAGACTGACCTTGACCCAGATACAGCACACCCCTCTGGATGGCCAAGTCAATAAAGCGGGCATTCTATGACAAAGAAAAACATCGTTTTTTAAGAAAGGAGATTATTTCTTTCTTGGGATGGATCGCGCTTCTCGGTTTAAGAACGATACTGTTGACAAAAAGGTCCGCGATTGAACCAAATGTTACAGGACCATGTCACTGCTCAGTTGACTCAGTTACAGTGGCTAGAACCTAGCGGAATTCACAAAGTGGGCTTCATGTACCTCACAGGGCATATGCCTGAGACAAATCCCATAGAAATTCGGTACTGGAATACAATCTCTAAATAGTAAAGCGGGATTTAGGAGTAGGGACTAATGTACCTGAGACGGGTGTACTTCACACCTTTCCCCTAGTCTCAGACAATTCTCCATGTCACGACAAGGTTCCAATTTCTGCTTTTCCTTATGACTACTCACCCTGGGACTCCAGTACCCTTAATGTGAAGGGTCTGTAGAACATGTGATCCTGCTTGTTGGCCTCCTAATGGCTAGATTCGGTACTTTAGTCGGCTACTCAGCTGTGGGAACATTGGTCTCATCAAAATGCCCCTATGAATTTTAAACGTGTTTAAAACCAAAATCGCATAGGATTCTGTTCCTTGTGAGGGGTAATTGTCGCCGGTAATTGCAGAGGGAGAAACTTGTCTCAGGGACATGGAACCCTACAATTCAGACAAAAGATTGTGTTCCAGTACAGAATCTCAGCAGGATTTGTCTCAGACAAACTCCCCGTGAGGTACATGAATCCCACCGTGTGAATCTCATGTAATCATCTCCGACAATGGCAGGGGAAGATTTGTCACAGGGAAAAGGAACCCTACAATTTAGACGAGGAAATAGTGTTCCTGTAGAGAATCTAAACAGGATTTGCCTCAGACAAATGCCCTGTGATGTACATGAATCCCACCATGTGAATTCCACTTTTTTTTCTTTTATTTCAGCTGATTCAGCTGAAGTTTTATTGGTAGCCAATGATCACACTCCTCAGAGTTCTCTATTTTTATGGGAGTCTATTCAAAACCTGAGCAGCTTTTTTCCACTAAATCTGAACAAAATGAATTTTCCCAAAAGAGAATATAGTCAAATATCACAGATTTTACGTGGCCTTATAAATAAAGATGTACACATTTCTATTTTAACTAAATCGCCTACACAACTATCTGTACCTGACTGGAAAGGGTTTGGTTATATGGATTTGACCAAGGACCTTTAAGAGCCTAGAAGTCCCAGCTGCTATTTCTACTTAAACACATTCTTGAAACTCCTTGTTTCACTTGAGAGTTCTTGCCATATCTGGCTTTCGAGAGGCTACCTTGTTACTTGGCAATGCTTATCTTGCACATAACTGTGTTTTGGGACATAACATTATCTGAGTAGAAGGTAAATATTCATGAACATGTAGTGACAAACATGTAGTGACAAATAAACAGTGACAAACATGCTCTGACAAGCACAGTGTCAAACATGCAGTGATCAACATGCTTTGAACATACAGTATCATAGTTACAAACACTCAGTTATGAACGCCTAGTGACAAATATTGACAAACCTGCAGTGACAAATATTGACACACATGCAGTGACAAACACATAATAATGAAGATACAGTGAGGATGACCTTGACTTACATGAAGCGACAAATATGCAGTGATATATATGAAGGGACAAAAACAAAATGATGTACACTCAGCGACAAACACTTAGCGACAAAGTGACAACCTCTGTGTAAATCATGCAATGATAAAAAGTGAAAACACAGTGACAAGCATGCAGTGGATAACACACAATGATCAACATGAAGTGAAGAAACAGTGACAAATATACATTGATAAATACGCAAGAACAAACACAGTGACGAACACGGTGACAAACATGCAGGAAAAAACAGTGATGAACAGTGACAAACACTCAGAGAAAAACAGCGATGAATATTCTGAATGAGTATGCAGTGGCAAACAGTGACAAATACGCAGAGATAAATAGGTAGAGAAAAACATGCAGTGACAAACATGTAGTGAAGAATACACTGTGACAAACATACAGACATACAAACAATGACAAACATAATGAGAATGAGTGCAAAACCTCCAGTGCAAAACACAGAGTGTGGGACCCACAGCGAAATACTTAAAAATTGCTCAGTCCTCCTCGTGCATATGTTGCCAGAGTCACTGGTGCAAATCCTGGAAGTCAGACAAGGCTCTGCCCTACAGCTGCACAAACCTCACGCCTGTCTGCCATCAGCCTACAGCATGCTGCAGCACACGCAAACAAGATGGCGACATGCTCTCAACCCATCCCTCCTGAGTCTGGATTTAAGGAGATAGTCTCAACCAGCTTGGTGACCTCAGAACAACAAGGCCTGCCACTATAGGATGGTTCCAGCCACTTCACAGCGGTGTCTAGTCTGGTTTTAAGGAGCTACACTTATCTGGGTGATCTTTGTTGTAAGGCACGTTAATGATTTGGCCATTTTCTATTACCTTGATGTGTTTTCATGGTGGAGACCATCACAGTGCCTCTGTGTATTCCTAACAATAAATAGCTAACATGAGCCACTTGTGTACTGAAGGGGAATTGTAGTTCTCACGAGCTTAGAACACAACTATGAGAATACTAATGTACGATTTATGTGAAGTAGTATATGTTTGCCCACGAGTTCTGGAAGCACGCACGCCTATATACAGCGCCTAAAGGTTCGAGTGGTCACATAGACTTCCAGCCTGCTGCAAAGAATCACCCCTTCACTATCTGCCTGCTATTCACTGTCATATTTGGAAAGGAGCAGAGTGCCAGTGTCTCAGGGTCTTAGAGGGGTGTCCATCTGACCATGACCAATCGCTCAAGACCAATTTAATACCTCAAGACCAACTGGTGCTTGACATGATTGGATCCTAGAAAGGCAGTTGCAGAAAGGGCAAATTGACTGGGTACAACTGGGTTACAGAAAACGATCCATAGACTGTATCCACAACCTTGTAATAACTATTTAATTACAATTCCGCGCTCATTTATCAATGATAAACATACCATTTGCTACTAGTATAGACTTCCAACGCACTGTTTAAGCCGTATACTGGTAATATTGTGCTGCACGGTTCAATATGCATTTCAACAGGCGAAACCGGCGGAAACTGGGACAACCACAACAACTAGGAACAAATGGTATGTTGATAGACACTATAGGATGGTTTGAGCAAGGAATTATTTTTTAAAATTATAATAGCAAAAGATTTGGGTTTTATTCGGCCTATGGGTCATTTTCTGTAACCCACTTGACACCCAGCCAACTAGCTACTTCTGGAACTGCCTCTGTAGAGTCCAAATATATCAATCACCAGTGGGTCAATGAACTTTATTACCCACCTGATACGGAGTCTCCATACTAAGCCTATGGAGATTACAGATCGCTACTGAGGAGGATACGGAGCTCCGTACCCTCCTAGGAGGATACGGATTTTTGAGATGAAAGTAGTCCCAAACATAACTTCTTAATTACGTTGAAAAGTTTTCTAACGATCATATTTATTGCTTAAATCTAAAAATAAGTGAGTAATAAATACAACATTACCATAATTTCGATCTGTGTGGCCGTATTCTCCTTGTAGTTGACCCTACGCAATACTCCTTGCTATCGCTCGGAGTATTACTACGCGTCAACTACGCAGAGAATACGGCCACTCAGATCGAAATCATGGTAATATTGTGTATATATCTGCTGGAGATGATTTGAGCCCGTTTCCCATGGTTATCTGTGATCTTTCATATAGGTAATTAGTCACCCACCTTAGATATGCTAAATGTATGTTATAACAACATTTGAGCTTGTATTAAGAACATTACATGAGGCCTTGCATATATCAACATAACAAGTGGCAGTACCATTTGTAATATCGCTGCCATGATACAGTTCATCTGTCAACTCATATAAAGCATCTGCACTACCAAGACCGAGTCTAAAAACAAACTGCTTGCTCCTGAAGATATTGTTTTTATTGACTAAACTGTATTATCTAGTATGCATAACTTCCTAAAGGATCTTTATAGATATTGAATAGGGACGCAGGTATTGAAGGGATAGCTTTTGCAGCATGCTGAAAGTCTATATGACATCTCCCTAACCTAGGAAGCGTATCTGAGAAAATCCTATAATTAGATTATAAGACGAACCATATCCTGCATCACACATTCTGTTTGTTTGTTTGTTTGTTTGTTTGTTTGTTTGTTTGTTTGTTTGGGTAGTTTAACGTCCGATTTTTTCAATCTGTGACACCTATTGTATGGGTAATTACCCGATTACATACCATGGCAGAAGTATAAAGAGGAATGGAGGTTTTAAGGAGCTTAGCAAACTATAGAGCGCCTTAGGGTAACAGCTACAGTTAGAACTTATGTTAGTTTTCTGTACACTGCTACAAAACTATATAGGAGTACAAGGTTACATAAATGTCTAAAAAAGAATATGTAAGTGTAACCTCTAAAAAAGCTAGTCCTGAGGGTTAAACAATTGATAAACAAGCCTTACACAAGCATAGTAGCCTTTTTGTAATTCCCCGGAAGGACATAAACTGACAAGGTCGTAGTTTCCTGTCGGTGATGTCATCTGAACTCTGAAATCACTTCCTTATTTCCTGGAGGGTTTCCTGGTTTACTGAGACGGTTATTGTACCATGACAATAAAAGAATGGTTAACTGAAACCTCGCACAAATGGCGTTTGAGGTTAAAATCTAGGTTTTAAGTCTCAGTCTTTAATAATGAGGAGCATTATGTCATGATCGAATCTGAATAAATATTAAAATAAATTAAATTAAGCCTCATTGAGAGGACAATGTGCACTCCGAAGATTTGGAAATGAGGCTGATATGCTCAATTTTCTCTCTTGATTTTTCCTAACGAGAGAATGGGACTAAGTCAAATTCTATTGTCTGATCACTGTTGTTGGCGTTTTGAGATCATCAGATTTGAAGTGGCTGCATTGGATTTTTAATTGAGAAATACCGTATCAATAACTATGAAACTTGAAGGGAATATAATATTATATCATTCCATATGATTAACATTGTTAGGTGAGATTCACATGCAGATACTAATGTACATGAGACTGGTGTACTTCACACCTTTTCCCAAGCCTCGGCCAATTCTCCTTTGGTACAAAATTCACAAGGCAAAGTGCTTTCACCAGTCTCATGGAAAAATGGCGGATTTGATTCACATGGAAGGACACACCTGGTACATGGACATAGTACATATGCTCCAGGTATGGTGATGAGCAAACTCATTTAAGTTCTGGTGGAGTGCGATCTGGCCACCTTGACTGACACTCTCCTAACTGATGTTCTTACTAACAGAATCACAATGTCTGCTGGAAGAGTATAGCTCATTCTCCTAACAGATCCTTTGGAGATTGCAGTGTTATCAAAACCCCTTATTCATGTCATCATTTTCCTTTTTTTCGTTTTTTTGATAAAGAGGCCAGGAAGTTAAACTTTGCTAGAAATTAGCTAAGCTAATAATGTTTTGTAGTAAATAATTATTTTTTATACCTCACAATATCCAAAATTGTACTCTGCTTCGAGATATTTGTATCAAGCACTTTGGTCTAGAAAGCGATCGGACGTGACCAACCTCCAAGTCGGAGACAGAGGTGGTGGTCAATCTACCAGCTAGAAGCTTGTAGCGCTATGCATACAACTAATTACTATACACCTATGGCCGAACATGTATGAAATACTGCCCGCTGCTGGGGGTGTAGTATAAATAATGTTCGCGCCCGCTGTGGCAGCGGGCCGTAGTGAATAGCAGTGGCTTTTTGTGGAGCAGAAAAGTTAATAAAACAGATTTGTCAACGAGTATGAGGTATATAGTAATAAGAAAACGTAGTGACTGAGCCCGTACGGTGTCCGTTCTCGGTCATTTGATGAAGAAATTCTGCCCTCTAGCCTGCGGCATCGGGCCGTATTTTTTTCATCAAATGACCTCGAACGGCCACCCGTACGGGCTCAGTAACCACGTTTTCTCATAATATTATTGAATACAATGAACACAAAAAATTTGTATTTTCTTAAAAACTCAAAAGAAAATGCCTGGAGATATCTTCAGGACTCACCCGGAGAATGCCCGGAGGCATCTTCTTCAGGATCTGATGGGAATGGCTCTAGGCATTCTCAGGACTAAAAGGGTTAAATGAATCTGAGAATAGATATTGGGACAGAGACTTTGACAGAAGTAAAATATCACAAAATATGATAAGGAATGATTCGTTTTAGCCATTAACGCCGCCCATCTACGTCGTTCGCCTGGATTGAGTAACGATAACTTACTTTGTTTGTTCGTGGTCTAACGTACCAGGGGCCCTGAGGGTAGATATAGGGACCATAGAAGATTTGAGCTTTTCATTTTGGTAGACTCATTACAGACAATTCTTTTGAATGTTTAAAATATTTTAAACATACAGTAAAACCCCTTATCCAAGAAACCACTCTTAAGGGACCATCCCGCTTAAGGGTACAATTTGATTGGAACGGAAATTAGTCTTTCTATGAAGACTTTATTTTAACCCAAATAAGGGAACATACTGTTTAAGGGTACATTTATTTCGGTACAGAATGTACTGGGGTTAGGAAGCAACTTGGAACAGATTTCATTCAGGCACACTTACCCTGTCTCCATATATTACTGATAATGTGTGTGTCCAGTGAAGGCAAGATCTCTACCATTACATACATACTGCCGAACATCTTATAGATACATACACAATATTTAACCGAACTGTAAAGCCTATGCTTCATCGGTGCATTATGTTGGTGGAACCTTGTGGAATAACCAGCCACCGATTTTAAGGAATACCCCTGATTTGAAATATTTTAAATCATTAACCAGAACAAAACTTATTGAGAGTATTAAAGATATATAATTACTGACAACAGTCAATGGATGTATGTAACCAGGCACCATATATCTTGAACGTTACTTTGAACTTTTGTATACAACCTGCTAGGATGAGGGATCTTCCATGTTCATACACTGTATATATGTTATATTGTTTTGTTATATACCGAAAACTCAGATTTTTATGTGGCCTTTTCCTGAAGGGTAATGTCAAAACCAAGAAAATCAATCGTACACGATTGAGGTTTTGAACCTCTTATTGTTCTCCAAAGAAACCTGACATACAAATGTACTGCACCTATGTGAATATACAAAGAGATCAATAAAGAAATTGAAAAAAAAAAAATATATATATATATATTGACTGGTTTCAGATACAAGTGGTCCTATGTTCCGAGGAGTTGACGCTAAAGAAGAAGCCAACAAGTTTTGGTCAAAGTCATAGCACTTATAGCACATAGCATTCAAACGAGTTGGAGAATGACTTCTTTGACCAAAATGAGTTGCTTTCTGTATTTATCTCACCCTCGTGCACACTAAAGGAATGGGCAACAAATAGGATATAGGCCATGGAGAACGGACTGCAATACTTGAAGGGGCATGGAGAACGATATACCAATGTTAAGCCTATGGACATTTATTCCAGGGGTGAGATAAATGATAATATCCCAGAGCATGAAAGGATGTTATACAGAGTTAAGTGCAAGGAGGGATTATACAACCTTTTTTATCTGAAACCAGTCAATATTGTATTTACCATCCATATTTCCTGATATGGTGCAACCAATACTAGTTCATTTTAGGTAAGCACTATATTTCAGTATGCACTATTTTTCCGTATGTGCATTTGAACAGACCCCGGAGCATACAACATATCCATATGCTCCGGGAATGGTGGTGTGCACTTCCTATGTATTTTCTATGGGCACCTTGTATTAGGTGGATAATAAACATGTATACCACTGCTTCCGATGTCTTAATTATAGACCGCAGATTGATTGCTAGTTCCACCATCATTCACCAGGAAATTGTAAGATAGCGCCACTGTAGTCGGGGGACAACTGCTGTATCATTGTTATATTCTATTGATAATCATGAGACGAAGTTAAACACCCTCTATTGCAAGCCCAGTAAAAACACCAACCCATTAACAACTGTACCTGCCACCTGCTGTTTTTCTGGTGCTGGTGGGGAAAGATGACCACCTCCATAACACAATAGCTATCAGTGTAAAATAAGTACAAGTTCTCCTGTATGCCAGATCTTGTCAAGACAAAACCTCTACTACTGAAATAAGACAACTACAACTAAATGGCACGAGTGATACATGAATCAATGATAACCAAAGCAGGAAGTGGCAGAGAGACATAACTACTGAATAGATAGTTATACAACCTGTAGTAATATGTTCACGCACGGCCTCCTAATACACATAGTGAGTGTGGCATGAGCCGACATGTATCAGTGTGTCGTGTTCGTAGATTCGCAGTTTCGAGGACTTAGTAATCCTACCTGTAGTTTGTTTAAATGATGGCAGTGACACAGCCACAGGGACTTGTTGGGTCTCCACCTCTGGATATGTTATGCAGAGTAATATTCATGGGAGTGTGTCAATGGCCACACCTCAGTGACCGTCACTGTAAACTGGGGGTCAGCCAAGCATGACGACCGACAGCCACGACGTACATCCATATCCTCAGATTAGTGTATAGCAGAGATGTGCTATTTTGTATACAATGTGGTAAATTACTAGGTTAGCTTTAATAGCTGTTTTTACTGCCTGAAGTGAAGATTGACTGCCCTCTACTGTAGGTGGAGTGACTATTGACTGCCCTATACTGGTGGTGGAGTGAATATTGACTGCCCTATACTGGTGGTGGAGTGAATATTGATGCTCAGTACTGAAAGTGGAGTGACTGTGTTTCTGTGGTATTGCATGATGTAGCTGGATTGTGTCATAATATTACACGGTGCAGTTGTAATTCTTTGATATTTCATGGGGTTTAGCTTGTATTTCTATATGTAAAGTATTCACCCCTAATCTCCATTCAGGGGTGAACAGTTGTCCTATATAAACAGGTGAGGTTTCACAAGTTCCTCAAACTTACCTTATTTTGGGGAGGTTAAGGCAAATTGTGATTTCTACAGTTGAAGCACTAATGAATATGAGTAAATCTGTGGTCTACAAGTGTTGTTATTTCAATATGAAGGTAAATTCCCAGTTATTTTACTCTCATGTGAGGCCACACACAATGCTTCAGCCATTTTGATTGACCTGTGCCTACTTCCAGTCACTGCTGGTAACTGGTAAGTTATGCTGTCCAGTAAGAGGACCAGTTACAAAAATGGCTGGACTTGAGAAGCAGCCAAGCTCTAGTGGAACACTACCTCTAAATACACAGTTATAAAGTAAGAGACAGCTGTTTTGAAGGTATGCTATGACAAATTGATATATATCTATCGATTCATTTTTTTTTCATACATGTCAGAGTGTGGCCAATATGAAATGACAACCTAGTGGGGGCTGTATGGTGAGGAAACAAGCCTTGTTTGGGGACTAACAGGGCCGGTGCACTGACTAGTGGTTTTTCTTGCTTTATTTTTTGGGGTTTTTTTGTGTCAGCCTTTTCTCGGTATCTATGAGATGAACTTGGCGTGCATTGAAACCAATCGTAAGATTGAGCACGACCCAGGATATATAATAGTGTCAAAAGAATTGGGGTATATATCTCACCCCTACACAGTTACTGAGGTGATAGTCGTTTTTAAATCCGACACCACATAGACATGGAATGAGAAGGACCGGCCTTTGATATAGCAGTAAGCCTACCACTAGTGGAGATTAAGGAGAAAGGGACTCAAATCCACAACCTTAGAATTACATGTGTATTAGTCCAATGCTTTTTCCTCTGAGCTAGTAACTCCCCACCTTGCACAGGCTAGTTGTAATTCTGTGATATTGCATGGTGTATTTTCAATTATATGATATTCCACGGTATATCTGTCCGCCATACTGTATGGTGTAGTCATAATTCTGTTAGTCTTGTAAGTCTACTATAGTGCATAGTGTGGTTTTAATTCTGTCATACTGCATGGTATGACTGTAAGTCTGACAGGTGTCTGGTGTACTATTAGAGGTTGCAATATGGAGAGTTAATGCGATAAGATGTATCCGTAGACCTAAATTGTAAGTCCTTTTGCACTACTTAACGGTGTTGCCCTCATGAGGGGCTGTTACATGTCTGCGAACAGGCGACTGGGTTTGTTTTCACGCCGCCCCCCCCCCCCCCCCGTGTCTTTAGCATGTTAAAGGCCAGTTCACGCTTCCGTGTGGAACACTGAGTAGCGTGGCCGCCAAACTTTTATCAACTCCTCCCACAACCAAATATGTTGAACTCGGTTAGATTCTCAATAAAAGATAAACTTATATGATAGTTCCATAGACTTCCACATTTTCATCTTGTCTTCAGTATAAATTACGGTTTGAGGTCTATCCAATAGCCTGGAAACACCTAAGCCTCTAAGACATCAAAACGTTATCAGAGTTAAGCTGGTGGCCGGTCAAAGAGAACTTAACGATCAAGGCGTGTTTTTTTAATGGGTTTTTTTTCTATTTAATTCCTTTATTCAGACTGAAATCATCATCGGCGATTAGCCGGTATTACAGCTTGTTCCAGCGTTTCACTGCTACAACTTTCTACGTTCTTGTCGAAATGACAGAAAGAAATTTCAGCAACCATAAAGACATCATAGATGACTTCGTTTGATTATTAGCAGCCTATCATAAGGCCACTAAAAAAAACTTGTTTCTCATCACCAAGCCATGAAAAATATGACGAGGGCGCTTTCTTTTTTCTATATCAAAGATGCCAGACATACAGTAAAACCCCGCATAAGCAGACAACCTCTGATCCGGGCCAAAGTGGCTGCTTACGCAGGGTGTCTGCTTATGCGGGGTTTCCAGATTTTTACTGGCTATACATTTAATGCATCCCTGACATCAGGAGCTTTGATTTGATACTAAATACACATACCTTTCATAATTTCTATCAAGGTTCATCTATTTAAAAAAGAAAAAATAATCTTCTAAAATCGTTTTTTTGTGAAGCGTGCGGTGATGAGAAACAAGTTTTTTTTTTGAGTGGCCTAAGGCTGACGCAATCGGCCACTTTATTTGATGCAGCTGGATTTACTGACACTCTGTACTACCTATGTGTATGTTTTGGCATCAACCAAGACAATTTTGAATTTAAAAAAAAAATACACCTGTCATTTTAAGTTTGGGTTCTAACACAGATAGTAAAACGAGCCCGTGATCTTTAACTCGTAGCTCATGATTCGTATGTGTACAACATTCACCATGAGTGTCCCATCCCACTGTCTTTTGCCCTTGTGATTTTGAAACTACTACAAAAACCATTCATAATTCCCCACTGTAGTTTTGCCTTTCAACGCCGCCTTGCAGTGCAATGTTTAGTTAGACAGTTGCTCGGTCAAACACCAGTCTGGTTTTATGGCAATGCAAAGTCAATGCATTCGCACTTAGAGTGCGAACGATGGACGTGAGCGCAAGACTGTTTTTTCACACGAGATATTACTGTTGGGACATACTAGGGCATTGTAACAATAAGTCTCGGCTGTCTAAACTTAAGAGTTGTTAGTGTTGTTTTTTTTTGTTTTTTTTTTAATTGCAAATAGTTCACCTCGTGAGTGGTGGACTTCCATTATAGCATAATACAGTCCGGACAGTGTACAAAGCAGTAATTACAAATCTCGTATGAGAGTTACATAAAGATTTGTTGTGAGGTTTTATGTGAGGAACTAACTACCTGTAGGTCAAAATACATCTTTAAATATATATTTCATTGGAAAGTTGGAGAATGTGCCCATATTGGTAGGCGTAATGATATGGGATGGGGTGAAGTGAGAGATGAGGTTTTTCCATCGAAGGTTTACACATGAAATCCGGAATTGTATGTTCCCAAATGGGACCAAAGGTCACTGTATTTTGCTATCGATTTTTTTAAGCTATATTTGCTGGGGGACTTCTGTATAGCCTCAGGTAGAGAGTCCTACGCCTTTTCACCCCTGTATTTTGGTGACTTATTCAGAAACTCACTCCAAGGACGATCTAGCTGAAACAATAGCTTTGAACTCGAGCGAAATACAGTATTATTTGAGTCCTTAGTCACCGCTGTTGCGGTCGGGTACATACGTTAGTCCTCAAACTTATTTATGTACTGCTTCCTCATAAATGATTTTCCAGAGGGGAAGATAAGTCATAAGTGGCCAGGCATGTACCAGTGTATCTCTGCTACCCGTGTGCACTGTTTCTGTGTTTTATCTCACCCTGGAGTTTTTTCTCCATAGACTTAACATTGGGAATTCGTATCAAATGCCCATGAGATATTTAGGAAAAATATCCAATGGGGGATTATGTCACAAATGTTAGACCATTTTCCAATGTGAAGGGTGAGATAATTCAAAACCCCTTTCATGTTTAGGGTGGGTCAGAGCTCGATCCCATCTTGTTTGAATCGCTATGTAATTCATGCCGCTCCACCTTGTGAATTACTATGTGATTCAAGCTCGATGGGATACGAGCTCTGACCCTAAACTTTCATAGGTTAACTCTAGTCTTAACCATATCTGAAGTAATGTGAATTTGTGTGTTCCTCCAGGCTCCCGTAGGTTGCCTTGTTTGGAAAAAGATATAGCGGTGGGCTATAGAAGTGTGTTTTTGCTACGCCTTGTCTCAAAGCTCAATATCTGAAGTAATACTCAGGCGATAAACACGTTCAATCCACCAAATTAAAGCTACTTATACCATAGGATACGATGGAACCGTCAGTCTTTCTCTGAAAAATAAGTTAATCGTTACAACGTGGCAAAAACACCTCAGGAGCAAGCCGATGCTAAAAAAAAAAAAGAAATTCTGAAAATAAGTTAACCGAGTATTATAAACTTATAACGCTCACACACTGTCATCCAATAGTAAAAAATACGTTGCCAGGTGTTTGATTGGCTGCAGGCCTTGGGTAACCAAGCAGATAAAGTGCGACACCGGCCTGTGGAAAAAGGTCAATTAACGTGGGCTTCATTATAAGATAATTAGATATGAAATATTTCACACATACCGAGAGGACGTCAGATGGTGGCCCACTTGAGAAGGTATCCACTCCATGCACCAAGGAAACAGGGATCCAGAGAGAGCCTGGACACAGCCCTAAGAAAAATGACAACAATAATACACTCAGTGCAACGCAGGTACATTTGGACTTCGGATCAGCAACAACGTATTATTGTTGTATGTGACGTGTACATATCCCGGACGCTGCGCAGACAACGCAATGACATCACGACGCGAGCAGCCGACAATTTGCCGCGTTAACTCGCCGAGCGACCGCTTGGCGGCGCGCAGAATGCGTACAATGCTCACCAGATGGAGGAGCAAACGGTCTCCCAACAGATCCTGCATATCGCCAGGGTTTTGCTACGAACAGCGGCTGGTGATCTCTGCTTGGAGAGTGGGGAGGAGAGAAAACATGCCGAACGCCGTGTCGGTGGTCACTTTGCGTCCGGTAAATCACTGAGTTAGGAGGTGTGAGCGTCTGGCCAGGGTCAGCCGGCCGCGTGCTACGGGGACATGGTGCTGAAATACCGAATACAGTAAAACCCCGCTTAAGGGGACACCCTCCGTGCTTAGCAAAGTGTTTCCTTAAGCAGGGTTAAAATAAACTGAATAAAAATTTCTGTTACAAGCAAATCGTCCCTTTAGGCAGGGTGTCCCCGTAGGCGAGGTGTCCCCGAAGCAGGGTTTTACTGTACTGGAAAACTCGCCCCGAAATCAACTCGCCCTGTTTGAAGAACTCGCTCCATAAACAATTCGCCCTGTAATTTTTTCGCCCCATCTATAGAACTTCAACTCGCTTCGTTTGGAGTCCATTGACACTAAATCAAGTACAGTCGAACTCAGCTAAAATAGTTACATCTGCAATTTCTACGGTTTGATTTATTTTCTATAAATTTCTATATCGAGATGGCAGTGTCTCACTTTTCCATGGAAATCCTTGTTTTCATTTCCAGAATATTAGAATATTTGTCATTGGTGAAAAAAACGACGTTTTTCAATCCGGGATGTGCTCTTACTTTATTTATCATCATGGTCAGTTACAGGTTTGTTGTGCTAGTTGGAATTCATCATATTTTTACCATTGAAAAAAACCAATGCTAACGTGTACAATCCCACTATGAACAATTGAATATCCCTTCAGCTACAAGTGATTAATCGAAAATTGAACAGTTCATAATTTCTACTGTTTTACACGTGATCAATCCATAATGAATAATAATGTATTTAACAACGACCTAACGAACCTTAGAAAGACAATCAGACATCCATTCATATTAATGGAGCGCCATTCGCACCAATTAAACAGTGGTTTGAACCTCCTGACATACCTTAGCCCCCGCCATGGCTCACATCAACAAATTCGTCATAAAAAATATTTCCACTCTTTCTTCCTGGGCATCTCTCTCTACAATACAGGGTCAGACTGCCGCAGCGGCCTTTGTTAAGATATCAGCTTCCTATCCGCATCCTGAGTCAAGGGCAAGGATTCAGATTTACCGTGAAACACACGAATTCTAGCCATTTCTCGCGGTCTCACGGTTTTCTCATGATATTTCAGGAAATGGGACGATAAGATACATTTTCAAAAATTTGCTTCTATCATTTTTAGTTCAAAAGTTACGAAGAAGAAAAAAACTCGTCCATTTTCAACCTACGGAGAAAAATCTGTGCTCAAAGCTGAAATTCTGATGTATATCAATATAATATCAATAATTAATAGGGACTTCTATATACCCTACTAAAACTCAAAATCAAGAGCTCTCGGGGCCCTTGCCCCCTGGACCCCCTCACAGGCATCATCTCACCCATGTCGAATGCCTCAACTTGGCAGCCATGAGGCCTGTTGAATAATCTAGGATCATACATGAAGACCCTTTTCTGTAGCTTGTACAAGTGGTATCGTTTAATAATTTTCAAGTTTGTTTGCTAAGACAGTCTTAGCCTTACATAAGGTACATACATAGAATTATACAAAACCAGAAGTGTTATTTCGAATGATATGTATGGCGGGACCATGAAAACCAGGTCAGTAATCGAGCTGAGGTCCAAGCCGCTTTGTTGAGTAACCAATTAAACGTACAACATATGATGTAAAAAAAATTCCAAGTGACTCAATAAAGAAACTTGATAAAAGGTTGTCAGTAAGTGTTGACGTGTATGCCATAGATTCCCTCGGACTCTAAGGCATACAGAAACGGTTCTTCACGTACAAGCCTAGATTATCACACGGGCCCCTGGACACTAGTCCGTCCACACACCGCGCCGTCCTCGAGAGTCTACCCTGGACACCAGATACACTGAGATTGCCTTACCACGGACTGACCGGCCCAACAGAGCGGAGTAATTAAGGACACCGCCTGAACTTTGTTCTCTGGTGTACTGCAGCCAATTGGACAACACTGGGTGTTTATCATGCCACACAGAAAGCATGTTTCGAGGTTTTTTTAATTTTTTTTTAATCGTACAGCACGGTTGTGATCCTCGTAGCCTCGTACCGGATCAGACTCCATGCCTCCGTACGCAGCTGTGAACACTTTTTGTTTCAGTTCAGCATTGACAGTTTATCACGGTTAGCCTTTGCAGTGCGATTCTTGTCTTGCCAAGTCCAGTAATATTACAAGGATATCACCCTGATTCTTAATTATCCATGAAACATAAAGCATGCATTGAGAATGTATGGGGACTCAGTAAACCACTACCCATTGCTTAGAATCTGTGAGATGCCATAACTATGGTATACGGATGCAAAACTTTGATATACGGCCTCAAATCCATGCTATACAGGAAAAAGTCCCTCTACGCTATAGAGCAAAGTATAGTCCCTAAAATATACCCGTAAATATGGCTATTCCTGGGTATAATTTATTGGAGAAAATGGATAATAAACACAACAAACGATGGTTTTGTGGACAGGTGGCTCTGTCCACAAAACCATCGATTATCATCTACAAATAATATTGAATACATACCCCACCCTCCAATCAGATCTACAATTGAAAACTCTTCATAATACCTTGAGGGTCATCAAAAGTAAAAATATTTTGATGGTGGTACATATAACTAATATCTGATTGGCGATATATATGGCTTGAGACAGTATCAGTTTGATTCCTCATACCAGACCTCATAGCGATACGCACAGTTTTGATAATTAGGAAATATAACTAAACAAAAGTCAAGTGGAATTTGACCATAAAAATGCACCATGCGGCAAAAATTAATAACAACATCATAAAATTGATAATGGGATGCAAGTAGGGGTCTGGAAAACATGGGAAATACGCGAGTGTCTGCTTCTGTATGGGGCTGAGGGTGTGTGGGGAGGCTCAAACCAAGGTCATATTGGTGTGGATAAGGCTCAGTTAACACTATCTTTGTTTTGTACAATAAAAATAATCATGTATACTGGAAAGGAAAATTGGATTTGCATGGAAAATGGAAAACTGCCATATCTGTACACGTATGTAATTGAGACTGCCAGACTGGAAAATCTGGTCTACAAGACAAATCCTTAAAATTACTTTCTAAAAATCAGGATTAGTACGAGATATCACAAGACAAAAACTGAGATACCGGATCTCACATACTGAGACGCACAACAGTTGTAAGACAAGACGGGACCTGAGATACTACATCTCACACACTGAGGCGCACAACATTTGTAGGAACAGACTAGACCTGTAACATCGCATCTCACACCTTGAGACTATTCTTTTGGCATCAGGCTCAATTTATGCTGTCTTCGTTTTACACAAGAAAAAATAATCTTATAAACTGAAGATGAAAGAAAGGATTTTAATGGAAAAAATTCCATCCCTGTAATAATTAAAGGACTCCTGGGGTTGCATTTACAATCCGGCTTGACGGGAGCTGCGGAGAAAACGTCCAAGGTAGTTTGGTGGTGATAAGTCGCAGAGAAACGTGTTTCTTCTTATTCTTATTCTTCTTTCTCTTCCCGCCTTTCTCGTTTATCACGTGACAGCTGGTCACGTGACCCCTGCCCCGCCCTGACGTGTAACGGTAACCATGGCGACAGGTGAAATAGTGGACACCTGATCGGGATCAGAACACGCACCACCGACACGCTCTCCAAGCAGAGACCTGGTAGGGCTGTGGGACGAGGCTTTGCGCAGAGTGTCCGCTTGGAGCGCTGGACGTGTGTCACTAGATGACAGGCGGAGTGATGTAGAAGGTAAGAGTGGTTGACACCGTGTATTACACGGGCAGTGCACGTGAGACAGGGCCCAGAATTAGCTCAAACACAAGCCACGGTCCCCTAATATGAGAAAAGTAGGTACTGAGCCCGAAGGGATGATCGTTGGGGGTCCTTTATACCATCAAATATACCCGACGCCAAAGGCAGAGGGATGTATCTATGGGACAAAATGCAGAGAATAGCATCCCTACAGACTCGGATACTACGTTTTCTTATTATTATAGACTTAAATAATATATTTTTAAAAAGCTATTTTACGTACTTACAAATTCAACGATTCACTACATCACAGTGAGCCGAAACATTATTTATACTGCACCCCTAGCAGTGGGCAGTATTTCATAGACGTTAAGAGTATTTTATTCAGTCTTTTGAGTTCACATAACGTATTAGTCACGGTTTCACCTTACTCTCTGACAGCTCCTGGTCCAAGAGAAGCTGTAAGAGGGTTATTAGGGCTCGACTGAGATGACTCGAGGACGCCCCCTGTTTAATATAGTGCCCTGTGACGTCATTGCAAGCTCACGGATGCATCCCGGATATCGCCCAGGAGTTTCTGGCCACCTCCATTGTGGTGTTGGTGGCATGCTCTCAATGCTGGTGCTGTGCTCTCATCAAACCTATCGGCCAGCCGTGCAGTTCCAGCCAGCAAAGACTAATCAATCAGTTTTTGCTGGGTGGGGGAAATTCCACCAGGCCTGCAAGAATATGTAGAACGGGTGGGACACGGGATTCAAAATGTAGCTGGTGGAACAACTTGGAATGACTATTTCAGCCGGCCAGTGGCCCAGAGGAGGGTGGTTGTGTCCCACTAGATTCTAGGTCAACTCTCGACTTTAGAACGGTCCCAAGGCGCTATAAATACCATGTAAGGAGGTCAGGGTCAAGGTCGGGGTTTGCTGCCAATGCAGTCATTGGCTACTGGGTCTACTCTATTCCTTATATGGCAGTGCGTGTAATGGGACAACTCCATGCAGAAGGCCCCAGCAAATGTTTCAACAGCCTTGAGGCGACATGCCAGCACACAGGCGCTGAGTTCACCCAGCAACCAAGAGTCTGTGTCTGCTGGAACCACCGCAAGCTGTTCCACCAAACAGGCCAATACCTCATCGAGGCCAGGTCTGCTGGCAAACACTGTATGGTTGGTGTACCACGTTTTCACCTTATTGTTGGAACACATGCTTTATCCAAAAAGAAAGGCAGGGAGGCAATGGGCCCAATATCAATATCCAACCCTCTCAGGGGTTCACTTCCGCCCAACATGGGACCAATGGGTCCAAGTTCCAGTTCCTCATGGCAACCCTCTCTGGGGTTCACTGTCCGGTAACCTCACACAAAGGGGTCAAGGCCAAAAACGGGGTGTGGGGGAGGTGATCCTCTCACAGGACCAATGGGTCCAAGTTCCAGTTTCTCCTAGCGACCCTCTCCGGGGATCACTCTCCGGTAATCTCAAAATGGGGCCCATGGACCTAATCGCCAGTCCAACGTATCACTCGCACTCCCGGGTGGACATCTGCAGGGGACGCCTCTGGGGGAAGCCTTCCGAGGTGAGTGGCTGAAGTAAGGTTGACTACTCCTCAAGGCGCTGCCTCAGTGGGGCACTCATCCCACCCCATGTCTGGGGCAGGCACAAGGACGTCCCTCAGGCAATACAGAGGCGGGTCTGGAGAGGGAGGTTGATTGGCCCTCTCGGCGGGGTTTATGACCTCTATTGCGATGGATTCATCGCACTCAATCGCATAAAAAACCTAAGGTATGCCCCACTGATGCGATGGAATGGTCACATCACTTCTGACACCCCCTATGTATATAGGCCTAGGTGTAGAATTTAATTTCTAATATTTATTAGCTACACACATTTAATTATAATTAAATCACTTCTCAATCCTCACCCTTTACAAGGTATCAGAACCTAGGCTACAGCCACAGCCTACCATTTTCACAGCTTTCACACCTCTTGATACTTGGTACCCAAATAGGTACTGTATTCGCGATGGATTTGTCTCACAGGGCTGGTATACTTACTTTTATATTTAGATAGAAACTGTAGAATTTGTATAGAAACAGTCTAACCTGACCACTGGTACCAGGGGCCGAATAAGGTACCTATTTACCTATTTACCTATACAGTAAATATCATAGTTTGACAAATATGAATAGTCAACCACTGATTCTCCTACTGTTAAATATATTAATACTTAATACATGTGCAACGGATCCATCGCAAATCATGAACATTTCAAGATGTGCGATGCGATGAATCTGTCGCATCGCACACAATCGCACACGCGTGCAAGCCCAGCCCCACAAGAGCGATTGTGTGCGATGCGACGGGCGGCGCCGTTTTTATTACCCTCGGCGGCCGTTTATGACTTTTTATTGACTTGCGACAATCGCATCGCACCAGTGGGGCCGGGCCTTTAGCCAGCCTTTCCTCGGGTAATTAACTAGTCCCTCCCACACACCGGAGATGCAGGCGAGTCTACTACTGCTGACATAGCTCTGGGGGATCCCTGCGCCTCCACCGCCTCCCGTGTTATCCAGACCCCAGCTGGCTCCTGGCCTATAGGCAGATGCTTCACACACACACACCCTCAGCCCCATTCTATGGACAACACCGATGTGTTTTCCATGTTCTCTCAGTCTCTCTGAGGCAGTACTTCCCACTATGTTTTTCTCTCCCCAACTGATATCCCTGTATAACCAATAGATTGATCTAATCTAGGTAAAGTATTCAGCCCTCATCTCCTATTTGAACAAAGCTGGTTACATTGGCTACACCTAGACTACTCCACACAAGGAGGGTGGTTGTGGGCCATTAGATTGTAGGTCAACTCTCGACTGATGTCTACGTCCCAAGGCGCTAGAAAATATCATGTAAGGAGGTCAGGGTCAAGGTCGGGGTTTGCTGCGAATGCAGTCATTGGCTACTCGGTCTACTTTATTCCTTATATGGACTTAGTGTAATGGGACAACTCCATGGTGCAAGTCTAGGTTCCAGTAGAACATATCTCATTTGTGACTGATTACAGAAAATCATAATAGGCTGAAGCAAACAATGGTAGGACACCCACAGACAAGTCCCAACACCCCTACACCTGTGTACTTGTCTTGTGATGAACGCAAAACTCCCAGTCGCCAAAACGGCCATGACTGTGCATTCACAACACTATTAATACTTTATGTGGCACACAAATAAAAACAAGACACTGAGGTGACGCCTCTTTCTACACGACTGACGACAGACAAGCGAGCTCTCACTCAGTTAACCAAAATAGGAGGAATCATTACTAAAATGAGGATAGTTGCAAAATACACACTATCAAGTAGATCTCGAACTTAAAGAGGTCAGAAACCGTGTGAAACACATAAAAACGTGCAAGATGTAAAGCACTTTCTCACGGAATGCCAAGTACAAAGTATTGCATGCATGACTATGAGAGATAGATTTGAAAAAAATTTATGTAAAATATGTACATGTACTTGTAACAAATTATGAAAACGTAACAAAAATGGAAAGATATGGCAAGTACTATCTATAAACCCTACATGCCACGTGCACGACAGATGAACCCACTAAAACGGAAGATACCCGTGCTCAAAACAGCATTTCTGGAGGCCAGTTAGAACGAGGCTTAGAGATAAACATATGGAGGTTTGAGGCTATAATCTGTCAATAAGTTATGATGACATTTTTCGAGTGTATTGAAAATATGTATTAAAAAAGTTTCTTTTCATCCATCCTAGACATCTGCTATGTTGACCCTAGAAAATGTCATGTCCATAGTTTGTGTTTGATACCAAAGCCAACCAGATTGGCGTATGAAAAGATGATCTCCACCTATTTGAATTGGGGAATTGAAAATGCCCATGTATGGACAAGGCACCAACTCTGTGAAATCTCATATTGCACCATGAGTATGGTTGGCGTTACCTGGCCTAATATATGAGGATATAGGCCAGGCTTGCAGGCTAGGCTTACTCGGGCTGCCAATGCAGAGGTCATGGAGCAGTGACTTCCTGTGCCTGTTTTAAACTGGTGCTCGGCATGCACTGTTAGCAGACCGTCACGCTTGTCGACCTTACAACCAGCGAATGGAACTCTCTGCTGAACTGACGTGTTCTTCATTATTTATATAGGCTAAAACGTTTTTTTCGCTCCAGACTAAACTAAATACCATAGGCTGCACTTCCCCGTTTAAATTCACACGTTTTGTTAATAAGACAGATACCGACATGGCACTACTGGATACTGGATGCCATTTGGTGGTGACCTTTGGCCTGAAGGTCACCAGCCAGGTCACCGCAAGGAAAAAGATTTTTTTATTCTAAAAATAAAAACATGAATTCCAATGGAGACATTGAAAACTGGCATCCCCGGATTAAAGTGGTGGGGTGTCACTTGGTGCCACCTGCTCATGCCAGATCACATTCCCCACGAGAGCTCCCATACTTATCATACATGGGACACAGAGAGTGGGGGAGAAGAAAAATGGGGGAAAGAGGGAATGAAGGAAAGAGGGGAAGAAGGAAAGAGCGAGAGAAAGAGGGAAAGGGGGAGACAGAGTGAAAGAGGGACCAAGAAGACAAAGGGGAGAGAAGGAAAGAGGGACAGAAAAGGAAATGTAGTAAGAGGAGAGAGAAGAAAAACGGGAGAGGGGAAAAAGGGAGAGATAAGGAAGAAGGAGAGAGGAAAAGAGAAGCCGAAAAGGAAAGAGGGGGTATAAAGTAAGAGAGGGAAGGAGGGACAGAGAGTGGGAAGGGAAGAGGGAGAAGGAAGGAAAGAAGGGGCAAAAGGAAGGAGGGACAGAGAAGGAAAGATGGACAGCAACAGAAATAGGGGAGAGAAGTAAAGAAGAACAAAGCCAAAAAAGAGGGAGAGAAGGAAAGAAGGACAGCAACAGAAATTGGGGGAGGAGGAAAGAGGATGAGAGAGAGAAAGAGGTGCAAGGGAAAGAGGGACAGAGAGGAGAGAAGAAAAGGGGAGAGAAGGGAGAGAGAGTAAGAAAGAGAATGAAAGAGGGACAGAGAAGGAAAGAGGGACAGAGGGGGAACGAGAGACAGAGAGAGATAGAAGGACAGCGGGATAGAAACGGAGGACAGAGAGGGGAAAGAGGAACAGATAGGAAAAGAGGGCTAGAAAGAAAAAGAGGTAGAGCGAAGCAGGGAGGCAAAGAGATGGACAGAATGTAACAGATTGAAAGAGGGGCAGGGAGGGAGGGACATTTGGTGTGAGCAAGTGAAGTTGGGAAAGAGTGGAGAAGGAGGATAAAGGGATACAACAAATTGCACACACAATGTACATTGTCCCAAACATCTCCCCTGATGAGAAGGCAGGATTTTCAGGTGAGAACGTAGGGTGACAGTCACTACAATATTATAAGCTTCCAGAAGAAACTGAAAAGAAGATTACGTTCTGGTGCAGGGACCCGAAAAGTGGGAAGACTGCCAACCCCGGTATTAAGATTTAAACCTTCTCTTTATAATGATGGAAACCGTATATGCATTTCCATATCGAGAAAAGCTTAATTAAGCACATCTACATATGAGCTATTCTATTTTCCATAAGTTTTCTCTCCATATACACAACCATCATATTCCATATCATATAAATTATATCAGTCAATTGGCTTAGATGTTTAGCAACACATTACTTTTATAGTCTTCAGTTTCAGTATGGTCCTTCAATATTCATATAATATACCATTGCTTTGTCCACATTCCCGATCCAACCGCCATTCTCATAAGAAACATATATCTATGTAGTACTGTAATTGCAACAAGGCCAAATCGTCTCCACATAATTCTTGTCACAATCTTAGTGTATCTAGATTCTTATCTGATCATGTTCTCATTCGTTTTTGGTTTGTTTTTTTATAGACATTTTGTAAGAGCTAACCTCGCCCCTGCCATATACTTCAGAGATATGGTCATACTCTAGTTAAATATACTTCAGTCATAACTGCGTGGGACTGAGCGACTACGAATTCCGGGACCACGGTCACGAACATGAGACGCGGCACGGTCTGCTGGAGGATTTACCCCACCTCACCAGGTGTGTGTGGGGGGGGGGGGGGTGAGGTACTGGTAAACTTGCTCAAGTCTTATTATGGACATGATTAAGAAATAAATCTACTTTGCAATATTTGGACTCCTCCTAACGCATGAGAGGGCAAGAAATGAAAAAAAAAATAAGCGAGGAGGGCAAGAGTAGGTGGAGGGGTAAGCATAGGAGACAGGACTGAAGCCAGTCTAAGGTACGGGATACACCCCCCCCCCCCCCCCCCCCCCACTCCATACACACACACACATACGCGCTCATTGACACGGCGCGACCTTTAGTGCACAGCAGCGAACTCTCCCACCAGAGATCCTCAACTGCAGCCGCACGAAGAGTCTGCTAGGAGATTGACGGCCGCGGTCCTTATTCTAATCAGAGAAGGGGCCAGAGGCTAGTTCTGTTTTAACTTAGATCATTCATAAAAAATATGCACGTATCTACGGTCTCGTTACTGATCTAAACCTAATGTTGTGCTCTTTATAAATATAGATCCCTGTTATGATACATAACAATCTGGGAATGCGTTGTATCAGATTTATTAGATAAATGCGAGATGCACTTTATTAATTCGTGATGTGTTAAGCTGGGGATATTCCAGGTGGATTCTGTGGGTCCTGTTCAGATACTTCCGGCTCATTAATAATTGCACATAATCAGGAGTTATCACGAAGTATGAGAAGTAGCTACTTGTCGAGTTATATGCCGATCTCAGGATTAGATAACATAAATGTGTATCATTACATATAAGTAATAACGGATTGAAAGTGTAAAATCCCCCCCCCCCCCCCATAGCATCTGCGAATAGGTCTATGACTGAGGAAAATCTTCTTTTTTTTTCTAAGAATGTCCTTTCTTGACATTAAGCATTGTTACAATGTGACTGTTTATTCTACTGATGCCCATACATAGGTTTCCCAAATGTTTTGATATAGGTAGAACCAAGCGTAAAATAATATGATTACATTCTATCAATAAACTAGGCATCAGGCATCAATCCTTTTGAGGACTGGTGCTGCCGGTATCTATTAATGTATATGAGTGCGCAGTCGAAGAGTGGGGTGTAAATTTTGCGTAAATCCCTCCAATCTTTTAATCTATTGTATACAAGATGGGGAAGAGGGGGGTCAAGCTTTGAATTTTCTAGAAAGTATAAATATTGTTGCCCTGAAGAAGACCCGTGTGGGTCGAAACGTTGGCCAGATTCAATACAACAGTCCATAATGGGCGTTTAAACCGTTCTTCAGGCTTGTCTTCTTGATTCTAAGTTTGGGGGTTTCATTACCTTTATTCAGTATAAGTATTTTTGTATGCTGCACGAATGGGTCCGCTAAAAATAAGATTCTGAGAATATCAATGACAACCTCTAGATCTGCATAACTCCTAGGATATGAGATTTTAAAATTATAAATGTATGGGTTTCGTGCCCAATAGATAAAGTTATTCTTTCAAAAGATGTTTCTGAGATTATAGGATCAAAAGTAGTGCTAATAATTCTGTTGGTTGATAGCGAAAATTTCATTCACTTTGAGTAATTAACCATCAAGTCACGCACATTATATTAACAAATATATGTTTTTTACTTTTTTGAATCACCCCAAGTATGTAATCTGTAAAAAGATAATTAATGAAAACACCTGCATTTAGATAGATGCTGATGTTTGTAGAGCAACAATACGGAAGAACGACATCAACACTTAATCAAACTTACCTCAAATTATATGTTGGAGTTGTTCATGTAGCCTCTATTTAAATAATTATATCCACAAGTCTGATTCAACTAATATGATCACGTGTATAAGAAACTCCCTCGATCGTCCAACCACTCAATCGTCGGGCCTTTTTTTTTAATGAGTCCAACCTGTCTTTGCAACAAAAGACACTATAGTATAGGGTAGGTAATCCGATTCGTTCCGCTTGAATAAAGGCCCACCTGTATCAGCAAGTTACCATCATTTGTGAGGTACTTTAAAGACACATTGAAGTGTATTCCATGGCCGGATAACACAATAATCAACTGTTTCCGCAGTTATAATATAGCCTGCTTGTAATGTGAAGTTGCCTAGATTATGCACAAGTAGTTCAGCTCCAGGTATGTCCTCACACTTTTCACAGCTCGTGGTGAAGTGTAGTATCAGGATTGTCCATATTTATAAAAGCACTTCCCAGCAACTTTCTCCTTATTAAATGGTGATCAGGAATACGCGATCATTGTCATTGAAATATCACTGAATATGTTGTCACGACTGGACGTGTCACCCACACCACACTGAACAGATGTATGCTATCCACTGTCTACAAGCTGTGCAGGGGAAAAAACGGACGTCTTCGTTCCGCCCTATTTCACACACCCCTCCCGAAACTTGAGTCACGACCAAAACATGGCCAGCGTATGTACGTGCGGGATCTAAAGCGACGCGGGCCGACCCCCCATCGGTCCCGAGACCGCCAAGCCAGGTGAGGCCTCCGACCAACACGCGCGTTCCACCCCAGAATGAGTCACCAAACAAACAAAAACGATAAGAGACTTGTCACAATAACTTCGCTGTATACATGGGTGTATGGGATCTGTTTAAAGGAATAACAGTGTTTATAAGACGGTGCTTACCTGGCTTTGACCACCTGTTGAAAGTTTCACTGTGAATGGCTTGGTGGTAAACCGTGTTGATGTTTATAGAAATGAGAATCGTAAGGAAGTTTGGGAGTTGAAATCAAGAGGATTATAAAAGATATAGATCTAGTAGTGGTATTGATAAACACATTTCTGGTAGGTGAATTATATGATATGTCAGAAAAATATTAGAATGTGGTGGGGCTGGGACAAAACATATTCCTTGGTGGTAAATTAATAGGCATAATTGAAATATAAATATAGATATCAGCCTAGTTTAGTTCCGAGCCCCCTGGAAGGTGCTGAGATTTCGCTGGTTCCTTCGTTCAGAAATGAGCCTGCCGGAACCAGCAAATCATCGCGGCCACATGTGAAAATAGTACAGAGGTGTTTCTTAACATAAATGACCTGTACAACTAAGAAAGTAAAATCAAGATGCCAATCGACTACAAGAGACTGCCCGTGCCGAGTGAGAGTAAATCGCCGCATGCCATCGCCAAAGTATCGGAGAAACCGGTGGAATTGGTAAGGACACGTATTCGTGAGCGATAATAGGGAGATTTTTGCCTTGGACAAGAACATAAAAGGCCGTTTTGAGGTTTCCCATAACCTCTTGCGGCGCTGTCAGTTTCCGGTGTCAACAAAGCCACCGCGACACCCGCTGCTACACTATTGCATACTCGGCAGACAGGGAGAACCTAACTGTATCTTATCAAAAATTGACAATATCGGAGGCATATATATATAGTATTCACTTTGCCAGTCCTTCACCAGCAGACTAATTTTACTCACAGTTACTTGGAATTCCCTAAATTATTGTCAGTTCTTGCACATTCGCGTTTAGAATGAGAGTGTCCGAATGAGAGCCATGCCTTACGCAAAATGTAAACAGACAAATTTGGTTTGTTACTCTGTACTTCTAACCTCATAACCTGAAAAATACTTGACATAAGTCATTGAAATAGGCACACATATGAAATCATTACATACATTTCATAATATTTGCGGAAATTGCATCGTTTTTGCCGTTTTTCGCGCTAAAAGGCGCTATTTTCCGCGCTTAAAGCACGGAAGACACACTGACAAGTCAGTCGGGAATGGCCGTATAGAATTCCTAGAACTTATTATTGTGAGTTCTTTCGATTAGAATGGGAGCAATGCCTCTCGACACAGTGAGGAATGACACAGTTATCAAAATTTCTTCCAATACCATATCAGACGACTTAATGTACTTGAAACATCTCCAGACGTCATTGTTTACATCGTATTGGTGGCCTAATGACGGCCGCCTGCTGCACCGGAACCTGGCTGCGAGAGCGCGAGAGAACCCGAGACTTGGGATTGTAAATGGGCCTATTGTAGAGGAAACCTATGAGGGTGATTCCTAGTCTTACCGGCCTCTAGGCTGTTCCGGCCCCCGAGCGTTACCGCCCCCCAGGCGTTACGGCCTCCAGGCGCGACCGGCCCCCGCATTTTTTTCGCGCACGCATTCACAGCTTTTTTTCCGCGAATGTAAATGCATAGATCTATACTCTTCAGAAAAATCTGAAATTCTGTTAGACTATGCACAACTATTTAATTTAATTTACCGAAATTTCATAGGCAGTAAGGTACTGCAGGTATTTAGTGTGCCAAAATGTGCTCTGTGCTTATTTAGTTAAGATTTATTTAATATCAACGATTCCTTGCGTATTCGGATTTTAAATGAGTTTAAGTAAGATCTATATAATTAGTTAGGGGTCGTCACTGACGTATTGGTTAAGTTTAGTCTAATTCTCCATAGTCTTCAGGATGTCCGCTACGTGCTGTAGTTGACGAAGTAATTATTCTGTAATTCTTAGATTAGCCTCTAGACGGAGAAAAATGGAAATCTTGAAAGGGAAAAAAAGCAACCCTAGATGTGTGGGGGGTTGAAACCTATCCTCTGTTTTTTATTTCGTATAATTATTCTGTAATTTTTAGATTAGCCTCCAGACGGAGAAAAATGAAAATATTGAAGGGAAAAAAAGCAACCCTAGATGTGTGGGCGGTTGAAACCTATCCTCTTTTTTATTTCGTGTTTCTGCGACCATTATTAATGTAGTTATCACCCGAAATGTGTTTGGGGGCCGGATGCGCCGAGGCCGGACGCGCCAAGAGGCCGGACACGCCAACACGGCCGGGAACAACCTGGTACCATGAGAGTTTAGGGTCTGAGCTCGTATCCCATCGAGTTTGAATCACGTAGTAATTCACAGGGCGAAGCCGTGTGAATTACGTGGTGATTCAAACGAGATTAGATCAAGCTCTGACACAAAACTTGAATGGGTTTCTGAATTTATCTCACCCTTCACATTGACTAATGGGCTATTCTCCGATCCGGCCTGAAAATAGGTGGCGCTACGAACCCCCGCCGCGGCCATCTTGGCAAGGCACCTACACAGTGCTAAGTCTATGGCGAATTCAAACGTCCATTTCTGCTATAATTCAACATGTAGGGATGTCTAAAGTAACTCGCTAGCCTTTCCCTTGACAAAACCAGACAATCCTTGCAGTTTCAGATCAAATGAATACGTGATGACCTCAGTTTAGCCTCCGAACGCGATGTCAACAAATAGTCGAAACAACCGTTTTTCTTCGAGCAGGCACATTTAAATTATGTCTGAATAATGTAAATAATCCTATTTAAACTATTTCATGTGCAAAATTCACAGGAGGAGGTCGATTAATATAGTTTATCGCCATTTTAAACTCTGACAGCGCTTTGTATTCACCAGCAAAGATGGCGGATCGATCCGTTGTCAGGTAAATTTGCATAATTTGGAGGGTATTTTGAACCGGAAGTGTCCAGCCGGATCGGAGAATCATTTGTGATATAATCCCCCATTGGTAGTCTGACGTAGTTCAACTCTGTTCATTCCTCACTAGAGTCTGTGGGGAGTGAAAACGGACACAGCGTTGTACTTCGTATAACTACCCATTGGATATTTTTCCCAAATATCTAATGGGCCTTAGATACGAGTTTCCAATGTTAAGTCTATGAAGAAAAAATACCAGGGGTGAGATAAAATGATAGACTCTCGCTGCACTGATAAAAAAAGGCCCCCAACAAGAAGACCCGATAGGAAATTTCCCTTCCTGACGTAAATACTAAACAGATGATAGTTCCCCATGCAGAAAATCCTATTCATCCCCAGCCATTTTCATTATCCTAAACAACACGGTAGGTAAAAGTCTTCACCCCTCATCTCTTTTGAAGGGTGAACAGTTGTTCTATATAGGATATATCAACAGGCGGGGTACTGTGCAGTGGTTACAACTTCATGCAAGTTGCAATGAGAACTTGACCAGCGAAGTCGATCCGTTTTAGATACCAATGGATAAAACATTTTCATATGTCTTGTTTTCTACCCCAGAGTTTTCTACCCTAGAAAAGAACAAATTTGAAGTCAAAATAGCATACCACCAAGTATAATATTTATCCAAAGTTGTAATTGATAAGATACTTGAGTTGAGAAGATTTAAAACGGGTCGAGCCTTTTACGGGTCGCGTTTGTTTCGGGTCAAGTTCTCCGGTATTCTGGGCAGTTAGGGAACTAGCTAGAAAGCATGACCAAAATGGCTGGACATGAGAAGCAGGGAAGCTCCACTGGATAGCTACCTCTAGATATACATTTATATTAAGAGTAGACTGTCTAGTAGCGATGCAAATAAAAAATCGGTATATGTTTATAGATTTGTTTTATGCATGTGAATTCTTGGCAACAGCAAATATCGACGATCTCTAGTACTCAGCATTAAGAGTAACCCAGCCCTGTTTAGCTGGTATTACTGACTAACAACAGTGAAGCCACACTAGTTTTTTTTAGTTTTGCCTTGTATTTACGGACACTGCTTTCTCTTCAGATCAACAGTGATGGAGTGCGTTCTGACGGGCGAACCCCGGACCAGGTGCGACCCGTGTGTAAGTCTTAACGCACATAGCTATTCTTATAGGGGAGCCTCCATTCGTCCCTGCCACATTGAATCTCCCCTACTTGGTGGCAGGTCTTTTTGTGTGACTTGTCTTGCAAGTAGCACGACTGATCTGCTTGGAGAATGCACGCTCCCCAGGGGCCCTTCTTATTAACCTTGCTAGCTATACCCCGTGTAAGCGTTTTTTTTCTGCGATAGCTCCAGCGATTGGTTAGAAAAAGAAAGAAAGTAAAAATTGAGCCCATTCACTCCAATGAAACAGTGGCTTGAACCTCTCCATACCCCCTCACCCTTATTCTATGGTCAACATTGATAAGTATTCCACGTTTTCTCAGTTTCACTGAGGCAGTAAATTCAACATGAAAAATATTTCCACTTTCTTCTAAACCCTAACTGACATCCCTGTATAGAAATAGGTATAGAGTCCGGCGTCAGGTGTGTGGGTTACACTATAAGCATGTTTGTCAGATGTCTGGCATCGAAATCCAGTCACTCCAGTGGAACACACCCTTAACATTGCCACTGCCACTCGTGTGACAAAAAGTGGTACTGCAATAGTTCTGCGATAGTCTGTGGTTTTTTTGGGTCTTATTTTTTTAGATCTTTTATTCACGCTGGCCAATCTTCAGCCGAAATGTACATGCTGGTTACAATGCAAGACCAGTTATTTTTGTCTGGTATGTAGTTATTATGCAAAATATTTTTTTTATTTGAAAAGTACAAAATATTAACAAAAGCGGCCGCAATCTCCGAAGACTAGACGCAGATCAATATCCAAGCGATTTGCGGGAATATTATGTAGAATCTAGTCCCAGGAGATTACGACCACTTTTATCTGAAACCAGTTGATAATTTGTTTATTATTCAGCAGTGGAAATTTAAATTATCAAACTAACCACCAATCTTCTCTCGCTCTACTTTGTACACAAGGAACTTTTTTCCGTAATCTCCAGGAGATTACTGGCACACAGAATCTCCATCCTGTGAATTACAAGTCCCTATAAGTTTAGTAAGGAGTCTCCGTAATCGGTGGATAATAAAACAGCATATATACACAGAGTAAGGATTCACATACCGGCGATAGATATCGTGAATTGGTTACTTCAATAGTCTCTGTCATCAGTTTGTGCTGTCAGTCACACAGATTTCCGTCTCTCTCCTCAGTTCTCCGTGCCGGTGTTGTTAGTCAGGCCAAAGGCTCGGCCTACATCGAGATGAACAAAACCAAAGTCATCTGTGCAGTGTAAGTCACACTTACTCATCTTTCTCTTAATACATAACACCTTGGGTTAAACACTTAACATCTGCTTGCCTAGAGGTGATATTAGTAGGTGGACGGTTGATCTTATAGGTTATGGCTATATCCTACTGTAGTACACCTGCTTGTAGAGTCACTAGGTGACCTGACCACATCTCTGCTTTTTATAGCTAACCAAGTACCCTAAGTAAACCTAGTGAGTTTACGGATGCTACCATCTTATGTTGTAGGTACAGGACAATTTAACTGAGTTTTTGTGTGATACTTTTTGTGTTGTAGGTACGGGCCACGAGAGGTGACTCGACGAGAGGATTTCAGTCTTCAGGGGCAGCTCAACTGTGAGTTTAAGTATGCCACCTTCTCGTGCTCGTGTCGGAGAGGTCATGTGATGGACTCTGAGGAAAAGGATGTTTCAACACTTCTCTACCAGGCCCTCTCCCCAGCTGTCATACTCGTACGTCACTCATATATCACCTGTAACATCTAAGGGTTGCAATTATTCCAATATATGACAGATGTCCAAAACCTCTAGATTTTCATTTAAAGTGTTTAAACTTTCGCAATATTTTCCACGGTACTTGGCAGAATCTATTGAACCACTGTTGAACACTTGTGGTACCAGACCACTTAGAGGCTGACAACAAGGCCGCTGGACTGGGCTGATTTATTTACGTAAAGGGAGTGGTTTTATCAGTTACTTATATAAACACATCCCACAGCTTTGAGCATGTTTTACTACCAGTTCCATCATTTTCCATTCACTTTCTCTTCTAAATTTATTTTTCATATATCTTATCTTATCTTATCAGGTCTAATCGTAAAGAATATGGACTTCTGTTCATGCCGCCACTGATTTCCTGGTGTTATCAATTGAATGATTTGATTTTCAGGAGAAATTTCCCAAGGCGCGAATGGATATTTTTGTAACGGTTCTTGAAGATGATGGCAGTGGTAAGTTGTGATACAAGGAAACCTGGATTAATGTCAGTCACTCAATGAAAATTATCAATTCAACAAAAATTAAATAGTGGTAGACTTAGTACTGTACAAAAACCAATCTATCTTATACCATGTCCTTTTGGTATAGAGGTAAACGAACTCTCACCCTGGTAAATGTGTAGGGGTGAGATCTCTACTTGGATTTGAACAACTCTTAGATTCAGTCCCTGTGAACTCCATATGAGAATTGTAGTAATAAAATAAGGCAAAATATGTCTTGGAAAGGTCATGGAATTTTGTCATCAACTTTTTGTGGGAACCCAGGTATTACCATGACCTATTTTGTTCACTGTGACAACGAGTTGTGACGTAGACACTCTGAGAAGTGACGTCATCGTTTTGTGTGCTCCAGCTCTGGCGGCGTCCATTAACTGCGCGTCTGTGGCCCTCTCAGACGCCGGCATCGAGATGTACGACATGGTTGTCAGCTCCTCACTGGTAAGTTTTCACCTTAATGTTTACATTTGCAGAAATGGCAGTTTTCCTCGTTATCAAGGAAATCCTTGTTTCCATTCATATTCTATAATTGTATTTTTTCTTGTATAGAACAAAGAGAGAATAGATTTGGGCTCATCCACACCAATAAACTGTGGTTCAGACCTCCCCCCACACCTCAGCCCTTTTCCATGACCAATAACGATTTTCTTTTATTATCCATCGTATACGAAGTCCTCATTGAAAATGTATGGGGACTCAGTAAATTGTTGAAAAACTATTGATTCACCCTTTGATATGGCAATTCCTGTGGTTGATTTACTCGAGAAGATGAATAACAGATACAAGAAACGATGGCTCTGTATAACACTCAAGGTTGATGTCATAATACACTCACTGATGCTCGTGTATTATTGCACCTCAACCTCCAGTGGTTTACTGCCGCCTGTCCACAAATTTATCCTACCCTGTCTAAATCACTTCAGCAAATTAAGAAACAACATAAAACTCACTGATAACCAGTAATAATCATTGGTCGCTTTTCAAATGACGTCATTTGACAACTGTATCCCACTAGAACGATAAATTTCATTTTCCTGCACCATAGACCAAATACAGTACGCTAATGTTAAGCCGATGGAGTTTTTTTTATTAGGGGTAGGATAAAAGAAACGATGGCTCTGTATACCACTCGAGGTTAATGTCATAACACACTCACTGACGCTCGTGTATCACTACACCTCAACCTTTCGTGGTTTACGGCCGCCTGTCCACAAAACCATTGATTATTGTCTATGTAATCAATGACTTTAGGGCTAGTAATCAATGAATATCAAAATGCGTAATCAATGGTTATGGTTTCAGACAACGTAGAAACAATGGGCTCATATAAATAGATATAGCAACCACCCTTAACTCTCCACCATATGCATAGGTTTATAGGAGGTGGCTAATGCATACACAATTCTGGATATATAAATTATACTCAATTTAAAAAAGAAATGCATGTTTTGTAAGGAAGGCACAACTCAAGACAGTGAATTGAAGTTAAAGTTCAGGATGGTATTTATTTGCTTATGTTAGATAACAACGTTTCGGATTCATATAGATCCTTCATCGGGTTAGTAAAAAAGAAATGTGCTGTCTGCCAGTGTCCTCCTCTGCTGGCAGGTCTCGGAAACCTCCATCAATAGCTGTAGAATAACATTGGGCATGCTCTCCCGTCCCGTACACCTAGCGCGGGTACAGTGATCATAGAGTTCTGAGGGATTTTAAGAGGCTTTGTTACTGCCTGATTGTGTGTTTGTATAGTGGTGGCTGTGTTGCATATTATGAAGAGACGTCACGAGTTTGAGTCTGAGTTTATTTATGCCACGCATTTTGTTGGCTCCGTAATTTCACGAGTCGAAGACGAGTGACATTACGGAGCCAACAAAATGAGTGGCATAAATAAGCTCAAACTCAAACAAGTGGTGTCTAGATTTTATCCTACCCCATTTCCATATTTTTTCAGTATCAGAAAGTAGTGGCATAATCAACACTTTATGTCACATCCGTGACATAAGTAAATCCCATGTTAAGCCTATGGCGTTTTTTATTAGGGGTAGGATAATATTTCTATCACGGTGTGATCTGCAAACTACAATTGTGGTGGCCTTGACCCTACGGCATGCACCACAGTGCTCTACCTGCGCTACTTGTTAGGCACAGAGAGAGCAAAGGTAACCAGTGTGAATACTGGGTTTCATATCATCTCTACACCAAGTGGCAGTACAAGTCCAATGTGACGTAGCCATTGGTGTTACGCATGTCATATATATGTCCAAGCAAAGATTTGTCAGCCATAAGTTACGCTAAAAGAAATTATTTCTATATTTTTCAGAGGCAAAGTGGAACCAGTATTCTGATAGATCCAACCAGGGAGGAAGAGTTTCAACCAAGAGTAAGTTGTCTGGAAGTGCCTTTGTCGAAGAGATTTATTCATTTATTGTTTTACCACAAAAGTAGATTCTATGTAATAAGTGGTCATGTACGGAACATACACGACACCCCCTTGAGTCGAATTTACCACCCAGAGTAAGTTAGAGTCAGAAGTCAGACACGGGAGTTCAGGGTGCAACTACGAGCCAGAAGACTTGACTGATTTATTGACAGACTGGCGGAGTTTGCTTGAAAAAGATTCCCTTGTTAGGGATTTTTTTTTATGGAAGGAGTTTCTGTAAGACCGGCAAGAATCATTTACTGTAGGTTTGACCTTGCTTGTGATTGGCTGTTAAATCATTAGTGGATGACCAGTCTCTTTCTGGTCTGCCGCACATGCCTATGAGGGCGCTTCTCACACTAACATACCAGAGTGTCATTGTGAGAGCACCCTGCCACCATGCGGCCAGGTTAGGAACTGTAGCGAGTGATAAAGAGGGTAAATATGCCATTCATTACATGTCAGCCGTACTGTAAACATCAGAGTGGGAGGGAGGAGAGACAAAATGGTGGCTAGACATTCAGTCATTTTGTAACCTATAAATGTAGACAATTTTGGTGATGAATCTCTATGTAAAGAAACCAATATCACACACTGCAGCGCTAGAGCAACATATAGAAAACTCGTCGCTGCAATGATAGGCTTCTGGGAAAGAACTACTTTTTGCCAGAGAATTGATGTCAATTCAAACTCCAACTGGTTTCACAATTCTAAAATTGTGACAACACTGGAACTATCAGTCATAAGCAAAATTACACTGCATTACATCTTTCTGAGTGGTATAGCATCGTTTTATATTCAGTAGGAACAAGAAGTTAGAGATGTTGTCACTCAGTTCAGAAGATGACAGTTGAATGTTTACTTCAAATCCTAAAACTATTATGATCTAATCATATAATTTCAAAAGTGATCAGAAGGTTGCCACTAGAGTAATTTAAATAAAGTTATCAATATTATTTACAAATTTAGTAGGAAAAACTACTAGTCACACTACACCGCTAGGAACTACATTCTCTTAGGTAGTAATACACCTCCCGTAAAAAGGCGCGGAGGGAACATCTTAAATCCTAAGATTGTAAAGAGTCCATCATTGCAGAGACAGGTTTTGCGTTTCGATAAACTGGAGCGGTGCAGTGTGCCAATATCATTGGCCAGATAGGAATGCATGGCCCAGAATTTATAGGGTGATTACAGTAGTTGTCCCCCAGACCTCAGTGACGATATCTTAACAGGTCAAACTTGAACTCGTCCAATTTCTTGGCGGATGACAGTATAACTACCATTCCCTCTGTACCAACTATAGCTGTTTGTTTTGTGATGTTACAGTCTCTGTCTCATACCGTGTCTCCCTCTGCTGGCAGGTCTCGGAAGCATCCATCAATAACGGGAGTATAACACTGGGCTTCATGCCGTCTCTGCACCAGGTGGCAGCACTAGTCCAGAGAGGGGAGCTCCAGTCGGATATCGCCATTGACGTAAGTTACATCCCACGTTAATCACGGCGGTTCCCTCGCCATCTACGTGCCTACGATTAGCGCAGGTGGAGTTCTCTGTGGTGCAGGCTGTAGAGGCTAGATCACACTGTGCGATTCAGGTGTGTGTGTGTGTGGGGGGGGGGGGGGGGGGGGGTGCGAGCGGTACCTCCAGTCTTGAGGTGCCGCGCATGAAACTGGAGGTATGCCCAGTCACAAGGTACGCGCAAATATCAGTGTGAACCACCCGTCTTGTTAAGCCCCACACCCACTTACTACGATTTCGCTTCCGACACGCCCCGATAGCCCTTACGACAAGCTTTCGACACAAAATCGAACGTTGTGTCGGAAGTTTGTAAATTATCGCAGTAGTGGAGCTTGGCTTCCGACAAGGACTGCAACATGCCCCAACATGGCTTACGACACGCCCCAACATGGGCGCCTTGTCGTAGGCCTTGCGACACGCTTCCGACAATTCCAACATGTTGGAATTGTCGGAGTGTGTCACAAGGCCTACGACATGTTTGAGGCGTGTCGTAACGCTATTGTAGCGTATCGCACAAGTGGAGGCAGGCTTCCGACAAGGTCTACGACAACGTTCCGACATAAACACTGGAGCCTATGGGAGCAATGGTAATTCAATGGGCATTTATATTTTCCTCTATATATTCGTTAATACTTTGAAAATTTCGACAAAATTTAAGTCACATACTAATCAGGATGTGTTCTTTCTATATCCGAAGAGTTTAGAAATATTTGATAAAAGAAAATATAAGAATTCTAAAAAGTTCAATTTCACTCAGTAAAACCCATGTCACCTTCTCCAAACTTTACCAGAATATAGTCAATTGATAATACTACATATTAAGGCTTTAAAATTCATAGGTCACTCTCATCATTTTTGAAAGAATTGAGGAAAACTCTGTTCTGTCAAAGCCCGTGTTGGCGCCGTGATCTCCTTTTTTCCCGCCAAAAATCGTTGCGACATGCTACGACACGCTCCGACAAGAGTGCTACGATTGCGCTACGACAGAGAAATTCTGTGTCAGAGTGTGTCGGAACGCTTGTCGGAGCGTGTCTTAACTATTGGGTGTGGGGCCTTACAGGAACGCTTTGAATTGGAGGTACAAAGGCACACCCTGTCTGAGATTCGATGTACCAATGTACCTCAAAACGCACAGTGTGAACTGGCCATTAGCATACAGAACAGTTGTGCAAAATAAGGTACACGCTACAACACAGCCACCACTGCACACGTGTACCCTTTCACACTCTAGTTACAACGCCCTTCGAAGTCCTTCAAAACTCCCTGAGCGCTCTACCTGCCTTAATGGTACAGGACGGGAGAGGCGCGAGAACCAGCTTTATTACATCCTGGCGTTCCTTTGGATGGAAGGGCCCTTAAATTAATAAATGCAGAGATAACAGCTTTCTACTTTTTCATGAAAACCCATGTTTTCATTCTCAGTATGTAAAGATCTTTTTCCCTGTGTAAAACAAAAAAGAATTAAGTGAGCCACATTCATACCATTAAAATATTGTTTTGAACATCCCCACAGAGTCTCAGCCCAACGGCGTACCCGACACAGATCTGTTTTTGAAGTTACTTTGTCTCTCCAAGGGAACAAATTTTACATAAGAAATATTTCCTCTTCTTTTCTGACTGCCATTGACATCCATTTTGCAATGTCATACATTTTACATTACTACCGAACTAAAACTACGAGTGAGTCACTCGATGGACGTTGCTTTATCATGCATTTTTCCCAATGTCTCTGATTTGATTTATACGGTTTTGATGATACGGTTGTCTGGTATTGCTTAATACGAAACATGACGGTATCATGTTACACTATATTAAATTTTATTTCAAAGTAATTTCATTAGAAAAACAAAACCACGAAGTAATTGTATCATTGCTAGATAGGGAGGGATAGGTCATAAAAATCAACTAGTCTCAATTGAGGCCTAACCCCTTTAACCTGTTGTCAACTTTTTCATGAAACAACTAATGTGGTCTCTGTACTACTCAAAATGGTAACATTAAAGAAAGGATAAAAAAAAATGGTACAGTAAAACCCCGCTTAAAAACCACTGTTCCGGTGGCTATTGAACACCTAAAAAACATAAAATGATGCCTGGTGGGCCAGAAACCGGCCAAACCTTGAGATAACTTAAAATCAATCCGATAGTAAGTCAAGATATTCCCTCTAAACCGTTTAGACTGGTCTTCTAAGTAAATGATAAGGAGTCAGTTAATGGCGGTTTTTAAATATCCAACATGTTTAAAATCAATCCCTAGGAGTTATTTCCCCAAATTAGAATTTATTTGTAACACACCATAGTCTAGGGTGGGGAGTTAGCTCAATGGTTAAGGCAGTGTATTTGTAACCCCAAGGTTGTAGGACTTCGTGGGTTTGAGTCCCACTGCAGCCACTCTTCTCTATCACTCCTATCAGTAGTGGAGTTATTGCTATATCAAAGGCCAATCGTCCTCATATCATGTCTAAAAGAACTCTCACCTTGGTAGAGGTATAGGGGACAGAGCCATTGTTAGTTCACGAAGCAGTCACTAGGTGGTCGGGGGACAAACCTGTATTCTTGCTCTTTGTTCTTACAAAATTCAACTGCCTTTCAATATTTTACCATGGTTCCCTTGACTCTCTACACCCATCCCAAAGTAGGATGACATAATAACTAAACCCAAGACATGATATTTTCCATATGGAACACTTTATATAAATATGTGAGCAAGGGTAAAGTTGTGACATTTCCCAATTATCACTCACTTCTTTTCCACCTCCTTTAGTGAAGAACACCTACTTTTTGACCTCCTTTAGTGAAGAACACCTACTCGGGGGGCGTCATGGCGGCACCCATGGATCATAGGCTATATGCCGTATAGGATGAGAATTCTATGTAATTTCGATCACCATCAAAACTAAATAAGTCTGATAGAACATATTTCACATTAAACTAAACAAACAAACCAAAGATTTAAGTATTTTCTTAGATCCTTATCAAGTAATTTTGATTTTTTTTTTCTCCTGGGACTTGTTTACTCTTACTATATACCTTGTTAAATGTTGTTAAAACTGGCAATTTGTTGACTTCCGATCGGTGAGTAGCTTTATCGAGTAACTTCAACTCCTGTTTTCTTCATGCTCCAAGCTTCGATCTCATTCGTCTTGACGACTTCACGTGGTCAACCTTGGTATAAAAACTAACTACTACACCTTCAGCAGTGGTATGTAACTATAGACCATTTAGTATAGGTATATAGTAAATAGTAATTCTGATAGATATTTCTTTGTGTCGTTTCAGGGAATCAAGATTCTCACAGAGGCTTGTCAGCGGATGTTCCCAGTCTTACAACAGTGCTTGGTGAAAGCAGTGAAAACGCGGTCACAAACGTCTAAAAACCACACCGCCTCGTAGGGTATAGAAGAAAATACTATATTAATCTTATATAAACCGAATTTAGGGAACAATGATAGCATACACCACTTTATATTCAAAGACAGTTGTACGAATGGTATGGTAATATGTTAGTGGTCTTACTGGGACTTATGCATGATGTGTAAGTGAAGTTGAATGTATGTATGAATGGAGAGAAATAAAACTGAAAATTTGACAGGTCTTTCTTTTTATTTGTGGAATTTGCTTGGGGTATACCTGCTTTATCTAATGGTTAAAGCACTGGATTAGTGATTCCAGGGTTGTGGGTCCAAGTCCCACTGCAGCCACCTTTCTCCTTCATCCTGCGCAGTGGCAGACCTTTTGCTTTATCCTACCCCGCATATAAATCTCCATAGACTTAACATGGTTATGCCATAAAATATTGATATCCCACTGGTAACATATGAAGTTAAAAACATGTGACAGGGTAGGATAAAATCTAAACATCACTCAATTTCATAATTGTTTACATGGCATTCGTTGTCTTCCGCTGCAGATATCACTCAGCTCCGCTTCGTGATATTCCGCAGAGACAACTCGTGCCATATAAACAATCATATGAAATTTCGTGATGTTTCATGATAATATCAAAGGCCAGTACTTCTCATACCATGTCTATGTCGTATAGTGTGCTGCCACTTTTCTCGCTCATCCCCAGCAGTGGTAGTGTTAGTGCTATATCAAATACCATTCTCCTTTCGCCACAGCAGTGGTAGACCTACTGTTATAGGGCACATAGCTTTTGTTCTATAGAAGCGGCCATCTTGCTTCCAGACGCATGGTTTTCCCCGACAAGCTGCCAATAGATAATGTTCCGATGTACAGTGATTTCTTAATAGAGTAGATAATTCTGATGTATTTGTACTTATGAAGAATCAATAGTCTGCATTTTCAGTTGTCAAATAAGTATACATCTTCTGGGTGACATGTGCTAGCATGACCCAAAACGTATCTGGTGCACCATGGTTAGGGTCCCTCTTTTGTTGGATGCCCTTTCTCGAGGGGTGGGATGTTGGCTCAGTGGTCAAGAACACTGGCCTCGTAATCCCAAGCTTGTGGAACACTGTGGGTTTGAGTGCCACTGCAGACGATTGTCTCCTTCACCTCCAGCAGTGGAGGGAAGTAAAAGAGGTCATACCTTGGTAAATGTGCGGGGTTGAGATTTCTACCTGAATTCACCACATAGATTCGATCTTCATCCTTGTTATGTAAACAGGGATGCCAGTTCTCAGGTTCTCAGGTATTTTTCTTAACTCTAAAACATAACCATTTAATCTTATAAAATGTTGTGTATGTCTATATAGGCGGCTAGGGGTGGGAGCCATGCCCGGTGGCTGGTGTCAGGCTGCACCCAGTGATATCCTGTGGGTCCCAGGGCCTTGCAGAGTCAGGGGAATTCCCCTAAGAACTCAGTGGTGCTATAGTGGACTGCCATAGGTTAACTGAAACCCCTGAACTCAGAACTATGTTTGGAGAGTGGAGCTTAATGAAACTCGAGCTGCTTGTAATCTCAGGAGGCTGGTGGTGGTGGTGTCAGGGTGGTCATATCTGTAGTAGACTTGCTCAGGTCTTGCAAGTATTTGCATATATGAAAAAACCAAACTTCACACTACTGATTTCAGATATGTCAAAAAATCATCATATCAAAGGTAAAAATGGCAGTCAAATAGAGAGTTGACATCTCAGGGTTTTTTCTGAGACCTCACTGGCATCCCTGTGTAAAAGAACCTTGAGATCAAACCAGAGGGGCCTCACTATCAAGTAGAAGAATCGCATATAGAGATGTTAAGGTTGGTGCTATTGATATTCATGAAGGGAAAAGATGGCGACAGTATAAGTATCGTAGCCTCTGGATCTGACATGAAACTGCACCTTTCAATCATCGAAGTTCTTCAGCTCTCAATTGTAGAGAAAACACCAATTTCATGCGTGAAAGAAGTCTACAAGGTTCTGCTTTTCAACTTTACAAGTCCTGAACTACCAAATGTGTAAACTCGGATGTCTATAGGCACAAAAGAAAAGCCATTTTTTGGAGTGAAAGATTGGACTATAGTCTGTCATAATGTCAGAGCAGATTGGCAGACAGAAGAATATCTGCTTAAATGGAATTTGTGATACAGAAAAGGAGGATGGCCATTCACAACATATGGTCGATTCTCACGAACTGTTATCAACTGCTAAATTTCCATTTTATTGGCCAAATTTCATCTCCATTGCAAGATAGGTGTCGGATGCTATTGCAATGGGTTGAGGCTCATTGAGTGCTTCGAGAATAATGATACTTTTACCTATCTGTGACCGATATTTGTAAAATTATAACCAAATAACTACCCAAAAATTCTTTTTTTTTTTTCAAAAATTCAAGGTAAAGTTTTTTCCCCCAGTTCGCTGGAGACAATTATCTTCAACAAATATGCATAAAGACCACTGTAAATGAAAAAAGACCATACTAGGTAGTTTATATATTTCTTTAAAAATGAACAGTCAAAGCAAAATTGACTGCTGCTTGAGGTAGAAATGAGTAACTCCTTTTTGCAGAAACTATTTCCAATATTCATATGCAGTGCATTTGTGAGGTAAAAATTGCATTATGTTAAGCAAGAAACAAAATTTTACCTAAAAAAAAATTAACTGACAATGGTAAATGCTCTGGCTGAAATAAATAAATAATAATTCCCAGGTTTTGAAGTAGAAACGAGTAACCCCCTATTTAGTGCTATATCTTCCATGTTTCTGATATTTAACAGATACGTTTTCATATAATTAAACCTTCATCATTAATTGATAATGTCACAATGAAGTGGAGGTGCTATCTTTTATTGTTTCTTAGATAATAGAGGCAGAAGACCTGCAATAGAAACGTGTAACTCCATAGAAACGAGTAACTCCCTGCAGTAAATCACTAAAACAAACCATCATTGCCACAAAATCTCTGAATAACACCCTATGCCATGTCTTCAGCAATAGAAAGTGGTAACTATATTAGACAATAGATGGATAATGTCAAGATAAAGTGAAGGTGCTAACTTTTATTATTCCTTAGATAATAGAGACAGAAGACCTGGAGTAGAAATGTGTAACTCTGTAGAAACTAGTAACCCCTTGCAGTAAATCATTAAAACAAACCATCATTTCCACAAAATTTCTGGATAACACCCTATGCGCTGTCTGCAGCAATAGAAAGTGGCAATCCGCTTAAAGGGGACAATTTGCTCGGAACGGGAATTTTTCCCTCTATTCAGAGTTTATTTTAACCCTGCTAAAAGAGACACCTGGTTTAAGGGGACACCTGGTTTATGTGGAGACCTGGTTTAAGGGGACACCCTGCTTAAAGGGACAGTTATTTCAGTACAGAATGCTTCTTAACCCCAGTTAAAGAGACACTTTGGGGGGGGGGGGGGGGGACACCTTATCAAATCTGATGGGACAGTATATAAACAACACTCCAGATTATCTTGATTACTTGTTTATGGTGTGTGTGAAGAGGGTAGACTGGTGTCTCAACATTTAGACACCAGGCAACGGGCTACGTTTGCCATGATAGGCATCAGGTAGGTGTCTATGGGCTGTTATATCAGTGTCTCTATACCATAGTGCTACCTGTATACACATTGATAACATATTCATTAACAGACTGAAAACGCTGCTTAAGGGGACACCCAGCTTAAGGGCTTTTTGCTCGGAACAGAGGGTGTCCCCTTAAGCAGGTTTTACTGTACCTAGGACATATGTCTTTGAGTTCTTACTCCCTTACTCTTTAAGTTCTAAACTAGCTAGTATAGGCATCTAAGCTTTAGAACATGATATGATACATAATCCTCAATACTTTATATCTTTTGATTAGATATACTTATTATGATGCTATCCTACATTCTGTTAAAATCTGATTAATACTACTCTATTATTTCCTTGTTAAAAATTGTTTTGTGTATTTTGTGTAATTCATCATTTGCCCTGCGCCAGTTGATGCCCTAAGTCATCATTTGTCCTTAAAGGGTTAAATAATTTATAATAGATACTTCTCCAATATTTACTGAATTGGTTTTAAGAAGGGAATAATACAGCATATTAAATTAATATTTGTAAAATGAAAATCTGAAAATAATTCCTAAAGAAAAAAATCATGAAATCGTTTCTATATGGTATCAGACACAGGCAACTTTGACACCCTACCATACTAATAAATTTTCATATTTAACTTTCCAAAATATATGTGCATAATGCCTCAAGTCATTATTTATCTTTTGTCTCTAATTATTCTCATGTAGAACATTGTTTATTTTTTGCACCTTTTTACCCCAGTTGATAAGGGGCCATCCATAAAGTACGTACGCAGCAAGGGGGGGGGGGGGTGGAGGGGTTAGACCAAATGCGTACAAAAGCGTACAGGGGGGGGGGGGAGGGGGGGGTTGAAGGCTTGATTTTCCATACGCATGCATACGCAATATCAATGAAAATGTCTTGTATAAGTGTGTGTGTACCGCCCCTCACCATAGTACTCTCACCATATTGGCTCTCATCTTATTGTCCCTCAGGGACTATGACCCTCAGCTTTACTGTTCCTCCACAATACTGCCCCTGAATCAAATTGTATCAAACTGTCCTGCCCCTCACTATACCACCCCTGAACCATACTGTTCCTCACCATACTGCCTCTCACCCATGACCATGCTGCACCTCACCATACTGTCCCTTAACCATACTGCCCCTCCACCAAAAATGCTCCTGAACCATACTGCCCCTCCACCAAAAATGCTCCTGAACCATACTGCCCCTCCACCAAAAATGCTCCTGAACCATACTGCCCCTCCACCAAAAATGCTCCTGAACCATACTGCCCCTCCACCAAAAATGCTCCTGAACCATACTGCCCCTCCACCAAAAATGCTCCTGAACCATACTGCCCCTCCACCAAAAATGCTCCTGAACCATACTGCCCCTCCACCAAAAATGCCCCTGAACCATACTGCCCCTCCACCAAAAATGCCCCTGAACCATACTGCCCCTCCACCAAAAATGCTCCTGAACCATACTGCCCCTCCACCAAAAATGCTCCTGAACCATACTGCCCCTCCACCAAAAATGCTCCTGAACCATACTGCCCCTCCACCAAAAATGCTCCTGAACCATACTGCCCCTCCACCAAAAATGCTCCTGAACCATACTGCCCCTCCACCAAAAATGCCCCTGAACCATACTGCCCCTCCACCAAAAATGCCCCTGAACCATACTGCCCCTCCACCAAAAATGCCCCTGAACCATACTGCCCCTCCACCAAAAATGCCCCTGAACCATACTGCCCCTCCACCAAAAATGCCCCTGAACCATACTGCCCCTCCACCAAAAATGCCCCTGAACCATACTGCCCCTCCACCAAAAATGCCCCTGAACCATACTGCCCCTCCACCAAAAATGCCCCTGAACCATACTGCCCCTCCACCAAAAATGCCCCTGAACCATACTGCCCCTCCACCAAAAATGCTCCTGAACCATACTGCCCCTCCACCAAAAATGCTCCTGAACCATACTGCCCCTCCACCAAAAATGCTCCTGAACCATACTGCCCCTCCACCAAAAATGCTCCTGAACCATACTGCCCCTCCACCAAAAATGCCCCTGAACCATACTGCCCCTCCACCAAAAATGCCCCTGAACCATACTGCCCCTCCACCAAAAATGCTCCTGAACCATACTGCCCCTCCACCAAAAATGCCCCTGAACCATACTGCCCCTCCACCAAAAATGCCCCTGAACCATACTGCCCCTCCACCAAAAATGCCCCTGAACCATACTGCCCCTCCACCAAAAATGCCCCTGAACCATACTGCCCCTCCACCAAAAATGCCCCTGAACCATACTGCCCCTCCACCAAAAATGCCCCTGAACCATACTGCCCCTCCACCAAAAATGCCCCTGAACCATACTGCCCCTCCACCAAAAATGCTCCTGAACCATACTGCCCCTCCACCAAAAATGCTCCTGAACCATACTGCCCCTCCACCAAAAATGCTCCTGAACCATACTGCCCCTCCACCAAAAATGCTCCTGAACCATACTGCCCCTCCACCAAAAATGCTCCTGAACCATACTGCCCCTCCACCAAAAATGCTCCTGAACCATACTGCCCCTCCACCAAAAATGCTCCTGAACCATACTGCCCCTCCACCAAAAATGCTCCTGAACCATACTGCCCCTCCACCAAAAATGCTCCTGAACCATACTGCCCCTCCACCAAAAATGCTCCTGAACCATACTGCCCCTCCACCAAAAATGCTCCTGAACCATACTGCCCCTCCACCAAAAATGCTCCTGAACCATACTGCCCCTCCACCAAAAATGCTCCTGAACCATACTGCCCCTCCACCAAAAATGCTCCTGAACCATACTGCCCCTCCACCAAAAATGCTCCTGAACCATACTGCCCCTCCACCAAAAATGCTCCTGAACCATACTGCCCCTCCACCAAAAATGCTCCTGAACCATACTGCCCCTCCACCAAAAATGCTCCTGAACCATACTGCCCCTCCACCAAAAATGCTCCTGAACCATACTGCCCCTCCACCAAAAATGCTCCTGAACCATACTGCCCCTCCACCAAAAATGCTCCTGAACCATACTGCCCCTCCACCAAAAATGCTCCTGAACCATACTGCCCCTCCACCAAAAATGCTCCTGAACCATACTGCCCCTCCACCAAAAATGCTCCTGAACCATACTGCCCCTCCACCAAAAATGCTCCTGAACCATACTGCCCCTCCACCAAAAATGCTCCTGAACCATACTGCCCCTCCACCAAAAATGCTCCTGAACCATACTGCCCCTCCACCAAAAATGCTCCTGAACCATACTGCCCCTCCACCAAAAATGCTCCTGAACCATACTGCCCCTCCACCAAAAATGCTCCTGAACCATACTGCCCCTCCACCAAAAATGCTCCTGAACCATACTGCCCCTCCACCAAAAATGCTCCTGAACCATACTGCCCCTCCACCAAAAATGCTCCTGAACCATACTGCCCCTCCACCATACTGCCCCTCCACCATACTGCCCCTCCACCATACTGCCCCTCCACCATACTGCCCCTCCACCATACTGCCCCTCCACCATACTGCCCCTCCACCATACTGCCTCTAAACGATACTGCCCCTCACCATACTACCCCTAATGATAATGTCCCTCAACAAAACTGCCCCTTAAAGATACTGTCCTCAAACCATACTGCCCTTGAACAAAATTGCCCCGCCACCATAATACTAAGATTGAGGGGCAGTATGGTCTAAGGGCAGTGTGAATTAAGGGCAGTATGGTGGAGAAGCAGTATAGTGTAGGGACAGTATGGTTGAGAGGCAGTATTGCTGAGGGGCAGTATGGTGGTTGAGGAAAGTATTGTTCTGGGTAGTATGGGTGAGGGGCAGTACGGTTGAGGAGCAGTCTTTTGGGGGCAGTATTGTGGAGGGGGAGTATGGTAGAAGGGCAGTATTGTGGAGGGTGAGTATGGTGGAGGGACAATATTGTAGAGGGGCAGTATAGTGGAGGGGCAGTATGGTGGAGCGGCAGTATGTCACTATGTGGAGGGGCAGTATGGCAGAGGGGCAGTATTGTAGAGGGGCAGCATGGTGGAGGGGCAGCATGGTGGAGCGGCAGTATGGCAGAGGGACAGTGTGGTGGAGGGACAGTATTGTAGAGGGGCAGTATGGTGGAGGGACAGTGTGGTGGAGGGACAGTATTGTAGAGGGGCAGTATGGTGGAGGGACAGTATTGTAGAGGGGCAGTATGGTGGAGCGGCAGTATGTCACTATGTGGAGGGGCAGTATGGCAGAGGGGCAGTATTGTAGAGGGGCAGCATGGTGGAGGGGCAGTATGGTGGAGCGGCAGTATGGCAGAGGGACAGTGTGGTGGAGGGGCAGTATGCTGAAGGGGCAGTATTGTAGAGGGTGAGTATGGGAGAGGGACAGTATTGTAGAGGGGCAGTATGGTGGAGGGGCAGTATGGTGGAGCGACAGTATGTCACTATGTGGAGGAGCAGTATGGTGGAGAGGCAGTATGGCAGAGGGACAGTGTGGTGGAGGGGCAGTATGCTGAAGGGGCAGTATTGTAGAGGGGCAGTATGGTGGAGGGGCAGTATGGCAGAGGGGCAGTATGGCGGAGGGGCAGTATTGTAGAGGGGCAGTATTGTAGAGGGGCAGTATGGTAGAGGGGCAGTATGGTAGAGGGGGAGTATGGTGGAGGGGGAGTATGGTGGAGGGGGAGTATGGTGGAGGGGGAGTATGGTGGAGGGGGAGTATGGTGGAGGGGGAGTATGGTGGAGGGAGAGTATGGTGGAGAGGCAGTATGGCAGAGGGGCAGTATGGTGGCGGGACAATATAGGAGAGGGGCAGTATGGTGGATGGGCAGTATGGTAGAGGGGAAGTTATGTTGAAGGGCAGTATGGGTAGGAGTAGTATGGTAAAAGGGCAGTACAGTGGAGGGACAATATAGTAGAGGGGCAGTATGGTAAAGGGGCAGTATCCTGGAATGGCAGGTAGTATGGTGGAGGGACAGTATATTAGAGAGGCAGTATGGTGGAGGGGTAGTATGTGGAGGGACAGTATGGTTGAGGGGCAGTATGACAGACGGGCAGTATGGTGGAGGGGCAATAGGACTAAGGAGCAATTCTGGTGAGGGGCAGTATGGTTAAGGGGCAGTCCAAATTCTATTATCAAATTACAGAATCTAATAAGATTTTAATTTCAGGTGAAGTACATACATACGCAATGAGGGGGGGGGGGGGGGTCCATGAGAAGCGTATGTTGTGGAACAGGGGGGGTGGGGGGGGGGGGGTCAATTTTCCAGGAAAATCTGCGTACGTACTTTATGGATGGCCCCTAACAGTTCATGAGAATATATGGCCCTTTTAGAATAAATAATCAAAATTCTCAGGTAAAGTTTAAAATCTATAGAATTGACAAGCCCCCTCCCCCTTTGATTCATAATGAAATCCTGTATGTATTGTTTCCAGCGGCCACCATTACATTTGCTTTGTTTCGTAAAATTTTAATTTTGCTTTTAGGAACCATGGTATGAGGGCCTGGTAAAAATGCAATCTTTTCAGTCAAGAAGTGACCAAGCGGAGCAGAAAAATCAGTTATAAAAGACCAAACACGATCGACTATAAATATTGCGTCTTTTTTATTATCAAAATAGAAACTCACTGACACATCATTTTCTTTTGGCTGTCTTTTGCCAAGACGGTAACAAATTATCCATTCATACAACAAAGTCGTCTCTGTCAACACACCGCTGCACTCGTGCGTTCTCTTAGGTCTGTGTGGCACTCTGTGGGATGGCAGGTCATTTAATCTGTAAAGAAAAGATGGGAACATCTGAATAGAAACATTTGTATGGGACGCATGTTGTTATCTCATACCATGTATGCAATATTCTCACTTTGATATTCAAGTCCGGTCTAATTAAAAAGTACTTTTGTACATATTAGATTATGCATATATCGATCTTATCGTTATGCATTTTCTCCTAAATAATGAGAGAGACTTGTCATAGAGGTCTGCTATCCATGCTAAAATTTATCAAAGTTAGAAGATATTTGCAGTGAAGGATTCTCTATGTCGATCATACCTATTTCCCAAATTTAATGGTTTTGCGATGATTATTTCTTTCATATAAGAATAGGTTCACCAAAGCCAATGACAACTTATGACACTACTCCGCTCGGCTGCCTTGTTTACAACCTACTGCAGTACTCGATCGTAAGTTTTTTTAATGTAAGGATACAAAAAGATTGTACTAACAAGAATGAAGGAGTTCACGCAGAGCCTCGATCAATTCCTGTTGCTCTTCTCCCATTCCGGAGCCATGCATGGGAGGAGGTCCCATTCCGGAGCCATGCATGCGGGGAGGTCCCATTCCGGAGCCATGCATGCGGGGAGGTCCCATTCCGGAGCCATGCATGCGGGGAGGTCCCATTCCGGAGCCATGCATGCGGGGAGGTCCCATTCCGGAGCCATCCTTGGGGGGAGGTCCCATTCCGGAGCCATCCTTGGGGGGAGGTCCTCCCTTTCCTTTGCGTCCTCCTCTTCCATTCGCCGCACGTGCAACTGTTGATGTGATGATATTAGACATAAAATGTAGAAATAAGAATATATCTGTGACATATTGTTGTTCAGTATTTGCAAGTACAGTGCAATAATAGCATTAAAGGGAAATCCACATTTATAGCAAACTATCTTTTTTTCAAAATGAGGTCTTTTAAGAAAGTGATACAGAGAATCCTGAACCAGGTTATATTTGATAAATAGAATTTACGAAATTTCTTTTTAGTACATAGTAGTCCTTACTTAAAGTGCGGAGAGCCATGAGCTCACTATTTTCCCCCACATTGCCCATTCCGGACCCATGCATGCGGGGAGGTCCCATTCCGGAGCCATGCATGCGGGGAGGTCCCATTCCGGAGCCATGCATGGGGGGAGGTCCCATTCCAGAGCCATGCATGGGGGGAGGTCCCATTCCAGAGCCATCCTTGGGTGGGGGTCCCTGTCCATTGCCTTTACGTCCACCCTTTCCTTTCCCTTGCCGTTTGCTTTCTGACCGAGCGACTGTAACAATGAATAATATTAAGTTGCACTTTTCACAAATTATCTAGTTGTATAACATTTCATTTTGTATTATATCATTATCACATAGTAAAATATAAATTTTGCCTAGATACATTATGTTTAGTGTACAGTAAAACCCCGCTTAAGGGGCCACTCTCCGTTCCAAGTCCACTGTCCCCTTGAGCAGGGTTTTCAGTCTGTTGATTGTTATATAGTAACGTATACCTATATAAATGAAGGTAACATCGGCTATTACATAAAAGGTTTATTGAATAACCAATTATAAGCAAATGTATGGAACATAAATTCAAAAAAAAAATTAAAACCGATATAAAATAAGTAGATAAAATGAATAGAGTAAAATTTAGTATCTAACACAGTTCGATGAACAGTTTCAAAGTCCCAGGTAGGCATCCAGGTGAAGTCATGCTTTCACAACTCGACCTCAGCACCTCATTTTGTGTCGCATTGTTGCGATACCTGTCTGGCCAGTACACACAGACACCATAAACTCGGATTTAAGATGATCTGGAGTGTATTTGATATGATGTCCCTCCAAACTGCCGCCATAAGCGGGGTTCTAAAGCATTTCTGTACCAAAAAACTGTCCCCTAAAGCGGGGTGTACCCTTAAGCAGGGTTATCTTAAACTGTTAATAGGGGGGGGAAATGTCCATTCCGAGCAAATTGGCCCCTTAAGCAGGGTGGCCCCAGAAGCGGGGTGTCTCGGAAGTGGGGTTTTACTGTACTTGCATAGCAGAACATGCTAGAAACAGGTTCAAAGATGTCTAGCACAACCAGAAAGCTAAACTGCTAAATCTGGTCAAAGCTGTCTTGAGAAAAGAGTAAACTTATGGTGATTCAATACTTACTCAAAGTGCGGAGAACCTCAACGAGGGTCTCATCAACTTCCTCAGGTCCCATTCCGGAGCCATGCATGGGGGGAGGTCCCATTCCGGAGCCATGCATGCGGGGAGGTCCCATTCCGGAGCCATGCATGCGGGGAGGTCCCATTCCGGAGCCATCCTTGGGTGGGGGTCCCTGTCCATTGCCTTTACGTCCACCCTTTCCTTTCCCTTGCTGTTTGCCTTCTGACCGAGCGACTGTAACAATGAATAATATTCAGTTGCACTTTTCACAATTGATCTAGTTTTATAACATTTGATTTTGTATTATATGATTATCACAATAGAATAACAATGATGCCTAGAAACATATTAAGTGCACCTGCACAGCAGAACATATTGGGGGGGGGAAAGCAAACAGGTGTACAGATATCTGTAACAACCAGACAGCTAAACATCTAAATCTGGTCAAAGTTGTTCTGAAAAAGAGTAAATTTATGGTAATTTAATCCTTACTCAAAGTGCGGAGAGCTCCCTCGATGGCCTCCCCAATATTCTCAGGTCCCATTCCGGAGCCATCCCTAGGGGGAGGTCCCATTCCGGAGCCATGCATGGGGGGAGGTCCCATTCCAGAGCCATCCTTGGGGGGAGGTCCCTGTCCATTGCCTTTGCGGCCACCCTTTCCATTCCCTTGCTGTTTGCCTTCTGACCGAGCGACTGTAACAATGAATAATATTAAGTTGCACTTTTCACAAATTATCTAGTTGTATAACATTTCATTTTGTATTATATCATTATCACATAGTAAAATATAAATTTTGCCTAGATACATTATGTTAAGTGTACAGTAAAACCCCGCTTAAGGGGCCACTCTCCGTTCCAAGTCCACTGTCCCCTTGAGCAGGGTTTTCAGTCTGTTGATTGTTATATAGTAACGTATACCTATATAAATGAAGGTAACATCGGCTATTACATAAAAGGTTTATTGAATAACCAATTATAAGCAAATGTATGGAACATAAATTCAAAAAAAAAAAATTAAAACCGATATAAAATAAGTAGATAAAATGAATAGAGTAAAATTTAGTATCTAACACAGTTCGATGAACAGTTTCAAAGTCCCAGGTAGGCATCCAGGTGAAGTCATGCTTTCACAACTCGACCTCAGCACCTCATTTGGTGTCGCATTGTTGCGATACCTGTCTGGCCAGTACACACAGACACCATAAACTCGGATTTAAGATGATCTGGAGTGTATTTGATATGATGTCCCTCCAAACTGCCGCCATAAGCGGGGTTCTAAAGCATTTCTGTACCAAAAAACTGTCCCCTAAAGCGGGGTGTACCCTTAAGCAGGGTTATCTTAAACTGTTAATAGGGGGGGAAATTTCCATTCCGAGCAAATTGGCCCCTTAAGCAGGGTGGCCCCAGAAGCGGGGTGACTCGGAAGTGGGGTTTTACTGTACTTGCATAGCAGAACATGCTAGAAACAGGTTCAAAGATGTCTAGCACAACCAGAAAGCTAAACTGCTAAATCTGGTCAAAGCTGTCTTGAGAAAAGAGTAAACTTATGGTGATTCAATACTTACTCAAAGTGCGGAGAACCTCAACGAGGGTCTCATCAACTTCCTCAGGTCCCATTCCGGAGCCATGCATGGGGGGAGGTCCCATTCCGGAGCCATCCTTGGGTGGGGGTCCCATTCCGGAGCCATCCTTGGGTGGGGGTCCCTGTCCATTGCCTTTACGTCCACCCTTTCCTTTCCCTTGCTGTTTGCCTTCTGACCGAGCGACTGTAACAATGAATGATATTCAGTTGCACTTTTCACAATTGATCTAGTTTTATAACATTTGATTTTGTATTATATGATTATCACAATAGAATAACAATGATGCCTAGAAACATATTAAGTGCACCTGCACAGCAGAACATATTGGGGGGGGGGGGAAAGCAAACAGGTGTACAGATATCTGTAACAACCAGACAGCTAAACATCTAAATCTGGTCAAAGTTGTTCTGAAAAAGAGTAAATTTATGGTAATTTAATCCTTACTCAAAGTGCGGAGAGCTCCCTCGATGGCCTCCCCAATATTCTCAGGTCCCTTTCCAGAGCCATGCATGGGGGGAGGTCCCATTCCGGAGCCATGCATGGGGGGAGGTCCCATTCCAGAGCCATGCATGGGGGGAGGTCCCATTCCGGAGCCATCCTTGGGGGGAGGTCCCTGTCCATTGCCTTTGCGGCCACCCTTTCCATTCACTTGCCGTTTGCCTTCTGACCGAGCGACTGTAACAATGAATAATATTAAGTTGCACTTTTCACAAATTATCTAGTTGTATAACATTTCATTTTGTATTATATCATTATCACATAGTAAAATATAAATTTTGCCTAGATACATTATGTTTAGTGTACAGTAAAACCCCGCTTAAGGGGCCACTCTCCGTTCCAAGTCCACTGTCCCCTTGAGCAGGGTTTTCAGTCTGTTGATTGTTATATAGTAACGTATACCTATATAAATGAAGGTAACATCGGCTATTACATAAAAGGTTTATTGAATAACCAATTATAAGCAAATGTATGGAACATAAATTCAAAAAAAAAAAATTAAAACCGATATTCATTTTATCTACTTATTTTATAGAGTAAAATTTAGTATCTAACACAGTTCGATGAACAGTTTCAAAGTCCCAGGTAGGCATCCAGGTGAAGTCATGCTTTCACAACTCGACCTCAGCACCTCATTTGGTGTCGCATTGTTGCGATACCTGTCTGGCCAGTACACACAGACACCATAAACTCGGATTTAAGATGATCTGGAGTGTATTTGATATGATGTCCCTCCAAACTGCCGCCATAAGCGGGGTTCTAAAGCATTTCTGTACCAAAAAACTGTCCCCTAAAGCGGGGTGTCCTCTTAAGCAGGGTTATCTTAAACTGTTAATAGGGGGGGAAATGTCCATTCCCAGCAAATTGGCCCCTTAAGCAGGGTGGCCCCAGAAGCGGGGTGTCTCAGAAGTGGGGTTTTACTGTACTTGCATAGCAGAACATGCTAGAAACAGGTTCAAAGATGTCTAGCACAACCAGAAAGCTAAACTGCTAAATCTGGTCAAAGCTGTCTTGAGAAAAGAGTAAACTTATGGTGATTCAATACTTACTCAAAGTGCGGAGAGCCTCAATGAGGGTCTCATCAACTTCCTCAGGTCCCATTCCGGAGCCATGCATGCGGGGAGGTCCCATTCCAGAGCCATGCATGCGGGGAGGTCCCATTCCGGAGCCATCCTTGGGTGGGGGTCCCATTCCGGAGCCATCCTTGGGTGGGGGTCCCTGTCCATTGCCTTTACGTCCACCCTTTCCTTTCCCTTGCTGTTCGCCTTCTGACCGAGCGACTGTAACAATGAATGATATTCAGTTGCACTTTTCACAATTGATCTAGTTTTATAACATTTGATTTTGTATTATATGATTATCACAATAGAATAACAATGATGCCTAGAAACATATTAAGTGCACCTGCACAGCAAAACATATTGGGGGGGGGAAAGCAAACAGGTGTACAGATATCTGTAACAACCAGACAGCTAAACATCTAAATCTGGTCAAAGTTGTTCTGAAAAAGAGTAAATTTATGGTAATTTAATCCTTACTCAAAGTGCGGAGAGCTCCCTCGATGGCCTCCCCAATATTCTCAGGTCCCTTTCCAGAGCCATGCATGGGGGGAGGTCCCATTCCGGAGCCATGCATGGGGGGAGGTCCCATTCCAGAGCCATGCATGGGGGGAGGTCCCATTCCGGAGCCATCCTTGGGGGGAGGTCCCTCTCCATTGCCTTTGCGGCCACCCTTTCCATTCCCTTGCCGTTTGCCTTCTGACCGAGCGACTAACAATGAATAATATTAAGTTGCACTTTTCACAAATTATCTAGTTGTATAACATTTCATTTTGTATTATATCATTATCACATAGTAAAATATAAATTTTGCCTAGATACATTATGTTAAGTGTACAGTAAAACCCCGCTTAAGGGGCCACTCTCCGTTCCAAGTCCACTGTCCCCTTGAGCAGGGTTTTCAGTCTGTTGATTGTTATATAGTAACGTATACCTATATAAATGAAGGTAACATCGGCTATTACATAAAAGGTTTATTGAATAACCAATTATAAGCAAATGTATGGAACATTAATTCAAAAAAAAAATTAAAACCGATATAAAATAAGTAGATAAAATGAATAGAGTAAAATTTAGTATCTAACACAGTTCGATGAACAGTTCCAAAGTCCCAGGTAGGCATCCAGGTGAAGTCATGCTTTCACAACTCGATCTCAGCACCTCATTTGGTGTCGCATTGTTGCGATACCTGTCTGGCCAGTACACACAGACACCATAAACTCGGATTTAAGATGATCTGGAGTGTATTTGATATGATGTCCCTCCAAACTGCCGCCATAAGCGGGGTTCTAAAGCATTTCTGTACCAAAAAAACTGTCCCCTAAAGCGGGGTGTACCCTTAAGCAGGGTTATCTTAAACTGTTAATAGGGGGGGAAATTTCCATTCCGAGCAAATTGGCCCCTTAAGCAGGGTGGCCCCAGAAGCGGGGTGTCTCGGAAGTGGGGTTTTCCTGTACTTGCAAAGCAGAACATGCTAGAAACAGGTTCAAAGATGTCTAGCACAACCAGAAAGCTAAACTGCTAAATCTGGTCAAAGCTGTCTTGAGAAAAGAGTAAACTTATGGTGATTCAATACTTACTCAAAGTGCGGAGAACCTCAACGAGGGTCTCATCAACTTCCTCAGGTCCCATTCCGGAGCCATGCATGGGGGGAGGTCCCATTCCGGAGCCATGCATGCGGGGAGGTCCCATTCCGGAGCCATGCATGCGGGGAGGTCCCATTCCGGAGCCATCCTTGGGTGGGGGTCCCTGTCCATTGCCTTTACGTCCACCCTTTCCTTTCCCTTGCTGTTTGCCTTCTGACCGAGCGACTGTAACAATGAATAATATTCAGTTGCACTTTTCACAATTGATCTAGTTTTATAACATTTGATTTTGTATTATATGATTATCACAATAGAATAACAATGATGCCTAGAAACATATTAAACAGGTTCAAAGAGCTAAACTGCTAAATCTGGTCAAAGCTGTCTTGAGAAAAGAGTAAACTTATGGTGATTCAATCCTTACTCAAAGTGCGGAGAGCCTCAACAAGGGTCTCATCAACTTCCTCAGGTCCCATTCCGGAGCCATGCATGGGGGGAGGTCCCATTCCGGAGCCATGCATGGGGGGAGGTCCCATTCCGGAGCCATGCATGGGGGGAGGTCCCATTCCGGAGCCATGCATGCGGGGAGGTCCCATTCCGGAGCCATGCATGCGGGGAGGTCCCATTCCGGAGCCATGCATGCGGGGAGGTCCCATTCCGGAGCCATCCTTGGGTGGGGGTCCCTGTCCATTGCCTTTACGTCCATTGCGTTTACGTCCACGTCCACGTCCACCCTTTCTTTTTCCAACTGTAAAGACACAGGATCATAAATAAAAACAGTTACAGAAATTCATGAAATAAGAATCTGGTCCCCACAGACCTAGTGGTACTAACAGCCTTAATGCTAGTTCTCTCCTGCATACTTTGGCAGCACCAGCAGGGATTTGTCGTTACTATATATATGCAAGTGCGATTTCTACAGACTGGACTCTAACAATTACGGCACAGGTGTGTAGTAGGCCTAATTCACAGTGCATTTCTCATGGTTAAATACAAAATGATGTCGTATTTAGATATATGAGAGATGCTGTGAATGGTAGCGACCAAAGATATGTTAAGAATTGTATTGGTAAAAAATATCCACAGAGTTCCTTGAACAAGTCAAACTCAGTTCCGACCAAAAACAACTCATAATATATTTCATTCAGGCACACTAACCACGTTATGTCTTCATATAATATCATATATCCATACTGGCATTTCCTTTACAGCTATGCTTATTAGCGTATGCTGCAAGAGTAAGTCAATGGTCATATAGTTTCAGCATTTTGTATTTGTGTAAATTTGAATAGTTTTTGTTGCCATGTACAATATAACTACAATGAAGAGTGTACTTGGAGACACAGTGAGGAACTTAGAACTTTAAAAGCATAGTTTAAACAGAATCATTTTTCTCCTATGTTTAGCACATATTAGAGTAAGTCATTATAATAGACATATATAAAGTTATATTATGAAAATAGAAATAATTCAGTGCTAGTATTTCATGTCATACCTCGTCTCTTCTCTGGTGCCTTTCCAGAAGCCCTTTCAGATAGAACCAGGGAGCGGAGAACTTCCGCGATAACCTCCTGAACATTATTGGGTCCCATTCCAGAACCATCCTTGGGGGGAGGTCCCTGTCCATTTCCTTTTCTCTGACCCTCTTCTTTTTGTTCTTCAACTGTTAAAGATTTGACATATAACCACCTTTTTTAAGGACACTTGCTACAAACATATTGAAGAAAAGTAAGCTGGTATCACGGTTACTGCACGTCGCCAGGGTTAGCCGGTAACAACTCTCTGTTGGAACAACTAAAGATAGTACTAGCGGCTGTCCTTACTCAAGGTCTCCAGCCTCCTGAACGCCACACCGCTTATCAACACGTTTATGATGCCAAAGATGTGTAGTTCTCAGAATTTTGATAGTATTTATGTACATACATGTACAGGATTATTACTTCGTTTATAATACACAATAGTTTCGTACTTTACTACGCATGTCACCTCAAACTTATATCATGTAAATTCCGATATTGTACACATTCATACTATAGTTTTTTACTTGCTTCTCTTAACTCTCCTCATTATTTGTGCTATGTCGCACCATAGCACAACATTATCACGAAAAAACGAATGATTTAAGGCATATGTAACTATTTAGCTGCAATGCAATATACAAATACGTAAAGTAACGTATGTAAAAGAAATTCTCCTTGACTAAGATCACTCATGGGAATGTCCTTTGAACAATACAAGTATTCTAATTGAAGTCAGAGCTAAACTTAATCGGCATTTATTGTGTGCCGTCATATCGTTTTCTGAACTTATGGATTTTCAAAATAGACTAGGAATTTCAATATAGAAATTTGATTAAAAAAAAACAAAAAAACTTACGCAGAGCGCGGACGGCCTCCTCGAGTGTCTCTTGAACCTGTCCCTGGTCATGTCCAGCCCCGGCGTTTCCAGGGCCTCCATCTGGGGAGAACCAATGTCAAAGGTTGTATTAATTTAAACCTGATACAGTAAGTCAATTAGTCATCCAGCAAGAGCTACATATTAAAGGCATATCCTACAACAAAAATGCATATCCTACAATACACCAATGTACAGGAGATCATCATTTATAATCCTATTTCAGGAAATTGATTTGGGTTTCAACTATAAAAAGGTAAATTATCGGCTATGCCTCTTAGAGAGACCAAATAGTGATTTAATTAGTTGTTTTACCTTAGGCAAATCCCCTTAAAAAGCATTTTATGAGGGCACTGCTTTCCATTGCAGCATTTTACTACCATTTGGGAAACCAGTTTACCGGATCCTACTAAGTTATGTCTCCGCAAATGTGATGGTGTTTATACTACGAGATAAAGAATAAGCAACTTTCTATGTAAATGCCGTGAAGGAAGTACTACTAACATTTGTTTCTCTTTTGCTTGTCATTTGGACCGTTGCCAACAGCTTGTCCTGGACCCTGAGACGGTTCTGTTAGGAGGTAAGCGTTTTACATTACGTCACAGGTCTCAGTATGTAAGGGCTCAAGTTCCCCAACAAACATTTGTTCAAAGTAGCGGCGCCTGGTCCAGTAGACTAATTTGACTTGGCTGGGTTATTTATCCAGCGCAGGGGACCTTGGTTGTGGCCCATTTGATTGAATAAACAATAATCGATGTTTTTGTGGACAGGCGGCCCTAAATCATGAAGGGATGACATCGTAATACACGAGCGTCAGCGAATTTATTACTACTTCGAGTGGTTTACAGGGCCGCCTGTCTACAAAAGCATCGTTTTTTGTATTATCAATCTTTTTCAATAAATTAAACCCAGAAATTGCCATATGGTATCAACGTGGACTACATATCTTGCTTCATAGCACAAAGGGATTTTTTGTGTGGAAGTATTCAACAGATTTGAACCTGTATTTAACACGTTTATGGTATCTGACAGTTATTAGATAGAAAAATATTTGAAATATTTGGTTCTCTTCAATTCATAAATAAAAAAATAGAGGTGCCCTATAATGTGTAATACTTGATTTGTGGTACAACAGATTCAATACATTCTCTGAAAGTTTGAAGATAATTACATGGGTAAAACCATGTTCCCACTCACCGAGGGGACTATTTTCTTTAGTGCCCAAGAATACACAGGGAAGAGGACACGCCGTGATTCGTCAGTTACGTGTTAAACACAACTTTTCAGAATTTCATTATCGTTCTGTTTGATATAGGAAAACGGCACTAGTTTTACAATGTATGGCCAATTGTATTATAAACGTAAGTGGGACTTACTAGCGGAGATGGCTGCAATCAGCCCGAGGGCGCACATTGCGAAAAGTACCCTCATTGTGGTCTACGAAACCTGCAACAAAATCAATTAGATTTATTTCAATGTTATTGTTAACTCAGACTGCGCGATAGAGTGTGGGGTTTACAATATGGATAACACTGTAGACAGAAAAAAACAAGTAAATGCAAATAAAACATACACGACTTGACTAAAAAAAGACAAGTAAATACATGTATTACAAATACAAGGATATGATATAAATATACTTAGTAAGAGATTCTTAGCCTTTTTATAGAATAAGCAGTGCCCTTTTCACCATATCCCTGTAGAGATCATAACACGATTGTTGCTGTATTTCAATTCCTAGATCATCCCAGATTCATTTCCCCTATATAATAGAGAGAACCTGTACTGCTGTGTAATAGCCCTCTTTATTCAATTTTATATTAATTTTAAGAGTTACTCCTTGATTGACGCTTTAATGCCAACACCCTTCATTACAGACATTCCCAAACGGGCCACTTTATTCTATCTTCACAGAGGGATCAGTAATATTAATCACGGACGATTTAAGTCAGTCCCAAACTATTCCCCTCTAATCTACGTTTTCAAATGGTAAGTAGTGCGACCACCTCATCACTGTGACCATTTCCTCAATGCCGAAATGTATTTTTTCAAATCAACAATTAAGATGCTTGGGGTCTATTCAGTCATGGGGCAAGTTGCTGTTATCCACTTGACAGCCAACTACTTCTGCAACAGCCTGTGGTGGGTTCAAAGGTGTCAAGCATTAGTGGGCCACTGAGGTATTTCAGTCTGTAGTGATTGGTCATGGTTAGTTGGTCACTCTGAGACACTAAGATACTGGTGCTCTGCACCCTACCAATGTCATACATTTGGTACTCAGATCATAAAGGGAAATACTTTATTCTGTTCAACACGGTGAACATTTATAATTCTCTCCTTAACATAAGCAGCTTATCTGGACGAGTTTCCCATGCTCAATAATCATACTAACAATAACGATATTGTTAATAATGAAAAATGATACCTCGGCCTCAATATCTAGTAATATATTTTTGCTGTGTACGTTTGTGCATGGATTGTATAGAGAAAACACGGTCCATGATTTGTTTAACCAGCCACTTGGTGGCAGTCCCTGAAAGGAGAAGTTGTAGCACAGGCTTAGACACGTCAATATATAATAAGTTCGTACAGAACCGGTCCCTGCTTGAGCCCTGGCGACCTTTGTCAACTTCTGGGGTTGCCTTGTAGTACTGAAATGGGTTGATCGTCGGATGGCGAGCATTTATTATTTAGAGCAGGGGTGGGGTCAGACATTTCGCATCATGAATTGTTATTTAAAACTTCCCCCCTGTCAAAACTCTGGACGATCACACTAGGTTAAGAAACAGCCATAGTTGTAAGTAGCATATTCAGATAGGCAGTATTTTTTCAAACCCGGACATTATTTTACAGATCCCTGTACGACCTGCATTGTATTGTCTATTTTAAACAATATTCCTTGTCTACTTTGTGTCAAAACTCACATTATCATATGAAACATGTCCTAACGCGTTAGAGATAAAAGAAAATCTTTCAAAAGGAAATAAGCTCTTTAGAAAATATATATATTAAAAAAAGAGTTTCCCTAATGAAATACTAATATCAGCCCCCCCCCCCTCCCCACAGAAGTACCAGAATGAAATCGCCCCATATAGAAATACCCCCAAAAAGTTTACCTCCTCCCGAGAAAACTATGCCCCCTGCTGTAAATAATGAACGGTCCTACGCGACATGTGCCCCGCTAGTTTAGCCCAGCCCGGGTTGGCTTATCAAGCACAATGAGAAGGTTTAGAGAAAAGAAACGGATCTCTGCCCTACGCCAAGGGTCACCGCTGACCGACGCACCGCCAGCGCCTTCAGAATTACGTCTAGACTTGATCAAGTCTCTGATTATGGGCATTCAGTAAGAAATAAAGACTATTTGGCAAGGTTATATAACCTTCCTTTTAGCTCAGAATACCTGCGAGGAGGTACAGGGTGTAGACGGATTCCCTGTCCAAATAGATGATACAATAAAAAATATACCAAAGTTAACCATTCATAATATACTAGCTTTTTTGGTGAAAGTTCTGTTCAGTTCTGTTTTTCCTAACCATCAACACATTTGAGACAAAAAAATATAATGACTGCTTTATCGCTTGATACCAAAACCAACCAGAACTAAAACAGATTGAGGTAAAAACACAAAACCATTGTCTCCACCTATTCAAGAACCCAGAATATCTTCAGGTACCAGCTCAGTTCAATTCCACAATGATTAAAAAAGTGGGGGTAGTTACCTGGCCTAATATGCGAGTACATAGGCCCATTTAATTAACTTTAATAATCTAGGATCGTACATGAAGACCGTTTTCTGTACCTCGACTATTATAAAAGGATAATCCAAGTACAAGTCTACTCTAAGACAGTCATAGCCGTCCATATTAGAGTCGTCCTAGTTGAACAAAATTGACCCACATCGTCCATGGGAATCTATGGCATACAGGGTCTACTTATAAATACGATCCTAGATTATTAAACGAGCCCCAGGCCTCTCGGCTCGGGTGGAGTGGCGGGGCGGCGGCAGGACTCGAGACAAAGGCAAGTCTAGCCTACTGCTATACGAGGGTCCTGAGAATTCGCTTTGTGAATTTTAACTCCAGAGGGCAATAAAGTTTCCCCTAAACACTGCAAGAAACACCGAGGCTTCCATAAAGTATTATTAGGGTTACTATCTTTTCTTTAGATTTCATTTTAATAGAAAACAAACCCATCATATTGGGACATATATAGGCCTATAGATGAATTACATTGTCTGTATATCTCGAACATGTATACAGGTCATTTAGCTCGGTGGATAAACCGAGAAAGATAATAAAATGACTATTGTACAAGTTTGGCAGTTATTGGTGATCTAAGGGTGGCGACTATTAAGATTTTTCATTCGGTTTGGCTACACCTGTGGAGTTTTAATCAGCCAATGTTCGTGTGAACAAAGTGTGTCTGCTCCTTGCTGAGGGCAGGACAAGCCATGCTTGGGGTATATGGAGACATGGTTAGTGTGCCGGAGTGAAATCTCTTCTGAGTTGTTTTGATTGAAAATATTCAGAGTGCATAGTGTGCTGAATGAAATATGTACAGCTGGCCAGTAAACAGACCGTTCCACCGATATGGGTTTTTATATGCCGGCAGTCTGCCGGCGAGAACCATACAGGCCCCGGCTGGGGCTAGCGCCTCGTTTGGGGGAACTCTCGCTATATATAACTTGATAACACTTAACTGGATAGTATTCCAAATATAGAGTGGAGCGGCGCCGTGTTGAGTGACCCTGAACTTATTTCATCCTCACTGAATCCCCAAAGTTAACTTTATACATATATACCGCGCACTCCTACCCATGTCGTATTTATGGCCGTACATCACTTAATGCCGTATGGGGTACAGCCATCCGATCAACATCAATAAAAAAAGTGAAAATTTTCATCAAGACTACTTGATAAAGTTGTTGATAAGACTATTCCTCAGCCTTCGGAACCGGCATATCAAATTGACTAAGAACAAAAGATATGTTCATCATTGATGAATGGGCGTGTAGTTATTTATAAAGGAGTAATAGTTCAAAGGTTTGGGTTACATTCAGTCTATGGATAGCTCTCTCTAAAACACTTGCACCCAGTTAACTTGTCATTTCCGCGACCGCCTGAGTCTAGCATCAGAACGTATTTAGCACTAGTGGGTCTTGAGTTATTTCGGTGTCGAGTTACTGGTCATGGTCAGCTGGGCATACCTCAAAGTGCCTGAAACACTGACACCCTCCGCCTTCTCCAGTGTCACTGTGAATAGGAATACTTTTTTTGCAGGACGATGAAAGTCTTCATGTGAGCACTCTAACCTCTAGACGATGTAAATAGGGCGTGCGAGCACGCTCTAAAACTGCATATTGTTGAGGTGCAACTTCAGTAAGCCCATCCGATATCAACCCTTAATGATATCAAACCCTTCAAATGTTTCTCTAGAATATAGAATGCACTAGACATAGTCTACACTGGATACCTGGTTACACGCTACATGCTGGGGCCGGGCGGTAACTGAGTACTAAAAAAGAAACCAACAAGTTTTGGTCAAAGTCGTCGTACTCCACGAGTTTGGTGCGGAGTGATATGAACTAGGCGAGAGCCGAGTGAATATCACATAGCGTTCAAATGAGTCGGAGAACAAACACCTTGACCAAAACTAGTTGCTTTCTGTATCTATGTCACCCCTGTACACCCTAAAATATTGGAGAACACACAGGATAAAGACCATGGAGAACGGACGGCAATACTCGTAGGGGCGTGGAGAACGTTCCCTGTGTTAAGCCTATGGGAAAAAATATCAGGGGTGGCTACTCACCTGTGTCGCAGACAGGGCTGGTGTGGAAGGGGCGGATCCGGCCGCCGTCAAGTCTGCAGTGGTCCCTGGTCAGGTGTGAGAGGAGTGCTGGTCAGTTTTGAGCTGCCGGACTTCGGGCACGCCTGACTTTATACCCCACCACACTACCCTCCCACCCCTACACACCCTGCCCTCCCACCCCTACACCCCAACCCACTCACTCCGAGAACTGCCGTCTCAGCGATTTAGCGAGAGGGGCTGGCTGGACGTGACAGGAACGGAAAGGATCGGGTGGGGGTATATTTTGGGTTATTTGTGTGACGGGGATGGACCCGTCACACTTGAGTGGGCACCGGCCATAGTAACGACCTAACTCCTGACCCTCAGGAAGCGTGTGGCTATTAATACTTCTCTTTACAGACTGCAATACGCGTACCTGCTGATACAGAGTTCCTGAAGATCGACTCCGTTCTCACAGATTGAGACTGGAGTGTATTCCCAGCGGGGTCAGCTGGGCTCAGCAGTGCCTGGACTCAGAGCTTCAATTGTGCTGGATCACTCAAGTGGACTCCTTAATTACAAATTGGCATACGTTTAGGAGAGAAAGGGTCAGTGCCAACGGCTCGGGCATCCTACAATATGCCTGTGAATCATACACATGCAATTTCTAAATATTTTCTTTTAATTATTCAGCACAAAAGATGTACAATAAGGGCCTATGCTGACCATCTCAAATAACGCTTACATAGTCTTCTTTATTTCTAATTAACTTTCTTTATTAGTATTCCATACAATATATCAACTCAAGGTTTGTTACAATAGAGATCAATTACCAACAAAGATGTCATCCCCTTATCCCTGACATTTGGCTGGTTTTCATCTGGCGTCATTAAGGGCCATCATAACAGATTATTGCTGTATCTAGGAGAACAGTTTGGTTAAATCATCTTATTATACACCGTGTACTGCTGTAATAAAAAATTTCCTCTGCGTTGATCACAAATATTATTTATTGGTTCTAAACATCTACAACCGTCACGTTCATATAACGAATTACCCTAGTGTCTATTTAAATTGGTATGCTTTATTGAACAAATCCGCCATAAATTTGGACATAACATGGATTATATAAGATGAGATGAATGATGTGAGAATGACGGATTTAATGTTTTGTATACGGCTTGTTTCTGACATGCTTTTTTAGAGCGTGCTTTTATGCCTTATATACATTGCCTTAAAGTTAAGAGTGGTGATGTGGAAAAGTATCCCTTCAATATCTGCATGCTATTCACTGTGGTATTTGGAAAGGAACAAGGTGCCTGTATCCCAGGGTCTTAGAAGCCTGCCCAGCTATCCATGACCAATCACTCAAGACCGAAATACTTCAAGATACATTAGTGCTTGATATGTTCGGATCCTAGACTCAGGCAGTTGCAGAAAGGGCAAGTTGACTGGGTGCAAGTGGGTTGCAGAAACGATCCATAGACTGAATGTAACCAAACCTTTTAATTGTTATTCATTTATAATTGCACGCTCATTTACCAATTATGAACATACCACTTTCTCCTAGTTGCACGAATAGAGCAAGCCAACTTGGACTACTTTGGCCAGGTCAGTCCAGGGTGCCATACCAAAATATATGGGACTACTTCTGAATAATACTCTCACGAAATTTCGGAGAATATACCTACGATATTGTACTAAACACTCTTTGGTAAAATATATGATAGAAATAAGAATGACTTGTCATATCACGTGATCAAACAATAGAATACGGGTTTAGCCATAAATCGGCCCGGCCCAGGGTTATACCAGTCCCAAGTACCTGACCCGACCAACAGGGCTGTGCCCGCCTTTAAAGGGTTAAGGGACACTCCGTGTCAGGAAAACGCATCGTGTATGGAGGCACCATTCATCGGAATGTTACTCTCTATTAGCTTTTCAATTTCACCTCGTGTAAGGGAAACCTCACGTTTGGGGACACTTTGTACTGAGGGTTTTCCTCATACGCGGGGTTCTACTGCACTGAGGTTTAACCCACACTAGTATAGTTCTCAGGGGGCGTACCCAGGACCTTTTTCTTGTGAGGGAGGAGGATGCATATAGAATTATCTAGAAGATCAGTGGGGGTCCAGGGGCAAAGCACCGCCTGGGGTACTAGGGGACAAATCTCCTAGGAACCCTTGGAACTTATAAAGATTGAAATTTATATAAATATATATATATATATATATATATATATATATATATATATATATATATATATACATATATATTAAATTTCAATCTTTATACTACATGAACGTCAGTCAATATAGACTGGTTTTATGCGGCATTTATTCTAGGAGTAGGCCCGCGTGGGGTTACTCACTTGAGGTTATGATGATGTTACGGTTATCAGGGAATATTGCCAGGGATCCAGCAGCAAAGCCCTTCCTCAGGGTCCAGGGGGAAAAGCCTACCGAAGCACTTAGATTTTATACATTATACGCGCCATACCCAGGATTTTGCTTAGTTGGGGTGGGGAGGTTTACATTCTCCAGACCTCCTGGGGAGATTACTAGGGATCCAATGGCATAGGTCCTCTTGTGTGTGTGTTGGGGGTTGGGGGTTGGGGGGGAGCCTTTAGAGGTACTTTTTATAGACTTCTAAGGACTTAATAGATTATACATGAAGTATCCAGGATTTTGTTTCTGTTATTTTCTAAACCCAGTTTTTTTAAATTTCGTCTTATGATGGTGTGTTTTGTATTTGCGGATCTAAGTGGTTCTAAAGCACCTCTATATCAAGGTACTAGATACTAAAATATACTCTAAACCCAACTACACCAATATCCTCTTTCGCCAAAAGAGTCATTCCAACCTGTGAACACTGCTTGTGGGTGAAACAGTCTTTAGAAACTCCAGGCCCTTACTCTGACTGTCCAATAATAACTAAGTTGACCCACAATTCTATGAATCTCATATATATCATTGACTGCTCAAGCTGTATAGAATATTATGTATAGGTGAAATTTCACAACACCCCAGACGAAGACTCATATATGATCTCTCAAACCTTTGACATGACTAACAAGATAATACCAGAACATTTAAATGGCTATTGTAGAACAGGGCAAGGTTATCTATCCAATAGATCAAATTCTCGACCAAGGCTCAACAGAGCAAAACACCATCAAACAGAGGGATATTGAATACAAGTCGGTACAAAAACAAGACTAATTCAACCTCGGTGCATGAACATTAAATTAGTTCCACAAATTACAGTGGCATTTCTTTATTTCAAGTGTTTCTTTCAATTTTTCTCATGCCAGAGTTATTCTAATTGAACATAATTCTAATCGTACAAAGTTTTCACATTCTCCTAACTCCTAAATGTTTTTTTAAAAAGATATGACAGCTGAAATAGATTAGGGCATTGTATGAATTCATGAGTCTGGTCTGTCTAAACTTTAGAATTGGTAATTTTCTCAGTTTTACCCTAGAAAAAGATAGGCATATATGATGGCTAGACTTGTCAATGTATTGTTGTGTATCCAGTTTCAGTGTTCCTGCATTATATACGCTATATCTAATGTATTTTTGGGGTGATATACATATATGACACACCATATTGTCCAGAGCTGGAATACCATAGAATATGATGGCAGCACTGTTCCGTCTCTGGAAATAATCTCAAGGGGCATTATGAACATAATACTCTTATACACTCAGTCCTCTAATGCTAAAGAATATGTTGTCAGGTGTTTGTTTGGCTGCAGGCATTGCGTAACCAAGTAGATAAGGTGAGACTCCAACCTGTGGGAATAGGTATATTGATTATTCATGATTATCTATTCATCTATTTTTTTTATTTCTTATTGTTTATTTCATTTGATTATTCGTTAAATTTATCCTTTATGTATTAAGAAGTTGATTTATTTATATCTCTATTCGTTCATTTGAATTTTTGATTCTTAAGGTATATCTTGTCAGCTAGGATATAAACAAATTAAATCAAATGCATTAGATTAGATTAAGAAATGTCTAACATGCAATACAATATATTTCTATCTATCTCATTTATTTATTTCTTAATTGTCTTAAACTTAACTTAATTTTAAGTTTAAATTTATTTGATTTAAAAAATCAATTGTTATTTGTTTTTTGTTTTTACATCATCTTTATTAGTTTAAGCATTCTTATCTCATTGTTTTCCTTTGAAAATCTTAGAAATCTCAAATTCATTTCAACTAATATATTCTCATTTGATATTATTCAATGCCCATTCTGTTGCATTTGTTAAAGCTTTTTTTATGTAGATGGCAATTTTTTTTAAATTGTCATAATATCAGAATACTTCCCGTTACTTCGTAAATGCAGTTAGGGATGTCTAAATCTCTATGCTGACATCTTGTCTACTTTCTGAAATCCTGGCTGTTGATCGGCCAGTCAATTGCTCTGCCATAACCATGGCACTTTATTCCTATGGGTAAACTTGTACCAGGGGTGATATCTTACAGGGAAAAGGTGTGAAGTACACCCGTCCCAGGTACATTAGTCTCTACCTGGGAACGCCGCTGAGGGTCACTGGAGATAGGTGCTGGTCGATTACGTAAGAGAAAGTAGATGGCTAAACAAAAGCATGGACGCATTCAGTCTCAGGCATCGGCACTGTTGTTTTGTTTACATCCGCTTTGGGATTATGGTTCAATCAGTTGAAGCTTTTTGAAGATTTTATTTCCATCAAGTTAGATAAATCCATCGCAGGTGTTCATCAAGAGGTATAGTTATTCCAAAAGAGTATGCATTTACATCTACATCTAGGTGTGTATGTGTGTGTGTGTGGGGGGGGGGGGGGGGGGCGGGAGGGGGGTTGCTCTAGCCATTCACAAATAAGGCTACATTTTATATGAGGTTTGATTTTTTTTATTTTCAGAGATACTTTCTTTACGGTTACAATCTGATCTTATAAACAATGAAAACAACCATTTCAAGATGTGTAGATGATATTGTGCCCTTTTGGTAGCTATCGTTTAAAAAAAAATTCAAATGAAAGAAAAGGAGCAAGCGGGTGTTGATAGGGTTGATCTGCTGACTATTGAGAATTCTCACTTTAGGGGAATTGGTGCTTGACATATAGTGCTGTCACTAAACAATATGTTCTTCCTACCATGGTGTAGGAAAGGTGCTTTGACCACACATTTTATTTGATGTTGTATTGTTTAGTGTGTGACTTGAACTTGTTCTGCGATAGGGAAGGCTATGCATGTACACTAAGGAGAGACTCTGTACTGGAAGATGAGAGTTGACATGAAATAAAGAAAGAATGATAATTTTGTATCCATGAAAGCCACATGTGATTACTCCAACGTTGAACAAGGTCATTTATAGGTGCTGGAGATGTGTACTGTCCGTTGTAGAATAGTGTTATCCTATTTAAAGTAAAGCCTTGACGTTAGAGGAAATGAGTTAGATTATAAGTGCCCACTCTTTTATCTTATTCTGATAAGTACTGAGTGAAAGGAATTCGGACAATACAGTGCAGTTGTAAAAGGAAGCAAACACTATACGGACATATTACAATAGTGAGATGAAACAAGGAATATGGACACCACAATGCAATTATGAAAAGGAGGGGGAAAAGTATACGAACATGTTATTACAATTGATAACGAGTCGAAACAGTGACAATACATGGAGTGGAGTGGATGTATCAATTTACCTTGCTGTATTGTGTTCGTTGCTTTTTCCCCAAAAATTCAGATACATTTTTTTCACATGGGAGAACATATATTCTCGAATGTCGAAATTATCATACTTTCCAATGCTATTCCTGACAAGAGTTCAGGTCAACGGATGTGCTTCTTATAGATAAAATGATTTATTTTGAATTTAGATAGCAAAGACAGTGGAGTAAATGTTCATAAAAATAAAATACTAAGATGGCTTTAACCCCCATGGAGGCGGCCATTTTGAAACTGCATATTTGGAACTTGAACAATATCTAATCGAGTTGTCAGAAGCCAATAGAAAAGGTATATTTAACTAGGTTACAAAAGATTGTCAAAATAAGGGAGAGATATACCAAAAAGGGGAAAGATGTTGAAAAGGAGCTACCATGAAGTCATATATGATTGGTGATGAATACATCTATAGTATTGTTTGAGAGTAGTAATCCGAAAATTGTACACTGCCGCATGAATTACTAGAATATCATATCAAACGCCCAAGTATGTAAATACTGATAGGCTGTGAAAAGTCAAGGTTTGGCCATTGTTACACGCCACAAATTCAGATACTCGAGGGGAAAGGTCGCGGCTTACCCATTGTTACATGCTAAATAGCCAGATCTTTTCGGTAAACCAGCCTACCAGGCTACAGATTCAGACTTTGAGAAATGCAAAAAGATCAGTGGTTTGGGTTCTGAATTATACTGTTTTACCAGAGATTCAGTAAGATGTCAAGTTGCTGACTTTTGGGGGTCAGCAAAAAAGTGTGTGTGGGTCGGGGGGGGGGGTCAGTGTTCCTGCCCCCCCCCCCCTCCCAATTCTGCCGCCACTGTGGACCCTCCCACCCACTATATAGGCTTTAAGTGTTCAATATTTCTTCTCTAGCGAAAATAATGCCCCTTTTGTTGTATATCATCATAACTTATTCACTGACTAGAAACAGCATACAAAAAGTGCATACATGCAGAAATTACAGGCGCAGGATTGAACAGACCGTCTTCGGCTTGATTTTATTTTGTGCCCTGAATGCGCCCTCGTAAATGGTCGGAAATAACACGTTGCAAACCGGTCAGGAGCAGGGTGAGACGGGGACTGTTCCAGACCCGTTTTGCTGAGCGCGCATCTATCATTCCCTGATTCACGTAACACTGCCATTGATCAGGGACCTCGTAAAACTTAGACTTGCTCGAGTCTTTGATTATAAACATTCAATAAGAAATGAAATTACTTTGTAGCATGCAGACTTCCCTTGACACCTAACAGGCATGAGTGCAGTGGCTGAGATAGATTGGCTTATGTATCGGTAGGGAATCGCAGGGAATAAGAGTTTATCCCTTGTGAAATGTTGACATGCCAACTGCTAAATTGTACAATTAAGGCACAGCATATGACCGCTCTGCTTAACCCTCCCACCGACCCATGTGAAAACTTGAGCTTCCCTTGATACCTTAATTCCCCTCTGTAATGTGCAAACCCTGTATTACAATGACAAATATTTCAATGTATCTTATTTCTGGGTCCAACTGGCACCCCTGCTTAATTATGCAGTCAATTGACTGTACTTCCAGCTATATGTAGAATAATTATCATGATTGCGTTGCATCATGGTTGCCTTTTGTGTTCGTTTATTATTAGTAACTGTAACAAACAAAAGGAAATTGTGAGTGAGTGGTTTTATTCACATGACAGTACCCTAATAAAATCTTCTAAAAAAAGAAATTATTGAGGCGGTGGCGGAGGACACATGGACTGAGGTCAGTCTAGGGTCAGTTGCGTGCAGGGTGGTGGGGCCAGGTACGGGCCGGGGACTCAGTGCAAAACAACAACATACTCGTCGACCTCACGAGCACGACACCACTGAGTGTCCTTCTGAACCAGGCAATGAAGCCAGAAATGTGACAGTTTTCTCTACGGTTAAAGGCCCGTTATATTCATCTAGGAAGGGTTTTCACTACCACTACTTAAGGGGACTATACTCGTGTACTGCATGTAGGCTCATAAAGTGAGAAAGGTCACTATACTTATGGTGTAGGGTTATACAAGGTTATACTCTATTTCACTATACCTGTGGTCTAGAGTTATTTATAGGGCTGAAGGTAATTTTACTTCTGGTGTAGGGCTAAGCTAGAATTCAAGCAAACGCAGCACTGGTTAAACCTCAGTAGAGGGATCGGGGCAGTGGAGTAGTTCAAAGAGATAAACCAGCGATGAACTGCCCAAACCTAGTTAATTAGTGTTTGCAGTTGCCCGCCTGTTACCAGCTGGTGGGCATCACCAGGCTGGTGGGTTGGGATACTATAAGCATATTTGGCACACTCCTGTTTCCATGCAGTAGCGCTAGACAGGTGGAGCATGGCATTAAAGCAAGTGTTCAACAAACCAGGCGTTAGCCCCTGCAGGGATTCGTACAGGAGTCGCCGGCAGACAGAGCGGGTTGCCGATGAAGATCTGGAACAACGCGGAAAGTGTTGAAACCTTTAATTGCAGAATGATGTCTCCAGGTATTTCACTGGCTAAGGCAGCATGATGCCTCCAGACACTCCCCTGGCTATGGCAGCATGATGCCTCCAGACATTCCCCTGGCTATGGCAGCATGATGCCTCCAGACATTCCCCTGGCAGGCAGCATGATGCCTCCAGACATTCCCCTGGCTTAGCATGGTGCCTCCAGACTTTCCCCTGGCTATGGCAGCATGATGCCTCCAGACATTCCCCTGGCTATGGCAGCATGGTGCCTCCAGACATTCCCCTGGCTATGGCAGCATGATGCCTCCAGACATTCCCCTGGCTATGGCAGCATGATGCCTCCAGACATTCCCCTGGCTATGGCAGCATGATGCCTCCAGACATTCCCCTGGCTAAGGCAGCATGATGCCTCCAGACATTCCCCTGGCTAAGGCAGCATGATGCCTCCAGACATTCCCCTGGCTAAGGCAGCATGGTGCCTCCAGACTTTCCCCTGGCTATGGCAGCATGGTGCCTCCAGACTTTCCCCTGGCTATGGCAGCATGGTGCCTCCAGACTTTCCCCTGGCTATGGCAGCATGATGCCTCCAGACTTTCCCCTGGCTATGGCAGCATGATGCCTCCAGGTGACTCCAGGCTTTCCTCAGGCTATGGTATGAAGATGCCTCCAGGCATCTTAGAGGCATCATTGATAATTGTATGCAAAATTCAATAAATAAAAATATAATTATTTGAATTGAAAGAAATTTTAAAAAAGTATAAGAGACATATTGCCCTTTAAGTTAGTATAACAAATTCTCAGTTACCAAGGTAAAATTTCCAAATTGCACATCATGTAACATTGCTATTCCCCCCAAAAATAGGTGCCTGCCGTAGCAGGGCTGTTTATGCAGACAATGTCTGCCGTGTGATACTGAGCAGGGGAACTTGGTGCTGCAGGGAAAGGATCAGTCGCAGTATTCAGAGGATCTCTGACAAACCCACATCGTTAAAACGTTACTTAACTTGCAGAGTAGGGTTATATCGTATTAAAGGTTACTATAGATACTTGAAGTGTAGGAGTATATATATGGTTAAATGTCACTATACTTGTGGTAGATTCATGTAATCATTACAAAAGCTATGAAGTTAGACAATCGTTATCGTCATTTATCTCACCCAAGATATTTTTTCTCCATAGACTTAACATTGGGAACTCGTATCTAACGCCCATTAGATATTTAGGAAAAATATCCAATGGGGGATAATGTCACACATGTTAGCCCATTAATATTAAGGGTGAGATAAATTCAGAAACCCATTCAAGTTTAGGGTCAGAGCTCGATCCCATCTCATTTGAATCACATTGTAATTCACGCGGCTTCCCATTGTGAATTACTATGTGATTCAAACTCGATGGGATACAGGCTCAGACCCTAAACTTTCATGGGTTTCCTCTATAATACCTATAGATGAATCACCTATACATACTGCCTCCTGCTACTAATGGCGTGTTTTCAAGAAGAAACCAACAAGTTTTGGTCAAAGTCATCATTTTCCACGAGTTTGATGCGGTGTGATATGAAAGAGGCGAAAGCCGAGTGAATATCACATAGCATTCAAACTAGTTGGAGAATGACTTCTTTGACCAAAACGAGTTGCTTTCTGTATTTATCTGACCCCTGTACACATTGAAACAATAGACAACACCCAGGGTATAGACCATGGAGAACGGACTGCAATACTCGCAGGGGCATGAAGAACGAGTTCTCAATGTTAAGCCTATGGGCATATATTCCAGGGGTGAGATAATATCGTAAAACTGGATGAGTTGTAATCTTGGCCACTATATGCCATGACTGGAGTTTGGCATAGTGACTTCATGAGGTGAAGCCGAGTGAAGTCCGGAGCCAAAACTCCAGGAGTTGCATGCGGTGGCCAAGATTAAAGCGAATCAACTTTTGATTTTCTCCTACCCTATCTCCTCAGTTTTGGAATATTACGTGATAACAATTTTGTATGCCATTAGAGGCATATAAAACTCAGTATGCCAGTCAGCGTGGCATGCGGAAACTCAATGTTAAGCCTACGGGAATTTACATTAGGGGTAGGATAAATAGTCATACGCCACACTGAGACGTACGGAGTATTAGGTAAAGCGAGTGTTTCACCAACCAGGCGCTAGTCCCAGCCGAGACCCATGCGGGGGTCGGCTGCACACCGGGGATATTGCTGCCGACAATCTTCCCGGTGAAACAACACAGATGCGTCCCGAGGCCTTCGGCATTGGGATGTATCTGATCAACAATTTCGCTGCATATTTTTCATGTATGACGATATTAAGTCAGTTTCCATATAGTACAGATTCTCCGCTGTAATGACGAAAAGGTATATTGAGAAAAGCTTTATTTGTTGCTGAACGAACCCAATGAATATACACCTTTAGAATCGTGTTGGTTTTTGTAGCAGAGGCCGGCTTTCTCGAGCTCGTGTATACATGTACGTAAACACTGCGCACCATTCGACCCTTGTTACTGCAGCACCGTGTTAGTTGATGTTGCGTTGGGGGAAATAAAACCACAGCCAAATAGGAACCACTTTGACAAGGTGCTCCATAACAGGCCCTATTCATCCACCCTGTTTAAAGACGTCACGTCGGATGTGTTTTTCAACGCATGCCCAGACAGGTTGCTGCGCATGCGTACTTGGGTGTCGTCGTGCAGCATTCTCGAGTTTCTGTTAACCTCAATGAACCCTCAGTGGTAAGTCTGTAATTAGAAATATGTACACAAGTTACGTCAGACAGACCATGTTCGTGTTTTCCATGGTTATAAATAGCAAAAGCCTGTTAGGTATTCAAGTCATACGGTGTGCTGTACCGAGCTTTTTTCCATCTAGAAACTCATCATTATTTCATCCCACAACGAGGTGGAAGGTATTTGTTCCTGTATGGTAAAAGGACACATGAGATTGTGAGGAAATGTAACTACATGTGTACTACTTTCCGTATATATGTTATTCAGAGCGTCTTTGAAACGCAATAAATGGAAGACTATCCATGTGATGAATTTGTGTGCAATAAACAAAAAAATATATATATAGTATATGTCTACCTTTAAAACTGAATAGTTTGGCAGATTTAAGGGAGGGAGGCGTGCACCCAAAATAGGTTATGATATAGGATGTTGAATGTAATTTTTTCGTTCCATTAGACTTCCTTTCGGGGTCCGTGGTTGGAAAAAATTTAGGATGTTGTTTAGCTTTCATTGATTCTTCGCACTCCCTTTAAATATGACTCCCTAAAAATGGTGTGTCTGTTATGAATCGCGACTCCTTTGTCTGCAGAGAATAGGGTCCCATTTTCTAACGAATAGTGCCATTTTATCTCTAACCAATAGCAGCCTGTTGGTTTGTTATATAATCTCACTCAGCTTTGCCTCGTGAGATTACTCCGCAACCAAAACTAACGGCATATTTTCAATGGCGGTGGATCTTGATGCAGACCTTAGTATCCTACCCTCCTATGTTCTTAGTCGTCCCGAATATCTTCTATTCTTCATGCATTATCTCCTAGCAATAAGAAAAACCAAGCACAAGGAAATTGAATGCAGAGAGTATGCCAGTGGGATACGAAGTGTTTGTTTCAGTTTCTATCATAAAAGTGACAATAAGGATTCCGCACATAACTGTCACTGTACAAAACTTTTCGACCTATTTACGTTTTGCGTATAACTGCTAAAAGGCCTATTATTATCAGTTTTCGACACTCATACGTCCATAAATTTACTGCTGCCGTAAATCTTCTATTTCGCTTATACTAATTTATTGGAGTTTTGACCAAAGCATAAGACAAATCTAATTGACTTTGGAGGTTGCAGCGTATATTCGACTCATATATGGATTCTATTTTCATAATTATTTCCGGTAGCCATTTTCAAGAGACAAATTTTCGGTCCCCCATGGATATCCAAAATTATCTGAAGTGGAATTCACGCAGTGGAATTCATGTACCTCACAGGGTTGAGAATATCATGAGGTTTTGTTCCTTGTTAGGGGTAAATGTCGCTAACAATTGCAGGGGAAAAAATACATGTCTCAGGGAAAGCGAACCCTACAATCTAGACAAAGAGATTGTGTTCATTTACAGAATCTCAGCAGGATTTGCCTCAGACGAACACCCTGTGAGGTTCATGAATTCCATCGTGTGAATCGCGCTTGGGACAAAATCCCCTCAACAAAACCAAATCTTTTGAGATTTCGAAATAAAACAAGTTTTATTTTTCTAGGAGACTGGCGCACCTATCATTGACCCCCGCTTTATTTTGCAAGTATTTTAGGATACTCCAGTCGCAGTGGCATTACAAAATGCTGTTCACACATGAAATAGTCCATGCGGCTGAGACAATGCACTCTGTAGCAGGTTGTAAAGTACCAATCCTGTCTAAAGTGGGATTCACACGTAGAGACCCACGTACCTGAAACTTGTGTACTTCACACCTTTCCCCTAGTCTCAAACAATTCTCGGTTGGTACAAAATTCTCATGGCAAAGTGGTCTTATCAGTGTCAAGGAAAAATGGCAAATTTGATTCACATTGAAGGACACACCCGGTACATAATCTCAGACATAGTAACATTAAACAGTCACCCTGGGACTCAAGTACCCTTCAGGTGAGGGGTGTTACACACATGTTATCATGCTTGCTAGCCTCCTATTGGGTAGTGCAGGTACATAGTCGTAGCAGGTCCATTTGTCTCCCCAAAATGCCCCTTAAAGTGGGATTCACACGATGGGATCCATGTACCTCACAGAGCGTTTGTCTGAGACAAATCCTGTTGAGGTTTCGTCTGAATTGTATGGTTCCATTTTGCTGAGACCATTTTTTCCTTGCAATTGCCGGCTACAATCACTTCTAACAAGGAACAGACTCTCATGAGATTTTCACTTTAAAAAGGTTTAGAATTTAGAGGGGCATTTTGGTGAGACAGATGTATTTCACACATTCTCCCCCAATCTGTGAGTCCCATTGGTTTCAAATTACACCTATTCACATGGGGAAGTGCCCTGAATCCCCGAATGTGCACTCTGTGTTCCCTGTGTACCATGTTTAGGGGTGTAGGGTTGAGACTATGCACCTAGTAAGTCTTCCCATGTGTATTGAATCCGCCATGTTTACATGAGACTGTAGAAAGCTCCAATCTGTGAAACTTTGTACCAGGCGGGAAATAGTCGGTGACTGGTGAAAAGGTATGAAGTACAAAAGTCTCAGGTCCATTTGTCCTATCGTGTGAATCCCACTTTAAATTTAAAACATGTTTAAAATCAAAATCTCATGAGATTCTCTACCTGGTTAGGGCTCATTGCCGCAGGGAAAATAACTTGTCTCAGGGAAATGAAACCCTACAATTCAGATAAAATGGAATTCACACGGTGCGATTCATGTACCTCACAGGGTTCAAAATCTCATGCGATTCTGTTCCTTTTTAGTGGGAAATGTTTTTAACAATTACAGGGGGAAAACATGTCACAGGGAAATGAAACCCTATAATTTAGACGAAGAAATTGTGTTCGAATACAGAATCTCAGCTGAATTTGTCTCAGAAAAACACCCTGTAAAGTACATGAATCCCATCGTGTGAATCCCATTTTAAGAGATTGTGTTCTAGTACTGAATCTCAGCAGGATTTGTCTCAGACGAACACCCTGTCAGGTACAGGAGTCCCACTGTGTATGCATACCTCACAGGGTTCAAAATATCATGAGATTCTGATCCTTTTTAGTGATAAATGTCGCCAACAATTGCTGTGGAAAAGACATGTTTCAGGTAAATGGAACCCTACAATTTAGACAAAGACATTGAGTTCGAGTACAGAATCTCAGCAGGATTTGTCTCAGACAAACAACCGATGAGGTACATGAATCCCATCGTGTGAATCCCGCTCTAACTATTCATTGTTCACATGGGGATCATCTAGGTACCACACTCTGGGAAACCTTTGCTCAGACTATTTTCTGGGGGTCCTACCATATGAATCTCACATGAGACTAGGGAAAAGACATGAAATTCACCAGTCTCAGGTACATGGGTCTCACTGGGAATCCCGTTTAAGCATTACTGTGTATCATCTAGAATACGTTTTTAAAAAAAATTATTTGTTATCATATATGCTGCTGTATGACTACCACCAGGACCCATGGCAATATCTATATATCAAATGAAACTAGAAAAGGGTGTTACGAAATTAGTACTCCTCATAAATATCTCAAAATTAGATACACATCAATAGAAGGATGATTTGTTACACTTTCATATATATGGAATCACCAGTACAGATCTGCAAGATATCGATATGAAACTATTTGATAAGATGCGATTACCCTTGAAATGTTTCCTGAAATCATCAACTAGAAATAGTGCTATCCCCTGTTGAATAGGAAGAGAATAAAAAATTGGAATTGACACCTAACCCTTCATATACAAGTATCATATATCAATTTGTAGCAGAGATGAAGAGGAACGAAAAGAGTTTGTCCCAACACCACGATCCTATATGGTGCATATATATATGCCTTCTGGTGTGAAACACAGGAATCGTCGCTACCTGCACCAGGGATGCCTGTACCTGCTTTGAAAAGTCAAGATGTCTTCCGGGAACCAGGGGCCCCTTTAATAATCTAGGATCGCACATGAAGACCATTTTCAGTAACGCATGCAAAGGTTATCGTTCAATGAATCTGTTCCCTAAGACAGTTATAGCCGTCCTTCAGGTCGTCCATACGTGTTGAATAAAGATGACCCACATTGTCTCTGAGTCTCTCTGGCATGTAGAGAAGGGTCTAGTTGTACGATCCTAGATTATTAAAGGGGCCCAGACTCTACTCTGGCATCTATCTCTGATACTTCAGTGACTGAGCCTGTTCCTAATACACACCCTAAGAGAATAGGGAGCCAAAGTGAACCCGCTCCAACCACAGATAGCCGGTCACAAAATACTATTTCCGGGTATAGGCGCTCAGTAGTTAGACTATGTAGGTTAGAGATTATATGTCTCATTCTCCAATCTTTTAGATCCAAATTTTTAATAAACTTAACAACTGTCATCGTAGTTTTGAAACAAAGTTATTCAGAGACGATAGTTATAAACTTCACTTCAAAAGTAACAAATGAGACCAAAAACATAAGTCTAGCCTCAAACCCCCATAGCTTTAGCACTAAGCCTCGTTCTTACTGGCCACCGGAAACGTTGTTTTGTAGGTGGGTATCTGTGGTTTCAGTGGGTTCACTTTGGCTCCCTATACTCCGTAGTCTGTCAAATGGCAGGCTCCAACATCTGTAAAACCCAGACGTTCCCCAGGAGAATCGTGTTAACCACAAAGGCTTATTGATTTTTCTTTTAGGATTTTGAGGGACTTTTAGGGTCTTTTCCATCATGATTCATATTCAAGAGACAAGCATTATAATATATAATAGCCTCATCTCACAAGTATTCGACTATCCTGGATATTTTATAAATGGATCAAACAAGAATTTAAGGGACAAATTACAGGTAACGCAAAATAGAGGGCTGAGGATTTGCACTAAGATGCTAATAGGGGAACTTTCGGTAAGCTCCTTACACCGTATGTGTAAAGTACAGTTATTAGAAAACAGAAGACGGTATCTAAAAACTTTGTTCTTAAGAAAATATGCCGAAGGTATAGAGAGTGATAAGGACCCTAAGACAAGAACTCAAAAGAAGCGAATTATTAAGTTGAAAAGACCAAAAACTTCCTTTTTTAGGAAAAGCCCAGTTTACTCAAACATGAACGACTGGAATGATCTTCCTAAAAGTATTCAGGATGACAGTTTACAGAGCTTCAAAAGGCATATCAGACTGAAATTTTACGATACGTATGATTGAACTATCTTGCTCGGTTATTCCTAATCAAGTAAACTAGTATCAGTCAATTAGATTAAAAACCCAATCACTCTCTCATACCATTCATTGATTCATCATCATATTGTAAATAAGTTATGTAAGTGAAGGAAGTGTTGTCCGGTACTATGAAGCTTACTTGTTACACTAATGGCCGGCCTGAAAATCTGCGATGCAGAGGCCGAGTTTATGTACCCATTTACAGTACTACAATAAAAAAAAAAAGATAAAAAAAAGTGTACTTTCATTTAAGAAATTACAAAGATTTTGTTACAGAGAAAGGACTCTCATACCTAACACTGCAAATAGCTTATCAATAGTCTGGTTCTATACATATATTGTAGATCTAGAGTCAAACAAGCAGTTTAGTTACCCACTCTCTTCAATATTTCAGAAAGGTGAGAGCCTTCACAGCATTGTTCATTTTGTGTTGTCACATTTAATGAGTACCTCTATTGTATTTCTTTCAATTGTCTCCATAGGAAAAAAAGTTGGGCATTCGACACGTGTTGTGGTCCTACTGCACCAGGATAGCGGCAATAGAGTAGTCACTGGCATCCGTGTAAAGCATTTCAGGTTCTGTTGGGTCCGGATTAGCGATTGTGACTGTTCTGACCAGGGCCCGGTTCACAAGCAAAGTCAGAGTCAATTAAAATTGACCTAGAGCCTAATTGATTTCAAGTCCATGTCAATCCCACTGAGTTCGGCTTCACAAGCAAAGTCAATCACAAGTCAAGCTTAAAAAAACGTCCGAATTCACAAGTCTAATTGATACATGACTTGAGAAGTCAAGTCAATTAATTCTGATGCCGAAAACTGCCACTGAGGAGAAATACATTCAATGATACTGTTCTCGCCACATTATTTTTTTGAATATCACGATTAGGCCACTAAAAAACCAGTTGTTTTTCATCACCGTGCTCGTCAGCAAAAACGTTTTTATAAGATTTCTTTTTTTTTATAAGATGAACCTTTTAAAAATAATGAAAAGGTATGTGTATTTATTATCAAATTAAAGCTCTTGATGTCAGGGATGCACTCAACATGGTATTATGTGTTTTGTGTGAAAATGCATATATTTTATCTATACGCCACAAACACATGCATATAATGTATAGCAATATGCTTATATATGTAGAGACCTATATTGTGCACCATCACATACAGCGTATACTTAGGAGAAACCAAACGAGAGTTAGTCGTGTTGTTGTTTAATGCACGACGGCAATGTCGTGTATTACTGCTCGAGGCAAAGCCGAGTGCAGTGAGGAGCAGACAGTGCCGGAGTGCGATAAACAACAAGACTAACTCGAGTTTGGTTTAGAATTTATCCTACCCCCTCTAAATTACTTCAGCAAATCAAGAAATAACATAAAACTCACCGATAATCATTGGTCGCTTTTCAAATGACGTCATTTGATAACTGTATCCCACTAAGGCAATAAATTTCATTTTCCTGCACCGTAGACAAATACAGTCCGATAATGTTAAGCCTATGGGTTTTTTTTATTAGGGGTAGGATAAAACTGAGTTTCTCCTTGTATACATCAGCGTAATGGCTGTATTTGCCACCCAGCATATATGAATAGAAATATACTATGCACAATATGTATATGCTGGTCATATAGATGTTACTTACGTTTAGTGTATAAATGTATATATATTTTACTGCTCTTCTTCCAATCACACCAACCTGCCCGCCCTGGTGCCACTGTTGCCGCCACCGCCACCGTTCCACATACCAATCCGCCCCATCTGCTTATCACTCTCTCCTTACCCTCCCTATACCCCTGAACCAACACTGAAGCCCTCGTGCCCATGCCCAAGCCCATATATATAACGACAGTCTCCTGATACAGTCAAGTGCAAGCTTGTGCATTATAAACAGACCTAGCCTAAACCTCACAGAAAAATGTGTTTTTTTTTAAAGTAAAAACTATTAAATATTGTGGTTTGACTTTGATGACTAATGGAAATGAAATAAAAATAACAGTGGTGTAGACACGGCGTTCAGATCATTTTACAACCAGACTTAAATACCCCTGCAACATAGACGCATGTCATACGTCTATAGATGAAGCATATACTCAGTGCAAATATTTATAGGACTTAATAATTTACACTGAATGATAGACATATATACGCATAACATATGCAAAAAACGTTTTTCACCCTTTGGTGTATCTAGGTATTCCCAAAATCTTTCTTTTTAATTCAGTAGAAGCATCTCTCAATTTCTTGAGTTTTTCAGATGCATTCAACCATGGTATGAGTGAGATATTAGGAGTTTAGAGTGAGAGGGCAAGATAGGACCTAAAGAAGTATGTCTGAAGCCCATTTTTTGACACTTCAAAGGACATCTTTGGTCCAGTAAAAAAAAGTGCCCTCGTCATATTTTTCATGGCTTGGTGATGAGAAATAAGTCTTTTTAGTGGCCTTATAACCCAGGGTCTCCGGGGGTAGGTTGCAGGCCCAATGGATTCTCCTCCATGGTGCCCTCCCCTCAGTGTCCATTCAAACTAACATATGTCTCTCTCCATATGAGCCCCAGTCTTGGACCAAGTCATTCTTTGTGTGTAGGTTCGGAGGGCCAAAATACCTACTAAGAAATATTCATAGCTTAAAAAATATTTAATTAAGTCAAGCTTTATGGCCATTTTATCTAAAATGCACAAAGAACGGAAATAAGATCATGGTTTTTTATTTTGTTTTGAAAAGCTTTATTGGTTCGATTTTACATAAATCGCTCTTCCAGCAACAGCATGGTGTACAAAGTAAACAAAAATGAACCAATATGAGAATATACAATGAGTTCACAACCGTTGTGATATTTATAATACTTGTATAATTATGATAATGTTTCCATACGAAAATAGGTGTTTCACTTTTCTGATCTTAGGCAGAGATGTCAAAGTGACTACAAAAGTACAGAATGATACCTTCTCTTGGCACAGATCCAAAAGGCATGACAGATATGCAAGGAGAGAAATAGACACTTACAGCTCGTTGGTCAAGGTGGCTGCAGATTTACCTCCACCAGAGCTAGCATAAAGCCGGAGACACACCAAGCGAGAAACGTAGCAATTTCCGGAATCGCCAGCACAAAATGGCGAGTATGTCAGCTATTATTTGTTATTTCACCTGATTATTGCTTCCCAGGCGCTATATTATCAGTGGGAGATAATACTATGAAATAATATCTCACATACATGCCATCTTGTGATGGCGATTCCAGAGATCGCTGCCTTGACTCGCTTGGTGTGTCCCTGGTATAAGGTAGCAAGCGTTTGCTCTAGTGGCCAGTGTGCTCCAATGTCTACACTCTGGTATAGGCAGCAGAAGCATTTTATTTTACAAATATGTCGCTCTTTGACATATTTTTTCGTTTGATAAACCGTACTGCCTTCCCTCTGGGATATGGAGGAGCGTGCAGGCCCCAATATAATGAACCCAGTTATAAAACTTCGCTGAGATACTAAATTGTAAAATTTGGTAATACGTTTTCATTAGTACTACGAGAAAATAAGATATATTGTTCTGTGAGTTTTGTCAAGTGTAAAAAGTTGTGTGAGTTTTGATATGTTGAAATGTCGTTGTTACCTACCCGTTTGTCGCTTGTTTGCACATATACATGACTAGAATGTAACATATTTCTTAGTTGTTTTAGAGATATATAACGATCTAAAGCACAGTACCTTTTTAGTACCACCTACCCTACCTAGATACTTACTATTGGACTGTGGTTGAGCAACCATCCAGAAATGATATCCAATTCCTTACTTGTTCGACCATGTATTATAATGACATACTCTTCTGAAAAGACCGTCTGATATTCGTCAATGTCATACTCTTTGTTGCCTTTCGCCCCCTTAGACTATGAACAAGCATCAAGAGTAAACCAAGAAAATGGACTTAATAGTTATCCTAATGTACCATAAACAGGAACATCTATTAAGGCATAGAAATCTATATGTGTGAACACGTGAAAAATGATTTCTGTTATCAAAACCAGTGTATCCTAATTCTAATTCAAAATGTCCCTTAATCAAGTCCTATATGGGTCTGAATGTGACGGAGTCAATAATCTGGTCAGTGGAGGATGTAAGGAGGGTGTCAAAAGTCTATGGCTGACTGTCCCTCTCTCTGTGCTTGTTTCTATGTCTGGCTCTTAATCTCTTTGTCTGTCTGTATATCTATCTTTACATGTCTGTCTCTGTCTGACTGACTTTGTATACAAGTCTTTCCACTGTTTCCGTCCCTGTCTGTGTGTAAATCTACATGTCTGACTCTCTGTCTCTGTCTGTATGTATGTTTATATGTTTGACTCTCTATTTGTATCCATCCCTGTCTGTCTGCACATGTGGCTGACTTTCTGCATGTCTATCCCTGTATCTGTCCCTGTCTGTCTGATAAACACAATATGGATGAGCTCAGTACGTATGGTTTTATTCCCTGTGGAATAGATATGGTTTGAATGTCATATGCTCTGACCTTTAGGCAGCGTAGTTGAGGGTACATTTTCCCACGTTCAACAATAAGACATGTATATTATTGAGCGCGGGAAATCGCGCTCATATACGTCATCTAGACTAGAGGTTTGAATGCTCACACAGGCTTTCAGCTTACTGCAAAGAATCTAACACTGCACTATCCATGCACCAACTATAAAGACCTTGTGAAATGGACAGGTGTCCAGTATCCCAGTCTGACCATACCCCTGCCTCACTACTGACCTTGTTCCTAAAAATATATGTCATACAATTTGGGTAAGTCATAGCTAATACAGGTGCTGCACCTAATCACGTTTGCCTTGGTCTTTATTTAGCCTGAGCATACTGGTTTCTGATGGGACACACTCCCTACATGCAGAGCCAGAAAACCTGTTTTACCAGGTATTCACCTATGTGCTCTTCTGTAAACATAGAATTATGTACTATAAATGTCCCCTGCATTGGAATCGCCTGCCAGCTGATTATAGGTCAATACCTACCTATCCCTTTAAATGCAAAGAGAAAGAATTTATCAGAAATAGCTGTCTAAACTATTACACTAAATTTGATGATGAATAAAAGCCACTAAAATGATTAACTACAATCAGTTTCAAAATGATTATGTAATCCTTTCTCATATAAAGTTCACATTATTAAAGTTTTGTCAATGTATCTTTGTTGTCAATGACTGACTTGAAACAGAAATTGTTTAGAATGTAGCAACATCTAATAATTTCACTTTAATCAAATAAAATAAAAGATAATAAGCATATTATCACCTATTATATAGTCAAACCATGACATTTTCATGGTTGTTTTAGTGTTTAAGAAATTTGACATTTAGGTTTTGAGAGAAGTGGTCTTTCAGTGAGGTAGTCATATTAGCAAGTTTATCATATCATCATATAATACCCAACGTAATCTAAACAGAAAATACAGCAAAAAGGATTGGGACATAGCCATAATGTTTGTAAATAGTTATTTAAGTGGTCGTTATGTGAGAATCTGCAGTACTTTAGGAATACCGCGCTCATCCATTGTAAATGGAAATATCATTAGCTCCTAGTATGTGATATATATAATCGAGGTCTAATTTGATAAGAACAGAATTTGAAATGTTATGGGTATTTTTTTTAGGATATGAGGTAAAATACTGGTAACATGCTCAGCCAAGCAAAGATAAAATATGTAGGGAGTGGAACAGCTGGGTCAGACTACTGGTAAGATCACACATATGTATATATATATATATGTGTTACATTAAAGTACGCTTATTGTCCGTCAGATACTGTGAAGGGAAAGCGGGAGAGATGGCTTGGCAGCATGCGGCATCTACTTCACTTTGTACAGCCATCTACCTCGTTATATGGGTAAGCAAAATATGCCATGAACTAGATTGCTAGTACAAGGAATTTTCTTGAATATACTTAAATGATATCACTGTCTATAGAATGTTAACCTTCTGTACTATTCACCTACGGGAATGATGTTCGATATATATATATATATATATATATATGAGGGATGAAATCGAAAAAGCTAAAGACACCAGAAAAGTATATATATATATATATATATATATATACATATATATATATATACATATATACAATGGCTTGAGGATACGGTCTACCGAACGATGTACGACCTCGCAGACGACATATACTTATAGACACTTATTTTTTTCCACTGTTAACTGTTAAATATTGTTTTGCGAACATTATACACCTATTGACCGGTCAAATTGTAAACTTGTTGCGAGATGCCTCACATTACCACCGATTGAAAGGAACTACTACAGTACAAGCCACACCCAAAACACCCCATAGAGGCGTCGTACATTACAACGATTTTGGACGATCTAAGACAACTTGGACGATGTAGGTCACCATATATGTAATGAGAATGGGGCCTGCCATTTTATCTTATCGTGCGGAAGTCGTAGCTGTGCGACTAAAAGTTTTATGTAACGATAATCACCCTAGCATTAATGTACGATGATCATACGCCCTTTATGTAACGATACCCAGGGGGTGTTTTTCTGTAATGACAATCATTAATGACGCTAGTCTAATAGATCGGCCACAGGATATACGACAGTTTGGACGACAGAAGGTGGCCGGAATCCCATAGGCAGTGTTGTAGCATGCCACAGGCGATTATTGCGAAAAGTGTGGCCTGTTACAACAAGTATAGAATTGTTGTAGGTTTTATACGCCTCGGAGTACTGGGTACAAGCTTCATGACTGAAAGTACTGATCTGCAACTATTATCACTCTGCTAGCAACTTCGCTAAAGCCTATGGGGATCCAGGGGGCAAATCCCCCTAAAGCACTCTCTACCCAGATCTTTCACGACACTAGCGCTTGCTAATCTCTGCCTCAACTTAACGCAGGTTCCCTGGTATCTAAATAAGGACAGGGGACCCAGTTAAGATTTCAGATTCAAAACAAGGCAACTGTCAAAACTTTTGAATCTCAAAGAACTAATATATTATGAGTTGTGAAATATGGGAATTGTTAAATGAGCTATACAGACATTAAAGCTGTTTCTTTTTCAGCTTTAACCCACTTTATAATGTGAATCCAAGGTTGATAAGGCTGCCCCTTGGAGTGGGCACATGTGTCTTGTTAACAAAACAAAACCCTGCAACACATGAGGTGCTTTCCACTGAAGAAAGTAATCCCAGATACTGTGTCTGGTTTGAAATAACAATTAACAAAAATGAGTGTAAATCATTAACATATAAATATGTGCATCTCTATGTACAAGTAGAATACAAATACTGGCCAAACCATGACAAATTTAGGATATTTGAAAAACTGGCGGATGGGACAGATTCTGTCCCAAACAGGCAGGTCGGTGCAGAGATACAAGCGGCCACAGGAAGTAGAGCGTAGGATATCTGCTAGGAGAGTGCCCCTAAAGAGCCCTTTTTCAGGGACGTAGCTGCTTTGTTGAATGACATGATATGGTAACAAGGACATGGAGAGGGATCTGTTAGACCGGGGTGGGGGGACCTGAGACTACCTTATCTGTATCATACGATTATGTGCCACCTGCCCCCCCCCTAGTTTGGTTTCAATACGTTTTATATACATGTGCAAATAGCTTATTCTTATATATTACTGCAACATTTTAACTAGAGAAAATATCAACAAAATTCAAAAAGAGAATTTTCATTTGAAACAGATTTTCCTTGGGGAAATTTTAGGGGACACATTCCCCCTGTGCCCCCTCTCCTGGGTGCGCCCCTGATAGTAGCCGAAGGGGGCGGTTAACCCTTTAAGGACGAATGATGCCTTGAGGCATCAACCAGCCAAGGCTGAATGATGTCCTGAGGCATCAACCGGCCCAGGGCTAATGATGCCTCAAGTCATCATTTCACTTAAACCTATACAATCGTTTTTGACAAGGAAATTAATTATCAATATACTTGAAATCTTTAGAAAATGTAGGTATAATATCAAAATTAATATTAGTAAGCTAAAATAAGTGAAAAAGTATTGAATACCAATAATATCACGTGATGGAATATCAAATAAGGACTTTATCCAAAATGTGTTTGTCCTTTAGAAATAGACACAATCACTAGATCCCGTCCTTAAGGTGGCAGCTCTGCCACAGGTGGCCGTCCTTAAAGGGTTAAAAGACGATATAAGACCATTTGCACAATGTAGTTAAATGTTTATGTAACGATATTTGCCATTTTCATTTGATCGTATCGTACAAAGGTCACACGTGTATGACCAAATCGATTTATAAATGTAACTATATGAGCCCTAAGACCATTGTACGATCTTTCAAGTGATCATTCAAAAGTTATGTAACAGACCCCTGATGCCTGGAAACGCTTGTTATGAAAGATTGTCGTAACTGAAGTTGAAACGCACTACCCTTGACAGTGCAGCAACTTAATGACGTTGACAGCTTTAAACGAGCAATAGAACAATTTCTGTAGTTGAAATGTGCAAATCACACGATTGTATTCCCATTGTCGAGTATAATACTTGTATTAAGTAATTGCATTCCATTAACTTACATCTTCATCCCTCAAATTGTCACCCTATCCAACCCTACGGTTGTTAAATACTTTTGATTCCTGAGATTTGTGTTATACCAGAAACTCGATTGTACGCCAGCAACGGCATCTGAATAACTCAGATAATCTGAGAGATGTATGTTTGATAAATAACCCCCCCCCCGAATGTTAGCTATAAGGATGAGTTAGATCTGCTACTACATAATAAAGAAGGTCAACTACAATCCTGCTTCATCTACTACTTCAACTACCACAAGGATGCTTGAAGTCACTTACCTAGGCTGAAGCCTCAGTAAGTAACTTTAAGCATCCTCACTTCGTATCTGGAATTCTTTCATCCTGAACCGGTTTACCTGTGTTACCTACCTCATTTTAAAGGTAACGTCTTTTTTGAAAGTGTATACGTGGAGCTTCACCACCACATTGAAACATAATCATCGAGGCTTGAAGATTAAAAAGCGACAGAAGTGATTGTGAGGTGGAGAAAAACCTTTTCTCATATGATTAATCATTATTAGCTATGCCAAAAACAAAATTTAGAACTGTAGTTTTCTGATCTCCTTACCGTAAGTCCTGTTTCTCAGAATCCAAGATGCCAGGCCGTTGGTAATTTAAACCACACTGCAATCCAATTTTACATTTACAAATGACTTCTATCTTGCTAGGGGGGGGGGGGGATGGATGGAATTGGAAGGGACCCACCAGAGGCGGGTTCAGGGTACAGAAGATCTGATATATTTTAGCACAAAACCCACGGAAGCTGTTTGTATGACAATTTGCACTGCACTATTACCTAAATAGCTACAAGGTTCTTTTTTGTGCAGCAGTTATCCTATGCATCAAATTCTGCTATTTGGACTATCACTACAGAGATCTCGTATGACGGAATACATGGTAGGCATCAGCCTGGTGCTGCTGGATGGCGGTTCACTTCGCCTCACAGCTGTATATGGACTTGGCTTCAGCAGTATTCTACTGATCTTTGGTGGAAGGATTGGTCATTGGATCCACTCCACTTCACGACTAAGAGGTAAGACATTGATTTATAGATGATAATTTCTCTTCATTTTCAGTTATTTTCCAAAGATTGTTTTGGAATACATTTGACTTTCTCGCATGATTTATGTATGACTCTCCCTTGTAGTTTACATATGTCAATCCCACACAGTTCACCTAGACTAGGATCACAACCTCAATGTGCTAGGATCTGCAATGGTAGTCTTAATGAGATCATCCAATAAAGATTTTATATGACCCAATATTTTACTTCCAAGAGAAGGTCTAGCTGAGTTTTCAATATGATGATAACCTAAGATTGTATATTGTAATTGTATTTGTTATTGATCCTTTGACTGGCATTTAATATGGAATATGTGATCATGAGCAAGGATATACAGGAAATTGTGCACTCTCGGTTGAACTCCTATGTGGAAGAATATTGTCTTTTATCAGCTTTTCAGGGAGGTTTTCGGCCTTGGCACTCCACAATTGACACAAATACTAAATTAATCGAAAATATACTTAAGGGAATAAATGATCATATACTAACTTTGGCAACTTTTATTTTATCTAAAGCATTCGATACTGTTAACCACGAAATACTCCTACAAAAATTATCCAAATTGGGAATTAAGGGAAATATTACTAATTGGATTCCGATTATTTACGGGAGAGACGCAATATACAGAGGTAAATGGGCTAAATTAAAAGCTAGGAAATATAGTATGTGGAGTGCCCCAGGGCTCAATTTTGGGGCCTTTTTTCTTTTTGATTTATATTGATGACTTGACTCATGCCTTAGGGGCAAGAAATGTATATCTCTATGCGGACGATACTGTTCTGTTTGTGCAAGGAAATGAACTGGAGAATCTGCAAAATGAAATGAACAATAGTCTAGTCATTGTTGACTCATGGTGCAAACAAAATAAACTCACAATTAACTCTAGTAAATCTAAAGTTATGGTATTTGGCACCAGATCGAAACTGAACAAAATTGAAAATTGCAACATTCTTATTAATCTCAATCTACGTGAGAGAGTTTATTTTTATAAATATCTAAGCATAACCCTGGATCCAACACTATCATTTGCAAAACACTTAGACCAATGTATTCAAATAGGATCTCACAAGATTTAAGTTTTTTCTAAGATTCGTGAGTATCTAGATTTTCATACATCTCTTTGTATTGTTAAGTCAATGATCATGCTCTACATGGACTATGGCGATGTTTTTATGGTAATTCTTCAGTTGCTCTATTAAACAAACTGCAGTCTATGCAAACGAGAGCACTTAGAATTTTATGTAAGGTATCAAATTTAACGAGCAAATTATGGGTCCATAGGAAAACTAAAATGCCTTTCCTTGAAAAAAAGACGAGACATTCATTTGCTCAGTTACATGTTCAAAGAAAATTTTGATGAAAATTTAATTGTTTTAGAAAACAGAAATACACTCCAAAACGAAGCAACAACTTTTTGTATTGCAAGACCTCGCTTGGAAATTTATAAGAAAAGTGTTTTGTACAGATGGGCATTATCATGGAATAGACTTTCACCTGACCTGAGACATATAGAGGAATACTCAAATTTCAAATTAAAACTGAAGAAAAATGCCATTACCCAGTTGCTACATTAGGTTTAAAAGTCATTTCCCCTTTTCCTCAATGATTGCATTTTCTTGAACAAGGGTTATAGATTCATATATAAGTGATAAGTTTGCGTATGTCTACTATTGGCGCATGTTGGTTGCTTCCTGTATGATTTTTTTAAATTTTTGTTTCCCACAAAAGTGTCTTACCAAAAGTGTATTGTCAATGTAAATAACTTTGTTTATTGAAGTTTGTAATAGATCAATAGCTCTGCTATTGACAAAAGGAGCTGTTACTCAACAAAGATATATGAATATAATATTATCTGATCCTGCCTTAAATTTGTCTATGTGAAGACAACACAAGTATCTGCTCAGATTTGTAAATGATTTACCTCGAATATTGCTGTAAAGGTAGCTGATACCGGTCGTCTAGACTGATTATCTTTACAGGATAAATAAAGAAAATAATAGAAAAAAAGGGATTTGCATGGAAACGATGAGAGCTCATCATATATCTGCAGAATTCTGCATTAAACCAAACAATGAAGGTAAATAAAGATAATCCTTGATGTAATGAATGTGTATAGCCGACTCTGCTCCTAGAATCCTATCTAAACTGGTGCAACTGTCTGAACTCTTATTCTGCCCTCGCTGGTTAGCACTGGCTAATAATGCTATTTCCATGTTGACAGTATGTGACGGTATATGTGGACAAGCAGTCAACGCGGATCCTGGGAACGGTCACGGCACTAGCTGGCCGCTGTTAGAAATCAAATAAAACAGTTTTTTCCCCAGCTCTGCTTTGCGGGAGGCATTTTACCATTTTGCGTTCAGAACTGCCAGCCGGCCAGCAGGCCATCTTGGTGTATCTTGGTGGAACAGCTTCAAAATGGTCTATTGGCTTGGCCAGCCGATGTTTGCCTGCAAATGGGTTTTGGAGGCATGGCGAAGGGCTGGCAGTCAGTGGGGCCGGCTGTGAAGAAGTTAGTCAACGTTATGAGCTGTTCCACCAAGTAGACTAACACTCCCAAAGCACAATTTGCTGCAGCATCTGTCGCCAACAACAACAAAGCGACCACAAGCCACCCGGCTGGGGCTTGCACCAGATTGGTAGAATAGCTGCTTTTGTTGTTATGTCTTTAGACTTCTCAATGAGTGTAATTCTGTTATTCCTATCATCATTTATTGTTTGACACTCGCAGACCTGAACTGCAATGCTTGGTGGAAGCGCCAATGTGCATCCGTTATCAGATACAACAAAGTCTGGCAAGCCATTTGACCAAAAAATAACAGTTGTCAAGTTGCCACCTGTTTTGTATTTTCCTGTTCGCTACAATGGTTTAAACATGAACAAGAAATCACTACGGTGATTCACTACGACTATTTCTACGATTATTTCACAAGAAATAGATAAACTGTTGAATTATGAGAGCTTCCGTTTAATCATTGACTGAGGTACATTCATCACAGTCTAACATCAGTTGTTTGATAATTATAGTATTTATTCCTGGTCCACATTCTAATAACACAAAATTTGTCTTTGTTATCTAGTTATTTGGATTTCCCTTCTGGTGCACATCCTCAGTGTAGCCCTCAGCACTGCATGTATTGCACTTCTACTGTTCTATGTGAAGTCTGGAGATTCTGCCAAAATTGCAGTAAGATATACTGTTGAAACAATCCTAATTATCATGGCAATCATTTCTAAACTCGCTGAAAGTGGTTTTAAAATAGCAATATCTTCAGATTGGATTGCTGCTCTATCATCGAATGAATCAAATAACCGTGCAAGTAAGTATTTATTCGCTACTCGTGTCATAGTTGAAGATAAATTGAAAATGTCTGTTTTTTACATTACTGCCAATGTCATCTTTATCCTAATCTCTATCGACTGTCCCCTTTATATGTTGGAGTGAAGTTTTAGTGTCTCCAAATATCTTGTTGAAAAAGCTGTTGTTATTATATATTTCAAGCACCTAAATGTTTAATGAGGCGCACCAGATTACACCTTCAGTCAGTTGTAGAGCAATTTATTTCATGTTTTAATTTGCAATGTTCGTAATGCTTGAGGAACTTCCTCATTGTGTCAGGGATTCCCAGATAACTTCCATAATCTTAACTAATAAGAATTGGACTTGCGATAGACCACTCTCCTAGTATAGTTTCTGCGCTTTACTTCATGCAGCCGCTTGTATCTCTGCACCAACCTGCCTTTATGAGGCAAAATCTGTCCCATCCACCAGTTTTTCAGATATCCTAAATTGTGAACACTTTCGGTGATATTTTGTTTTTTTACTCGTAAATAGAGATGCACATATCCATATAGTCAATAAGATGTACGCATTTCTGTTAGTTGTTATATCAAACCAGATATAGTCTTGGGGATTTATTTCTTCAGTGGAAAGAATCTAATATGTTGCAGGGCTTTGTTTGTCAAGATGTCACATGTTCTCACTCGAAGGGACAGTCTAATGAAATTTGGATTCACATTGTAAAGTGGAATAAAGTTGAACAAGACACAGCTGGATTGTCTCTGAAGCTCATTTAACAAATCCTATATTGCCCTGCTTTGAATCCAAAATGTTTGCTGGTTCCCTCTGTCCTTAGTGGATGCCCAGCAAACCGGCATATGACGTCACTGGGTTGGTGCGGAGATTTATAAGCACTAGTGATGCGAAAGCTTTGGGAAGAAAGTGAAGACAGACTCAACATATTTGCAATTGAGACTCCAACCTTCAGTTGACATTGATTGTCCAAAATGCACTTTTGTATGTTCTCTCATGGAATTCCTAGTGCATCTTACTCACTTTCAAACGAGAATGCTGGGAATAATGATCGGACTAGAACAAAGCCAATGCAGATGAGTTAGAATTGTAACCTGGAAGTAGTTTCCACTAGACACAACCTATCCTGTCAAAATATGTAGAGATGAGTGAACACTCAAAATGTAATGGTTAGCCAATTTGTGCATATATATCTTTTCCATCTAAGTATCACTTTTATTACAATTTTGCCCAATTCTTATTCAGGCTTTCACTTTCTTTGCTTTCAGGCCTTGATGCTTTTGCACAATTTGCCAACCTGGCCGCAAAGACAGCATCTCCTATTTTGGTGACTTACGTATTCTCCTGGTCCAAGTTCTGGGCTATCATTGTCATAGCAACTTGGAATGCAGCGTCCTTTCCTGCTGAATATGGGCTACTGCTGTGGGCTCATCGATATGCACTAGACACCAAAAAGGTTTACAAATCATTCTGTGATGTAGTTTCCTCTGCAGTACTGCTTGCAATAGAATTCATAAACATGTTTATGAAATTTAATCATCATAAGCCTCTAGATTGCTAAGCCTAGACGACTTTTTTTATTGTCATGCCAGATTTTCACAGGATGGTGGGTTCTCTCCTAGTTTGTCAATAATTTCTTTATTGCCTCCGAAATCACTGGCCCACAGCCTTTTCAATTCCAAGTGGGAAATTTGAAGTTTGTTAAAAGAAATATCTCTTGCTTCGAATCATTCTGTCAATCATGTCTGGGGCCTAGCTTAGAGAAGGGCAGACTAAGAGGAAGGAAGTAAGAACTCTAACACAGAGGTACTAGGTACTACTATGAGTCAAGACTTAACTACTTTGATTACCAGGTATTGAGCTCTACTCAACAACCACTCGGAGCATACAGCTGCTTGTATCTGAAACCAGTCAATATTGTATTTATTCATTATTGAATTGTTCAATAATTTGTTGATCATACTTTGGACATGACATTTGTTATTTCCCTTGCTGTTTAGAAAACAGTGATACTTCCCATTGTAAGGTGAACATGTCATGTTGAATTCCATTAGTATACCCGTGTGCGAATGTGTCACACTAACTGGCAAGCAGTATGAATTATGTTTATCGCAGTGGAAATTATGAAAAGTACTACCCTCTATACCATATGACTAGTTGTTTGACGAGAAGATGGCATTTTAATGATTTCCAGGTATAATGATAAGGATGCATAGTTAAGGCGACTGCATTTAATCTGTTCCCTGTTGCCATGGTCGAAAATACCCTCCTCATTCTTCAAATTCATTTATCCCAATAATCCACTTTATACATGTACAGGAACCAAACAACAACGACAATAATACAACCAATGAATCCAGAAGTGTCACCATGCAATCCAGAGATGTCCAACAAAGCCGAAGACTCTCGTTGATTGATGCAAACTATACTGGGATCAACAAGCAGAGCAAATCATGTTCCCAGTGGGCATTACGTCCATTTGCTAAAATTGCTCATGTCTGGTCAGTCTTTGGTCGGCAGCCAGCGTTCCTTGCTGGAGTAGCGTTTTCTAGTCTTCGTGTTTCTGTAATTGCCTTCGATCCAGTGACATTAGGTTAGTTCTTAATAATTATGTAAAATTAACTATGTTTTCCAATCCATCGTTCTAATGGAAGATCTATTGGGCAGACATAAAGCCCATAAAAACAACATTTTGCTTGATGATTGTTGAATTGACTAGGTCCTGAAATACTATCCTTCATCTTAGTAAGTAGCTACGAGAATGAAAAATTGAATTTCATAGCTACAATTAGAATAATATATGCAGCCTGGAAAGAGAGGTTTTAAAAATCGGTCAAGTAGTTCAAGAATTATGGAGGAATTCTAGTCAGATACAGGGGTATTTTACACATGCTGAATCCGATGGAGACATTTATTGTCATGTATATTGATGAAATCATAGTTAATTTGCATATTAATAGGGAAATCTGTATCATTGCAAAAAAAACACCACTCAAATAATACTCCTCTCTGATCTAGATCATGTCATATAAGGCAAAGCATATTTTTGAATTATAAATAGGAATTTCGACAGCTAATTTGCATAATTTATCTTGAATCTGAAGTCTTCAGATGGATCAGAGAACTGATAAATTCAGTTTTTCGGTGTAGTTTTTTCAAGATGCTGGTCATTTACATCTATCAAACTATGGCATATCATACATCAAATAAATCCTCTATGTATGCTCTTTCTAATGGCATAGGCACAAAATTGTTTCATTCATTTATTTTTGTGTGAAGAGCTTCTCTTTTATTTAAATTGGTGCTTGATCAAGTTGTCCTTGTCATAGAAATTTCGTGCTAGCACTAAAGTGAAGCACAATATGTCCTCTGATTGGCTGAAATAATGTTCTGGCACTTAAAGTGGCAGAACAACTCAGCAAATGGATGAACTAAAAACTGTGTCTGACAGAGCAGGAGCCATGAAGCAGTGTATAGGCCCAGGCCATAAATAAAGTTATAATTTTTTTTTTAATATTGCCCCGTTACTCCTATGTCAATATTCACAGGAGAGCCCCGAATCTCAGCTTTCAGCAGATATATTTTGATAGTAGATGTGATGATTGGGTGCTTGTGGAGAACCATATGTAGGGCAATTATTGAGAAATGTATTGTTTTCCCACTGTGTGACGGCCACTATGCGCGTTGCTATAGTAAGTGCACATATGCATCTTCATCACGATCATGTAAGAATATAATCATTATTACTATTATTAATATTATTATTTCAACCAAAGGCTATCTTCAATTGGCTGGTTTACACAATACCTTTACCTTGAGTGAATACCTCACAAATTATTAATATTTCATATTCCCTCAAAAATTGATAGATGAGTTTTAAGGTTGTACATTGGCCCTCTGAAATAACACCTTTGAAACCTAAACAATAATTGCATTACAGGCTATATCTATGCACAAGGAGTGGACGAAAATATGATTACCTTATATTTCTCCATGGCTACAGTTTTAGGCCTTGGTGGGATTGTTCTCTACAAGTGGCTATCAAGTCGAATTGGACTCAACTCTACAGGGATCATAGCCTTGATATTGCACCTGACATCCTTCATCTTTGCACTTGCATCTCTTTGGGTTCCTGGAAGTCTTTTCAATACACAGATGACGATGGACAGCTTTGGAAATTGCACCAGCGGAAGGATGAAAACAGTACCTGTGCCGTTCTCGCTAAATGTATCTCTCTCTGATGATGCGAAGACATTTCTTGCGAATAAAACAGAAATGGATTCAAATGATTGCAACGTGGCTAGTTCATCAACCACAGTCCTTCTTGTTGGTATTACATTATCCGCATTAGGTAATTCTAAAAACTACTTGTATGTCTTTTTCAGAAAAGTTGAACTTTTTATCTCAGAGTGTTTTAGGCACTTGCCGGACTTTTTTTTGTGAATATGAGCACAGGTCCTTCATTTTTCTAAATTCTTCACTCCATAAACACACTTATCATGTTCTATATCATATAAATTGTGTCAGTCAATTGGCTTAGATGCTGGCAATAGATATATGATGATATAGGATACATATATAACTTTGGTAGCATCCCTAGCAGCAGGTAGAATTTTATCGACGTGCAGCCATAGGTTCATAATGATATCAGCTTCTACTTTGCTGCAGGTCTATGGATGGCTGAACCTACTGTGATGCAGATCAACCAGGACCGTGTGGCTCCTCCTCAGCGCAGTGTGGTGGCCGGGGTTCAGATGAGCCTCAACAAGCTGTTTGGAATGGTGAAGTTTGGTGCTGTCATCATCTGGCCTCAGCTACACACCTTTGGTTATCTCATTATAGGCAGCTTCACATTCATTGCGATTGGCGCTGGCCTCTTCCTTGTGTACATAATAAAAGAAAGGTGTATGTCCAAAGTCGCTCCCATAGATAGAGAACCAGATACCTCAGAAGTTGTGAGTACTTACTTGTGAGGAGCATTTACAATTCATCCATTTACATAATTTAGAATTCATCCTTCATTTCTTGGCCACTTAACCTCAAAATTGGTCCCAAATCACCAAATAATACAATGCTTGTTTGGTCATATATGCTAGTCTCTTAACTATACCACCGGGCACCTGTGATGGATGTAGCGATCAACTCCTCATGTCAGCTGTCACATACAGAAACTAAGGCCTAATCTTATAGACTAGCTAACACACTGACAAAAAAAGAAAATTTGGAAGATCTTCTATGTTTAGTGAAGAAGACAGATAACCATACACAGATATGTATTCATAACATATATGATACCAAAGTATACGGCATATAGCCTATGAGCCATGGGGACGGCCATGACGCCCCCCCCCCCCCCGAGTAGGGGTTTTTCACTAATGGAGGTGAAAAAGTAAGTGTTCTTCACTAAAGGAGGTGTGAAAAAAGTGAGTGATAATTGGGAAGTGTCACAACTCTAGCCTTGCTGACAAATGTTTATAAAGTGTTCCATGTGAAAAACATCATGCCCTTGGTTTAATCATTATGTTATCTTGCTCTGGGATGGGTGTAGACAGTTAAGGGAACCACGGTAAAATATTGTTGCAGTTGAATTTTGTAAGAACAAAGAGCAGAATGCAGCTTCTGTCCCCCCAAGGGGCCCACCATACTGCTGGCCACCTTGTGACTGCTTTATGAACTAACAATGGCTCTGACTCCTATAGTTACATAACAATTCTCATTAACACACAATCACATTCACTTCGGTAGAGTTCATATGATACAAGTCCCCATGGTTACATCAGTACTCACAGTCTATCAATTACAGTTATTGTCCAATGTCTTCTAGACTTGTGGATAAAGAAGATCCAAAGCGGTGGGATATGGTGGTAGCAGTCATCAGTCTCTGTTCCTTCAGTGCTGGGATGATAGTAGCTTGTGGAATAGCCCTATCCTCAGTAAAGGCCTCTGTAGCCTAGCGCCCTATGGTCTTCCAACCTCCTCACTGAAGAGGTGGTAATGCTCAGCAGCCTGGAGATGTTGACGCCCTGGTGTCTGGGGAAAGAGTGAGCCTGAGTGGACATCTGCTGCTTGTTTACCCAATCGGGGGGTCAGTACAAATGAAGACAGGGGAAGGGTTCAAACATTAGGGGTGGCAGTCCAAATAGTTAGACCTTAACCACTATCTTGAGTGATATTCATAAGCCACTTGTGGCATATGAATTTCAAAATATGTTACAGGGTAGCATAAAATCTAAACATCAATCAATTTCATATTTGTTAACATGGCATTTGTTGTCTTCTGCTGCAGATATCACTCAGCTCCACTTTGTGATATCATTCCTTGAAGACAACCCATGCAATATAAACAATCATATGAAATTTTGTGACGTTTCCTGATGATACTCAGTAGCCTAAGTGCCTTTACTCAAGTTTCCTTCTGTGCCAGCAACTGCAGGACTGGATGTATCTTGGGACATTCCTCCCCAAACAGAGGAGCTGTGAAGCGCAGCGCCCCCTATCATTTTGGCATGTACTCAAATGACAGCTCTATGTAGATTCCTATGCAGAAATAGGCTAACTAGTAACAGCTACTACATACAATCTATTAGAGCTCTATCAAAGGTCTTTTCAGATATTGATAGAGTGTCATCTAATGTACTCCAAACCACAATAGAGCTCAATAGAGCTCCACGTTTTATGGCTGTTTGGTGTTGTGGAATACAGTCTTATTTCTCATAGGCTAGGGCTTGCTGACCACACACAGTCTATCATCAAGAGCTCCTTCCCCAATGCTGGCAGGTTTGAAAGTGGCGCCTTGAACCTACACTGGCCACCCGAGCTACACTACGTTAGCTCTGGTCACATTGAATTGGCAGGGGCCTTGACATGGCGGGGTAGTAGGTAAAGGAAGGTCACTCTAGCTATTTTTCGTAACTATTTTTACTCTGTGCTGTCAGTTGTAACTGGTTCCTCTGGTTCCTCTGGTTGTAATGAATCCTGGGTCCTTACCCTGGAAGTCACTTTTCTATGTTCTCATCTTCTTTTAGGTGTAGTTTTGGTAAAATGACCACAGATAGAAGGTTCTTTATGAATCTGTCAACATATGGATATTTCTTTGCAAGTATTTAGGATCTTAGAATCCATTTAGAACATACTTATTTGGTCCGAGAGTGAGAATCCGTGGACACGTCCATGGGTTAACGTTACCAACCTCTTAGTTGGAACGTAGTGTAGACAGAGGTGGCGGCCAATCTACCTTGAACCCTGCCATGATTGCATATATGAGTCGGGTCGCTATAGGGGGCGCTGCGCTTCACACCTCCTCTGCTTCCCAAAGAAGGCCAGATAGGGTGGCTGCAGACTTTGAATAGTTATAAGTGGGATTCACATGTACGTAGAGACCCACGTACCTGGGACTGGTGTAGTTGACAGCTTTCCCTAGTGTCAGACAATTCGTGGTTGGTACAAAATTCTCATGGCAAAGTGCTTTTATCAGTCTCAAGTCTCAAGGAAAAATGGCGAATTTGATTCACATGGGAGGACAAACCTGGTACATCATTATAGACATAGACCAGATTGAACGATCACCCTGGGACTCAAGTACCCTTGAGGTGAGTGGTGTTACATGATTGCTGGCCTCCTATTAGCTAGGGTAGGTACGTAAATGACACTGTAAATTTAAACGTGTTTTAAATCACACAATTTCAGCAGGATTTGTCTCAGACTAACACCTTGTTATGTACATGAATCCCATTGTGTGCATCCCACTTTAGGAGATCGTACTCCAACCAACAACTGCTATATGATTCCACCTGGAACTAGGAGCTAATGATATTTCCATTTACAATGGATGAGCGCGGTACTTCTAAAGTGCAATAAACTCTCACATAATAATTCCAATTTTTCTGGGGTAGAGATCACCTTGTGTTGTATATCTTTACCTTAAAAAATTTCATTTTGCAAGACTGTTTGAAGACTGTTGCCAGACTTGTAAGACTGTTTTAGGACTTCTGCAAGATTGTTGTAAGACTGTTACACGACTGTTGTAAGAGTGCTGCCAGACTGTTGTAAGATTGTTGTAAAGCTGACACAAGACTATTGTAAGGCTTATTAAAGACTGATGTAAGACTGTTGCAAGACTGTTGTAAGATTGTTATAAGACTGTCGCAAACTGTTGTAAGATTGTTGCAAGACTGTTGCAAACTGTTGTAAGATTGTTGCAAGACTCTTGTAAGACTCTTGTAAGATTGTTTTAAAGCTGATTAAAGACTATTGTAAGGCTGATACAAGACTGTTGGAAGACTGATAAAAGACTGTTGTAAGATTGTTGTAAGTTTGATACAAGACTGTTGTAAGCCTGTTGTAAGACTGTTGTAAGGCTTATATGAGAATTGTTTCATATCAGCCTTACAACAGTCTAACAAGTCTTGCAACAGTCTTACAACAGTCTTGTATCAGCCTTACAGCTATCTTACAACAGTCTTGTACCAGTCTTACGACAGTCTTGTATTAGTCTTACAACAGTCTTACAACGGTTTTGCAACCATCTTATAACTTATCTTGCATCATTCTTTTGTATCGGCCTTATACAACAGTCTTACAATTCTTGTTTCAGTCTTACTACAGTCTTACAACAGAGATACAACAGTTTGCAACAGTCTTGCAACAGACTTGCAACAGTCTTTCAACAGTCTTTCATCAGTCTTACAACAGTCTTACAACAGTCTTACAAAAGCTTAACAAGTCTTGCAAGAGTCTTACAACAGTCTTGCAACAGTCTTGTATCAACCTTACAACAGTCTTACAACAGTCTTGCAACAATCTTGCAACAGTCTTACAACAGTCTCACAACAGTCTTACAACAGTCTAACAAGTCTTGCAACAGTCTTACAACAGTCTTGCAACAGTCTTAAGACAGTCGGATAACAGTCTTGCAACAGTCATGCAACAGTCTTGCAACAGTCTTGCAACTGTCTTGTATCGGCCTTACAACAGTCTTACAATAGTCTTGCAACAATCTTGCAACAGTCTTGCAACAGACAGATTGTGTAAGTCTTGAAAAATGATGCCCTAAGGTATCATCTGGCCACCCTATGTGATGCCTTGAGGCATCATCTGGCCATGGTCAGTGATGCTTTTAGTCATCACCAGGCACAAAGGGATTAAGGATGAATGATGCCTTTGGGCATCAACTAGCCTAGGACAAATGATACCTTGGGTTTCATCCTATCCAAGGTGAATGATGCCTCAAGGCATCATTTGTCTTTAACAAAGAAATAATAGAGCTATACTCTGTAAATTATTACATTTTTACTGTGATTTTGTATCATTTTGGAAAATGATGCCTTTAGGCATTACCAGGCCACACTCAGTGATGCCCTCAGGCATCATCCCACCATGGTTAAGATGTATAATGCCTTGAGTATCAACTGGTCAGTACAAGTGATGCCTTGAGGTATAGACTGGCCCAGGGTGAAAGATGCCTCAAGGCATCATTTGATTTTAACCAGGACATAATTTTTTTTTTTTTTTATTTGATCAACAAGCATAACGATATACAATTCGCCACATAATACTGCGTTCTTCCATTGAATACCTACAACGAGTAACGTTACATGCACAATCCTTGCTTGCACGCGCTAAATACATCATCTAGAGACCTAAAGGTTAGAGTGGTCACATATATACACTTTCAGCGTGCTGCCAGAAAACTATCCCTTCACTATATGCGTGCTATCCACTGTGATAATGTGAAAGGAGCAGGGTGCCAGTGTCTCAGGGTCTTAGAAGCATGCTCAGTTGACCATGACCAATCACTAGAGACCGAAATACCTCATTGACCCATTGGTGGTTGACCTTGATACTTGTGGATCCTAATCAGGTGGTTGCAGAAATAGCAGGTTGACTGGGTCCCATTAGGTTACAGAAAACTATGCATATACTGAATGTAACCCAAACCTTTAATTTTTTTTTTTTTTTCAAAAATGTCTTTATTGACTTCACATTTACAGTATTTTCCATCACAGTGGTACAGAGTTTATGATCCGTCAATAGAGAGGCCTAGGACATCAGTCGCATATTTGGGCGACTGGTTTTAATTGTCAGGCCAAATTGTACATAATTTGTCGATGTGTCACACATGGCGGTTTTTTACATCTAGATTTCGTGATGATTACCTTGCATTTTATACCATGGTGGCTAGTCTGGAGTTTCCAGGGAGAGTCTGTATACCTGCAGCCCCCAAGAAAATGGCATCCAAGTGGATAATACCTTGTATTTGCAATCTAGTATACTTTCACAACTGTTTTTTACTATTTTGGCAATAAACATAGAACACGTTGAAGCTTTACATAGTTGGGATTTGTTCATCCAGGCAGGTTTTGGTGAGTTTTTTTAAATATATATAATAGGGGGTGTTTCTTAGAAGAACTATTTTTAGGAACCAAGTCAGCAGTGGGGCAGGGGTATGGTCAGACTGTGATACTGGACACCTGCCCATTTCACCAGGCCTTTATAATTGGTGCATGGATAGTGAAGTGTTAGATTCTTTGCAGTAAGCTGAAAGCCTGTGTGAGCATTCTAACTTCTAGATGACGTATATGAGCGCGTTTTCCCGCGCTCAATAAATGTCTTTACACCATACAATATCGTCTGTGCCTCTTGCATACCATAGATTATAATGCATCATAGCCACATAGTCAGTCCTGTAGTTCAACCTAAAACTGGCCTAAAAGATCTAAAGGTGGATCAAGCTCAATCATGAGGATGCTGACATTTTTCTGCAGCAATATGCATACTATATAATAGTTTCATATTCAGTAGAAATAGGAAATTAGAGACTAAAAATATATGAATCATTCATCTATATACTCAAAAAGTAACAGCTGAATGTTCACCTCGAAAAACAAATATACTTGTGATATTTTATAAATATGTGTTTCCAAAGAGTTAGAAAAGGTTGCCAATGAAGTACTTTTAATAAATTATCATTAAAGTTGGCAATTCTTATTGGAAAATACATGGCACAGAGGAACACTTCACCTTGGACAGCGCTGCAGGGGAACTCCTATCACATCTGTGTATCATAGACTAAAGAAGAAACCAACAAGTCGTCATTCTGCACAAGTTCTATGCAGAGTGATATGAACAATGCGACAGCTAAGTGAATATCACGTAGCATTCAAATGAGTTGGAGAATGATTTCTTTTACCAAAACCAGTTGCTTTCTGTATTTATCTCACCCCTGTTCACACTAAAATAGTGGATGCTGCACAGGATAAAGACCATGGAGAATGGACTGCAATACTTGGAGGGGCAAGGAGAACGAGTTCCCATTGTTGAGCCTGTGGGACAAAAATACGGGGTGGGGCATATCAGACAATTTATGCTGGCACCACCTGGTGATTTTTAAATATTGTCAATTAGTCAAAACTGGTTCCTTGTGTTTTATTTAATGCCAAATGAGTACATTTAACGTTTTGTTCAGTTTATCCAATCATAAAGGCATATCGGACAATTTGCCTTGAAAATTAAAACCGATGCCATTTGCATGAAAAGTGAATATGATGAGCTCAAAGTATTGTAGAACACATATCTAAATTAAACATCGGGGATCACCATGCTAGATTGTGATTTAGAGATTGATGTTGTGATGATATAATAAAAGAATACATTTATATAGAAATTTTAAAAAGACGCTTCTCATAAAGTAAGGGACCATTCATTATTTACGGCAGGGGGGGATGAGCTATTGGAGGGGGGGGGGCAAATTATATGAGGGTATTTGCCTGGGGGGCAATTTATCTAGAGGTATTTGCCTGGGGGGGGGGGGCATTTTATTTAGAGGTATTTGCCGGGGGGGGGGGCGCTTCATTTTGCGGTATTTGCTTGGGTGGGGCGTTTCAATTTCAATGATTTACGTTTTTGTGATTCACCCACATAAGAGGTTCTAGAACTGTGTATTTTGGATAATCTATACAATTTAAAGGCGAATAGTTTCTGATCTCTTCTAGCAGAATTAAGAAATTTACATATATATAAGCATGGTGATTGTGGCAGAGAAGATAAGTGAGGTACTGTAACACCTGGCAGTGCCATGTCTGTGGAGTGGGAGCTCATCATACTACGACGTCTTGTAATCTACCAGGCAAAATGGTCTAGTATTCACAATCTTTTAAAAACTTCAAATATATGAAAAACAAGCCAAGACTGCACAAGAAAACTGCAATGATTTTAGAGTTTGTAGGTTTGTGCTAAGACTATCAAAGGCAATACTGCTGTTAGGAGATTGCTCCATGACCCTATGCAGTGCAGCTCCACTGTATTAGTATTGACATGCTGGAACGGGAGCTTATGTACCTGCTGCTCTGAGACCTATCTTAAGGGGGTGTTCTATTGAGAGAGTGGAGGCACCAAAGGACAACTTGAATGTGCTAAGCTACATTGCACGGCGATCACCTGACATTGACAATTGAAATGAGTATAGATATGGTCCTGACAGGCTAAGAGTTCACTTCCTAGATGGTGGATATCTAATCCCATAACTATGATACACCAGTTTGCAGTCATTGCTCTTAAACCATCATTAACAGTCCACATTTCTCAAGGGCCGGATAGCTGCATATTAGAGGATTTGATTATAGATGTTTAAAATTTGTATGCCAGAATTCACCTGGCTTTATTTACTTAACATTACATTATATGTGTACAAATACATGTATATATGAGAAAGAATCGATTTAAGGTTATTGCCTAGGGGAGGGGGGTGTTTATATCAGGGTATTTGAATGGTTTCAAGTTTATTGTTAAAATATTTCATTTTCAAAAACAATTTCATATATGTCCAGCAAATGATGCGTTAAGGCATCATCCGCCCTTGGCCAGTTGATGCCTTAAGGCATCATCCGCCCCCAGCCGGGTGATGCGTTAAGGCATCATCTGCCCTTAAAGGGTTGAGCTATCAGAGAATAAAGTAGCGGCAGAGTACTATAAATTTCAGTTTTGAAAAACATAGCTCACCATCCTTGTTTTTGAGAGAATTGAAGAAAACCATATTTTTCCAGTAGGCCTACATTTCCTATATATATTTCAATCAAATGTAGGCCTAAATTGGCAAAATTTACCTATTTGGAAGTAGAATGAATCATAAAAAAAGTGGTTTTGACTGAAAATTGACAACATTTGAAAATCACCAGGTGGCGCCACCGTGAATTGTAGGATATGCCTTTTATGAGTAGAATAGAACAATTTACACATGCTTAATTCACAGAGGAAATGAACTGAAAAATATCGTTTTCTTCAAGGCTTTCAAAAATAAAGATGGCGACCTACGTATTTTAAAATCCATATGTAGTACTATGCATCTACCATATTCTCTGAAACTGAAAGTTTGTAGGAAATAACATGGGTTTTACTATGTGAAAATCAACTTTTTAGAATTTCTATATATATATAGGCCTATACTAGAAACATCATGATATTGATGTCTAAATCAAAAACTAGCACACTGAGCTAAGCTAGCTATATGTTCTACAACACTTAGAGATTAAATCAAATTTTCAAGAAATTAACATGGGTTTTAATTTTCAGGGCAAATTGTCTGATATGCCTTTGACTTTGAGGCAATTGGCAGAAGAGCTTCCAGTCGTACACTAGGCGAAGACACTGTACGGAAAGGATTGCATAGTTCGCAATTTCACCTCTAGGTGACACTACACACAATCACTACAACGTTGTAGCGGGTAAAGAAGAGAGTCTACTTTACCACCAAATACGACCTTCACCTTCGTAGTGAAAATGGCCTTCCTTCAGGTTTGTTATTTCTTAATATCATATTATCCCGTCGAATGCCATGACAAACATTCTAATGTCTACCAAAAACAACTAGTGAACATTATGATTTTGTTTTATCAGCAAAACGTTTGGTCGAAAGTCCTGCATGACTAGCCATTTAACCAGCCTGATCTCAGTATCGTGAATCATGTGATTGTACTTTTATGTTGGACTTCAAATACTTATGACATGTTTTGATCAGCAACATTGTCTTTTTATCAACATATTCCCTGTGTTTCCCGATGTGTTACAGAACCTTGAGTCTAGATTTACTTTTTCGAAGAAAGTGTACAAAGAAAAATATGTCTGTGCGGGGTTCGTCATATTATACTCGTGTTGTTTTGGTTCCAACTATCGCCGTGTCGCCGACTGTCGGTGGGCGGGGCCCGATGAATTACTAGATCTAGAGCTTAATAAAAGAACTGAACCAAGTTACTGCACTATAATTTGGTCACAGTGAATATACGGCTAAATTCTATGTTTGAAAAGCGCTAACCGTATTAAAACTATGCGGAGATGGTGTGATTTTATTCAATGGACAACGTGATCATGACTAGTTCTTTCCTAGCGTTTCACATTCCACTCACTGACTCAGTGACTGGAATGGATTGTAGGATATTTAATGAATACAAGTCACCATCAGTGATCACCCGCACCACAATCGCCCGGTCACAATCTCCCGTCGGCGCAACACCGACCCCGGGTATCTTTTCCTCCCCGCTTGTACTCACATAGACGCGGCTGCAGCGACCGCCACATGCGCGGCCTTCTTCATTACTTGCTCAAGGTGGAAATGGGGAAGTGTTAACAACCAAATACAACACAGAACACTTGGTACAGATTCCATTCTACTTTCAACAAGTAAAATCACAGTAAAAACAAAGAACACATTTAATTTATCACATTCCTATTTACACAATATACATTACCAGATTCCCCTGAACCACCAGACATTCAAACAACGAAGCATTCTTCCGACTCGCTGCTAGGCTTTCACACGGGCATTGACGCTACTCGCCTGCCGTCCGTGGGAAGGTGTACCTTGCTGATCTCGGTAAATGGACTATTGTTAGTGGATCAAATATAGGTATGACAATCTCCTTTTCTTTTTTCCAGTGGAGGCGATTTAACTTCTTCGACAAAGAAACTCTTAAGAACCCAGCAGACAATATACCATTTGAAAAACTAAAGGTAAGCGGTCTATTTCTCTAGAGGCTCGGTCGAGTACATTATTCGGGTAACAGAAGAACTCCCCCCCCCCCTTTTTTTTTTAAAGAGAACCAGGCCCCGAGTAGGGCCCAAGATGAACTGTGTCCCTGTTTGATTTGATAGAAATAATTACTTACACTTCTCAAGTTTTCACATATATTGAAATAGTAATTATTAGTAACCGATTATATATGAAAAGTGGCTGTAACTTGGAAATGGCCCAATTATATGTCGACCAATCACAGTTGAACATGGGACTATAATGTGAAGTCATAGGTGTGATATGGGGTTGGAGAGATAGCTCAGTGGTTAAGGCACTGGACCTGTAATCCCAAGGTTGTAGGACTTTGTGGGTTTGAGTTCCACAGCAGCCACTTTTCTCTTCATCCTCAGCGGTGGTAGATTCACTGCTTTATCAAAGGCCAGTCCTTCTCATACCTTGTCTATTCGTTGTGGAAAATTATATAAATCTAACTTCTGTAAATGTGATTTCTCAAGTGGTTATATCAATTGATGTAGTGGAAGAAGCAACATGCTCATCCGTGGCAGCCGCATGGCAGTATAAAGGGTGAATGCCCATAAAACCTATTATAATAGCCAGGGATGACAGTTTTCCGGGTTTCCGGTGTTTTTTTCTATTCTAAAATAATCCAATGACATATAATGTATTAGCAGCGGGTAGAGAAGACCCGGCGGCCGGTGGCGGAGACCCGGTGGCCGGCCACGGGAGCATCAGTCGCGGGCCTCCAATAGGACTCAGTGGTAACCAGAAGCACCCGTTTAGCCACCGGGTTTTCCCCGGAACTCTCCCTGTGTGTATGGTATACTGCCATAGGCTCTCAGCTAACTCCGGAAACCCGGAAACTAAACCTGTGGTGGGAGAGTGATAAACCATAAGCCATAAATGATAAACTATAATTAGTTTATCATTTATGGCAAAGGATTGGTGATATATTGGGTTTGAATATTTCCGGTTTTTTTTGCAAACCTCACTGGCATCCATGAATAGCTTTTGTCAGATGCTTCCGCAACCACCATCCAACCTCTGCCTTGGAACTCCCCTGTGATTTTGTACACTATAAGCATGTTTGTCAGATGCCCGACACCATCTGATTCAATTCCATCCCAATTGAACACCCCCTTTACCAGAAGAAGACAACATGTGACAGAAGTATACTATGATGTTCAGTCTTTTCATGATCATCGGCCTGGGCCTAGCAGAATTGGCAACAATCTTTTGTTGATAATTGGTAATGTATGCTGAATACAGGCCTAAAATCTCCACTCTGAACGCATCTGGGGTCATCTGTTCCGACTCTGTCACCCAGCTGATAGCACCCGAAAAAGTTTTTATTTTATTTTTATCTATTTTTTTATTAGGCACATTCAAATTTTTACATTTGGTTTTCAATGAGCCTACCTTTCATATGGCATCAGCTCAGCGCTATTCTAGCAAAATCAGTCTATGTGTATAGTTTAACAGTATTATTGGTAATATTAATAGTAACAATGCTAACAAGAAATTACCAACAGTGATCGGATTTAATAGTCGGATACATATTGCTGTCACCCATTTGCAAATCAGATCCAGTAGGAAGAGCCACTCTCCATATTTAGATTTTTTACACATGTGATAGAACTACTACATCAGTATAATCATCTGAACATTGTCTAAACATTGTCTAAACATTGAGTACCCAAGTCAGACTAACTACTTATGTTGATCACTATCTCATGGCCATTTATCGGGAGTTTGCCTGATCGCAATACCACCTCAAGTCGGCAGTTATGGTCCTGTAGTCTGTAGGCTGGTTTTTACAGGGCTGGCCGGCCAGAGGTGACAACCGGCCGGTTGCGGGCAACAGGGTTTTCAATGGGCTGGTCCGGCAGATTCTGGCAGATTCTGGCCGATTTACTGATCCACTAGTCCAAAGAATTACTATATACCCATGCCGTATATATATACTGTAAATATGCACCGTTTCGGCATATGACGTAAAAATACTGTACGGACCACTGGTCCGTACACTAAAATACGGACCACCTTGCCATACACGTTTATTAAGAAATTTGTTGTTAAACCCAATGAAATTGATAAAAAAAAATTAATTTCGGGTATATAGTAAATATATAACGTCCAACCATGCTTGTACAAGTCACAGAACTCGATGATAATTTACCGTTTGTACAGAACTCGGCATAAATGCCTCGGTCCGTACAGACCGTAAATTACCATCTCGTTCTGTGAATTGTACAGCATGGTCAGGACGTTCTATATAAATACCCTCTTTATACCATTGGTTATCTATACAATATCTTTGATACTTTGACATTTTCTTTGATATGACTCTATTTAATTGTTTCTATCTCCTCAGGGTATAAACATCGCGTGCTGCGCCAGTGGTCGCGGCCAGTTGGTGTTCGGTGACCATGAGGGCACACTCTACTTCGTCAGTCGCCAGATGGAGCTCACGGCGTTTAACGCCTACGGCATCCGGGTGTCACACCTCTACCAGCTCAAGCAGCACAACATCCTTGTCTCCGTTGGCGTGAGTACCCTACCACCACTCAACACGTTCTGTACTTACTTATAAAACACAGGTTTATAATGACTAGACAAACAACAGCTCTCGTCTATATATTATCACATACCTATGGATATGTGTCCTGCGTATACTGCCCGCTGCTACCCATGACATATTTACGACCGTACGTTACATTGCGACCTGCAGGGTGTGTGATCACCTGAATAGGAAAATATGGCCATTTTTAGTTATATAATAATTCAAAAACAGGCTGGCTGTCTTATTATATCAAGATTATTAAGACGTGGCTAGATACACCTCTTACACAAGCCGATACTACCTTGAAAGTGACAGTTTCCTGTCGAAATTGAACCATGTTGCTATAGCATCTCCAAGGAATCTATTGTTCGTGTGGACAATGAGCAGAAACCAACCAATAGGAGCGGATCTTAGATCCAGTCCCCACCCACCCAGCCTGTAGGGGCCTGTGGGTGTAGATCTTCAAGTGTTATTGAAAGTATCCTGATATTTATGTGTCAGGGGGGGTTGGGGGTCAAGGTTTTATCCAGTTTGGACTCTTCAGGCATCTTTATTTGGCTAATTCAAGGTATGTGACATTGTCACTTTTTGGGCACCCAAATGTTTACTGGGGCCCTCCCAATTCATTAAATTGATGAAAAGGATTAGTGGAGACTTTCACAACATAACCCTAGTTAGAAGAAGTCTATTCTGGGGTTTTATCCTACCCCTAATATAAAATCCCATAGGCTTAACATTGGGTTTCCGTATGCCACGCTGACTGGCATACAGAGTTTTATATGCCACTAGTGGCATACAGCATTGTTATCACTTAATATTCCAAAATCGAGGAGATAGGGTAGGATAAAATCAAAACCTAATTCGTTTTAATCTTGGCCACCGCAGTCCACTCCTGGAGTTTTGGCTCCGGACTTCACTCGGCTTCGCCTCATGAAGTCACTTTGCCAAACTCCAGTCGTGGAATACGGTGGCCAAGATTAAACCTCATCCAGTTTTACGATAGTATCCCTCATGGGGGTCAGGTACTCCGGATCCGGAAAAAAAAGTCTTATTATATCAAAATACCTCGTTAATTTTCGATCAGATATGTCCCTTTTGCCTTCAGCATCAGGATATGTCTGGTAAATAATTTCACTGCATATTTTTAACATATGATACGAAGCCACTTTCCGTATAGTATAAATATTTCACTAATATCTGCAGGCCATCCAGGTCGAGGTGCACTTCACTGATCCCATCACACCTCTTCCTGATGGGAATCGGGCATTACTAGAACTGGAGCAATGACCGTAGGCCTCCCAGTGAAACCTATAAAACCTATAAAAACCCATATAACCTGATGAGACAGACATCCGGACGTCCTGCAATTTAGTACTAGTTACATTTTTTAGAAATTAAGAAGTGAAAAATAAGCGATTCACTATATTTGGACTCTCATTATGCTGAATATGTTAACCCTAAAAACCTATAAAAGCCTATATTTGGGGCCTTGAAAAACCTGTAAAAACCTATATTTTGATTTTCAAAACCTATTTAAAAACCTATATTGAGGAAGTGGGGCACTGGGAGGCCTGTGATCGACTCTTACCGCACTTAGGATTGTACTCATTCTGACTGACTGTTCCCGATCGGATCGGTGGTAGATGTCGATGTCTCATAGGTTTAAAAGGCATTGATATGATTTTGTAGTTGAGTGCAATAACCCCGACATGATTTGCTAGTGAATTTGGAGACATAGGGGAATCTGCACCTGACTCTAGCTTTATTCGACTATTTAGGTTTTTCCCTTCTAGTAATTTCCATGTGAAAGTGTTCTCTTGTTGTATTCATCAGGAAGACGAGGAGGGCATCAACCCGCTCATCAAAGTATGGATTCTGGACAAGGTAATATCAGTGGATTCATTTGTTTTCTTGTTTACTAACTGAAAGTTTTCAAGAATGTGAATATAAGTGATGGCAATAGGTATCCGTTACCAAGACAATCATTTTATGGGATTATATGCCTATTCATAATGATATTGAGTACAATCTAATGACACCATGTTTTGTCTCCCTACTATGTTGGATAATTGTCACAAAAAATATCGATGAAACCTCACTTTTAGCATCTGTATAGTCTGAGAAACTACATCAGAGTAAGTTGCTGCGTTATCAGATAATA